>JASMMZ010000001.1:13022264-13276507 GCA_038502455.1 Anisogramma anomala
AGGAGAAAGGGGGGGTGGGCTAGTTGATGACTACTGCATAGTATGTACGTAAGTACTAGATTAGGCAGTGCCAGGTCGGCTTGGCAGGCCATGCACATCTTTGCAGGGTTTACAGTAAGCACTCCATCCTTCCTCCCGACACCACATACCTCGGCAACAACAGTTAGAGTTCATGCTGTATTTTCATACATCTGACTAACAACACTCACAATCACCACTGTCTTCGAACATTTTAAGGATAGTGTTGGAATAGTAGTAATTGCAGTGCAGTAGGTCAACTTTACTCACAGTAAAGTTGACTATGCTGACTGCAAGTTGAGTGTATTGTTTGTGGGCCTACTGTATTGGCTGCAAGTCAGGTACAGTATGCGCCCACTTCATACTAGGGCACGGGCCAAGCAATTGGCCATACAAATTACTGTGCAGACTGGCTAGCGGTCTGCCAAACCTAGAACAATTCATCCACCACTTGACCACGTAATACTACTGTTACTTCGACCAATCGAATCGACAACGTTGCAACGTCTAAAGCCCTACTAACACCGATCAGTGTTTATTAGGTTAAGCACAGATAAGCTAAGTAAAAGAAGAAGTTACTTTCCAGTTACGCTTTACATTAATAACAGTGGTTAAGGTAAAGGAAAGATTTTTGCAAGGGGCTTTTATTAGTATTGCGTTAGTTTATAACGGCAAGAAAATAGAAAAGACTTTTGGGTAGCGTTAGTTTATAACAGTAATCTGGGAGTAAGTAACGGTATTGTTATTGAAAGTACCAAGAAATATTTACTAAATTTTTCTTGAAAAATGTTAAGATTAACTATTAAAAATTTTAAACCGATATATTAGTAAATGGCTAAGTTAATACTATAAATACTATTACTGCAAAAACGATCAAATCTTATGCTAAATAACTATAATAAACAATCTTTAACCCTATCATTTATATTAAACCTTTGCCCTAAATATGAAGTTTTTCCTTTATTTTATTCTATTCACTTCTTCTACACTGATATAATCGTTGGAATCATTACCTTGAGAAAAAACACCGAAAATTACCAAATCATATTAAAAAGTCACGCCACATGATTTTACGCTAAATTATCAAATCCCATGTTTTAAAATGGTTAAAACATCAAAATATTTACTGTAAACCTTTACTTTAAAGTTATTATCAACCCTATTAAAAATCAGGCGATTAAAGCCTTTGGTTATGTTTTTTTAAAAAATTAGAACGACAACTTATAGAAATAAGATATTGCCGAAAATTTAATTAAAAAAATATTTAACTAACCTTATTAACAGTTATATTTTCGAGTAAAACGGCGGCCAAAAACTCAACCAAAGCAACTACATTTTTCGTAAGTATTGTAAGTTTTTTTAGTGATTAGATTATTATTATATGGAAGAAGAATTAAACAGGTATTAAGTTTAAGTTAAAGGTAAAACTTAAATGACAAGAGATTTATGTACCGAAAAATGTTTAAGGAGGTGGGCAAACCCTTTTCGAATTAGTATAATTTGAAAAATATCCTTAAAACCTACGTTTTGAAGGAAAGGGTATTAAAGACCTTTAACGCTCTTATATACATTTTAAAGAACATTTTATTTATTTAAGTTCAGTTTTTTACATGCCAATGATAAAGAACCTATTAATTTGCTTGATAGCCTAATACTATTATATAATAACGCGGAATACGCTTTTAGCAATAGTAAAGTACATAAAGTAATGGCTGCTAACGCGGTAAAAGATATTAGCGTTAATTATTGGAATAGCAGTCAAATGTAGTACAGCTAAATCAACTTTACTTGCAGTAAAGTTGACTGTAATTACTGCAAATTGACTGCAGTTTGTGGGATTGCACTGCAAGTGCAGTGCAGTAGGTGCCTACTTCAAAGTGGGGTATAGGCTAAAGCGTTTGGCTATACAAATTAGAATGCAGACCGGCTAGCGGTCTGCCAAACTTAGAACCAACACATCTCAATCAACAATATTAAAGCATTACCAGTTACTTCAACCACAGTGATTCAAATCGACTATATTATCATGATAAAGGCCTATAAATACTGATTAGTGCTTATTAAGTTAAGTTTAGATAAGCTAGGTAAAAGAAGAAGCTATTTTCCGGTTACGCTTTAAGTTAACAACGGTTAGAGTAAAGGAAAGGTTTTTGCGAAGAGCTCTTATATTCTGTGTAGCTGTTTACGGCAGCAATTAGGGAAGACTTATAGGCTATGTAGCTGTTTGCGGCAGTCTATAAGTAAGCAACGGTATTGTTACTGAAAACATCAAAAAATCTTTATTAATATTTTTGAAAGCGTTAAGATTAACCGCCTAAAAAATCTTAAAGGTTGTTCAGTCAACAAGTTGGCAAACAACTAAGTTAGTATTATTGAGTCTATTACTATAAGTATTATTATAAATCCTAAATCGTAAAAACCATTAATTCCTACAACTTTTAACCCATATTAACTTTGATGATAAACCTATGACCTACTACTTTATACTACTTTTTTCCCCTTAAACCTTTTAATCTTTGTTACGATGACTTTAAAACACGCCGGAATTGACATAATTGACGACTCCGGCCTTAAAAAGACTATTAAAAACCTCGGTGTTATATTCGTTATATACTATGATGAAAATCTATGGTTTACGGACTCTATTGAAGACTTTTTAATCGAATACCTTATTAATGCGATCAGCCGCTTTAACCTCGACTTAAATCTTGAAGCATATAACCATGGACTTAACTCTTTCGGCGATTTTACCGAATGGTTTAATAAATAGACTATATCAATGTAGAAAAAGTCAGACAAGTAAATTAAAACGATGATAAGAATTGAAATAAGTAAACGAATGATTTACTTACTTGCAAAAAAAAATGGAAAAAAAGGCAATCTGGAAAAAATTTACTCGACGAATTCGTTACCGATAAAAACCCTTAATAGACCTTTGAAAATAAGAGTAAAGGTAAAGGTATTGCTGGCGACAACATCACTTAACATCTTTACACACGTTCGTAAGGACCTGCACAAGACCAGATAAGTTTATTAAACTCTATTACATGGGATTCTCTATGTGTTAGTATTACTAGCCGTAAAAAATCAGTTAATCCACTCATCATAAGCCCTTGAGTTTACCAGTTAATTAAGTAAGATCTTCGATGTACCCCTTAATACTAAGAGGATTATTATCAAGTTCTTCGCAGCGGAAACCCCCAAGTTCTTTCCCCACAAATTCCTTAGCACATATAGTTTTAGCATCCAAATTAAAGAAGGGATAACTTTACATACGAGTCTACTATAAGTACGATTACTGACCTTTTTCCTACAAACTCCATAAAAGGTATTTATTTTTCCCACTAGTACTAATAACCTTAATACTTTTTCCAGTCCAGGGACTTGAAAGGTCCCTACGACCAATATGTAATGATCACACTAAATACCCGTGAGTATATAGAAGGTTTCAGAGGGTTTATGTTATCAAGAAGGTAGCAGAGGTGCTGAGTGAACAATATCGCCACCGTGAAAGTAATGATCAAAAGTCGTGAGGCTATTTAGAATATACTGAGACTGAATACTTAGATTGAAAACTGAAGAGCTATGAAGGAAATACTATCTATGTGGTGCTGACCGTGTCCTTATATCCTTAGTCTTTCATACGCCTTCAGTGCTGGATCATGTTGGATCGAAACATGATCTCAATGATCCTTAGAACGTAACCCTAGCCCTAAGGTTGCTGACATAAGAGATATCCCCACCTGATGTGTTGGACATCAGGTTCTTAGTGGCTTAGCCCCATACTGGCCTGTTTTCTGACTCTCCGATGTTCTTGGGTCATAACACGATACATTACCTTTTCTCCTCAACGTGTTTTCGTAGTAGATACGAATTACGTAGCAATTACTACGTTCGTTAAGATCTAAGAAGGGGAGGAGAAGTATAACGGTAAGCCGTACAATCTCCTTGATGTCAAGTTACGCCCGTTTTTTAACATTTGCCGCCAAATAAGAATCAAACTGCTAGGTTTTTACTCGTTATTTCCTAATATTCTTACCGGCTAAGCCAAGGATTATTACCTCCGGTACCTAACAAATTGTCTTTCCTTCTGCGAAATTACAATATGCTAAAGGGTTATTTCGAATACGATGTTAATTTTGCCTAGTACTATACCGATTTTAATATTATTAATTTATTTTACATTTTAAATTAAAAGAAAGAATTAGAAAGCAGGATAAACCTCCTTAATTAGATGTTTAACAGGCTAATGCTTTACTAATAAGTAATGGAGAACGTGAAAGCTAGCGAAAGTACCTTACTTCAGCAGGTTCGGTAAGCCGTTACGGGCCATAAAAAGTTCGAATACGCTCTTCTATGTTTAGATGCCATCTGTAAAAGGTTTTTTGGCCAATTCAGTTCCTCATTAGCGACTGTAACAGCTCGAGTTTCTGGTTCGACTGGTATATACCTTTAAGCATTTGAATTTAGTAGCGACGAAGAATACCCCTTTTATACGTATTATATTAATCGTAAGTATGGAAGGTCCGGTTAATACGGTTAATGGAAAGTCTAGACCTTTACCTACGGAGAAGGATATTCCTATTCCTTAAGGTCTTTAAGTTAGCTAATCAAGTTTATCTCAAACGTTAAAAGATGATGGATTTACGGAAAATAGGATTGTTAATTAATATATTATACTATTTCCAAGGGTAAATTAAAGTAGGTAATACATTATATACAATTCCCCGTTACCTTTAACTGGTATTATATCGAGTAAATTATATAATTTGAATAAAATGAAGTTAAATAGAAAGAAAACAAACCAAAGGTTATCGGTTAGTACGAAGATACTAGTACTAGCATTGGCTTGGAAGCAATGTAATGATTTGCTAACCATGTCTTTTTATATTTTTTTACTGGTAAAAACCTTTACCACCAATATAACAATAAAGATTTGGCCCCATTCACCTCTTTACTATTTAAAATCGTTACGTAGAGTACGTCTTTTAAGGGATTATGCCGGATACAGTGGCGATATAGTAACTAACAGGAGGCTATTCGTAATACATTTCGTTGCAAAGAGATATTAATATTGTTACGGAACTTAATTACACGGATGTTAGTAAAGTTAAATTCAGCTTTAACTTTGTAAAAAAGTTTTTTATTGGGATATAAGACGGTTGAAATTGTTATTTACCTTACTATATTGTATATTTTAAAATCTCATACACCTTTTTTCTTTGTTTTCAATATATAAAAAACCTCGGCGTTAATGTTAACGTTTCAATCAATAACATAATATAAGTTAAAGCCGATAAAATCTTTTTATTTAACCTTAAATAGTGGTATCTTTAGTTTTACCTTCAAGGGTTGAAAATAATGGTGTTAAATTTTACGGGAACGAAACTTCGTTAATTATATCGTAAGTTTAACTATTTGACAACTAATGGATTTCATAAGGTTTTAAGGGAAATTAGCCACGAAAATTTGGATTTGTTAGCGTTAAAGGTAATTGAATGGTTTTATTGATATTGTTAAATATACTCTTAAACACTATAAAGTTTAAATTTATGTTAAAGAAAAATTAAAACTTTGATTCAGAAGTTTTTGTAAACGTGTTTTACCAAGACGATAAGTAAGTATTATACATTATGGATCAAGCTACTGCTTTTTGCGGTGTTAAATTCCTTAAGATTATTACGGCGAGGGAAACGTAAGAGGCATTACTCATTTCATAAATTGACACGTACCTTAGGTCACCAGATATAGTTGTTTACAATACTAGTACTAATTTTACTATGATGGAATTTTAAACCAACTTTAAGTTGATAGTAATTTAATGTAAATAGGTTTTCATTAAGGTTTGATATAGTATTGGTAAGGTCAAGGGCGCATATACCCTTTTACTAATGGATTACGATATTCTTATATTAAAAATCGAAAGTTGTACAAATTAAAACGCACGGCTTTAAATAGCAGACGAAGGTTTTAACGATATTATTAGCTCTAATGGACTTATACCATCTTTATTCATATTTGAGACTTACCAACGTAGAAAAACTAAATTGTTACCTTCGTTAAACATTCAAAACCGTGTTATAATACATAATAAAGCATTAAGGAACTAAAGAATGAATCGGAACACTGTAAGTCAACGATGCTTTTGATATTAGGAACGGATTATTAATAACAAATATATTATCCTTCCCCCTTTCAACTAAAATTCTTATGTAAATCGAGCTAGGTAAATGAAATGAGACGTATGAAATCTTAAGTATTACTAACTTAAAAGTAATAGTTAAAATTATTAACGGACTCGTAACTTTCCATATTATATAGGTTAAACCATTTAAACAACCTTTTAAGTCCGTTGAAATTCCTAACGTTAATAACCTTTGAGACGAACAGATTAATTAATATAACCTCCCAATCCATTTGTTAACAATTTAATAAAACGTCGAAGATGTGGAAGATTATCTAAGAAAAAGACATACACTAAAGAGGAGGATGGTTATAGGAATTATAGACCTGGCAAGTCATATATAATATCATAGGTATTTTAAAATAAAAAGTTTAACGTAAAACTTGTCTTTAAGTTATATGTTGAAGGCATTATTAATACACTAGGTGAGCTATTTAAGGAAAGCTATTAAGGGGAGATTAATGGCTTTTTTATGAAGGATTGTATAATTTGTACCATTAATGTGATTTAAAGGCTAAAACGGTACTATCTTTAAGTCGAAGATATTTTATAAAATGAAAAGTAAAATTATAGATCAATTATATGAAAAATTATAGTTAATCGTTAAGGATACGGTAATAAAGGTAAGTGTTGGAATAATACTACCTGCAGTGCAGTAGGTCAACTTTACTTATAGTAAAGTTGACTATACTAACTGCAAGTTGAGTGTATTGTTTTGTGTGGGCTTACTGTATTGGTTGTAAGTCAAATACAGTACGTCACACTTCATATTAGGGTACGGGCCAAACAATTGGCCATACAAATTACTATGCAGATCGTTTAGCAGTTTGTCAAACCTAAAATAATACATCTATTACTTAATTACGTAACACTACTATTACTTCTACCAATCTAATCGACAAAGTTATAACGTTTCAAGCCCTACTAATACTAATAAGTACTTATTAGGTTAAACAAAAATAATATAAGTAAAAGAAAAGGCTACTTTTCGGTTACGTTTTATAAAAAGATAAGGTAAAGGAAAGATTTTTACGAAAGATCTCTACTGTTACGTCGGTTTTTTACGGCAATAAGTAAAAAAGACTTTTAAGCTACGTTGGGTTTTACGATAGCTTAAAGGTAGTAACGGTATCGCTATTCGAAAACATCAAGAAATCTTCACTAAAAGTTTTTTTTTAAAAACTTTGAGATTAACTATTAGAAGTCTTAAAGTTCGGCAAGTTAACAAATGCTAAGTTAGTACTATTACGGGTGTTACTATTACGAAAACGATTAAGTTCTACATCCTATAACTCTTAATCTTTGCCTTTTACTAATAATAATAAACGAATTTCGACTTTACCTTTTACACTAAACCTTTGTCTTTACATTGTGTTTTTTACTTTCCTTACGTTAATTTCATCGTTAAGTTCGTTACTTTAAACGTAAAATACTAAGAACCGTTAATTCGCGCTAAAAAAGCTATGTCGCGCGACCCAACGCCAAATTGCCAAGTTTTTACGCGACTTTACGTTAAAATACTAAGTTCCCTATGCTTAAGGATTACCAAGTACCTCGCCCCACGTGTTTTATATGTTTTATACGAGTTATAACATTAATATAGCTATCGTAAACGTTTACTTTTAGGCTATTACCAACTCTGTTTGGAAATAAGTAGTTAAAGCCCTTAAAATAGTTTCATTAATCACTATAACAAATAACTTTAGATTACAGATATTAACGAAACCTTAAAAAGATTACTTAACTAACTAATTTGGCTAATACATCTTCGACGCGGACTTCGGTAAAAACTATGGTCGTAACGCCCGTAATTTTTAAAATTTTCATAAGTTCTTTAACTATTAAACTCTTAATAAATGAAAGATAATCCAATGTATGGTTAAGGCTAAGCTAAAAAGGTTACCCGCCGTAGTATTTATATCTTAGAAAAAACTCCATTAAGCCTTGCCAAAACCTTTTTTAATTAACTTAATAAAGAGATTCCTTTCAAAACCCTAATCTTTAATATCCTTAAGGAAAAGGTAAAGGTGTTGAAGAACTTTAATGATCTTACACACGATTTAAGAAACCTTCCCTTTACCCTTAGTTTAGTTAAGCCTCTTCACGCGCTAATGATAAGAAACTTGTTAATCTGATCGGTAGTCTAATAATTTTACGCGAAATTACGAGGTACTATTTTAGCGGCGGCAGGGTACATAAAGTAATGACCTCCTACGAAATTAAAGAAATCGACGTCGATGCTTTACACTAGTTAATTAAGCAAAATCGTCAAGTTCCTTAAAAGCTTCAAGTCCATATTACCCCTTAACACTTTGATTAATAAAATTCTTAAAAACCTTTCAATAGTAGGTTTGCTTATACGCAAAAACCTACTACAAGTCCTATTATAAGACTTTATACTCCGGGTCATACAACTAGTAATTAACCTTAACACAGTATCTCGAAGGCTTTAAGGTTTAAACTATTAAAAAACATTACTAATAAATATTGAGATAATTATCGCGACTTGTCTTTAAAACTTGTAAAAATGGGTAATATTAATCACAAACTTTTTATGTATTTTACCAAGATTTGAAATAATTAGACAAATATAATGAAGAGCTTTATAACCTTTTCAATACGAAAATAATACCCTCTTTAAACATTGGTAAATAGATAAAGGTTTCCCGTCTGGCTTTTACTTAATATTTCCTAAAATGCTTATAGGTCACGTTAAGGATTATTGCTTAACTTTTCCAATTCAAGTAATTACGTTTCGAAAAATTTATAACAGTATAAAGGGCTACTTCAAATACGACGTCCACCTTACCTAATACCACAAAAATTAGACTACTATGAGGTAGACAATGATAATAGTTAAAAAATAGAGAATATTAATATATATGTTTAACTAAATGATGAATAAGTTAGTATTATATTAAAAAAAATAATGGGAAAAGCTTATGATATTGAAGTTACACTTCAAGAATAGGTATTGATACAAATTACGGGTGTTAATGAGTTTAAATACGCTTTATAACGTTTAAATAGCATTTACGAAGGCTTTTTTAACCCATTTCGTTTCTTGCTTATCACTATAATAACATGTATACGAAATTCGCTTAATATATACCTCTAAGCTAGCAATTTCTCTAATATAGATAAAAACGACCTTACGGTAGTTAATTACGTTGACCGTAAGTACGGTTACAGGCGCCTTTAACGCTTAAAGTTTAGTCTATCGACTACAGACTAAAGGTAATATTCATATTAACGTACATAGTATCAAAATTCTAACGAATCTATTAATCGTAAGTACTATCGTCATAATAGTAACAAAAGATATTGGATTTGCAGCAAGTCCGGCTACTAGTTAACTCTAAACCTTTTAGCCGAGCGACATAATAAAAAGGTAATATATTGTATTCAGTTCCTCACTATTTTCAAATAAGATTACTTCAATTGAATCGTAAACTTCGAGGGTAATAAGCTAATTGACGGCGATAATGCCCAGAAGTAGATTAAGTGGCATAAAGATACTGCTTATAATACGGCCTAATGATTAGCTCACTATGTCTTTTTAAACCATGTAGGTAGTAAAAACCTTTACCTTTACCCCAATCAAGCCCTTAACCCTTGATATACCTTTAATATTCGCAATTGTTACTCGACCCATACGTTTTAGGGTATTATATTAGATATAAGGGCAGTAAAATACTTAATAGGAGGCTATTTGTCGTATATGACACTGTGAAGTGAAAGTACTACAGCCACTGAAATTAATATCTACGATGTTGGTAAGGCTAGAGTTGGCTTCAAACTAGGCGAATAATTATCGTTACAAGGGATAACGGTTTTTTGAACTATTATAAAGGTGATTACGTTCTATATCCTGAAGTACCCCACCTCTTTTCTTATTTACTTGGAGGATATAAAAACTCTTGTTGTTAATGTCGACATCAATGTGAACAAGCTGGTTAAAAAGGGTTAAATATTTACCTCTACTTTTAAGTGGTGGCATTTATGGTTTTATCTTTAAGATCCTAAAGTAATAGTGCTAAACCTAACCGAACCGGAGATAAATTAACTATATCAACGTTTTAACCACCCAACCGTCGACAGGCAATATAAAGTCCTAAAGTCTGTAAGTCATGAAGATATGGAATAATTTTCCCTAAAATATTTCGAAATGCTTTGCTACTACTGTTAAATATATACTCAAGTCCTTTCAAGATTTAAATTTATACTGAAAGATAACAAGAACTTAAACTACGACGCCTTTGTTAATATGCTTTACTTAGATAATAATCTTATTTTTTACGTTGTTAACTCCGCAACCTCTTTTACAGAGCCAAGTTTCTAAAATTTCTTTCGGCTAAGGATACGTAGAAAACACTAAAAATATTATAAATTAACACGTATTTGGATTTACCTGACATCGTCGTCTACAATGTTAACACTAAATTTACGACGACAGAATTTCAGGAAAATGCCAAAATAATTGGTATCCAGTATCAATAAGTATCTATAAAGGCTTACTAAAGCATTGGAAAGATTGAAAGAGCATACGACCTACTTCGCCAAATATACTATACCTTTCTGTTGGAAATTGAAAGCTTTACAGATCCAGAAATACGCTTTTAGATGGTGGTAAAAGACCTAAACGATATTGTGAGCCCTAACGGCTTAGTGTTAACGCTATTTATCTTTCAAACGTACCTACGCCTGACGAGTAAATCTCTGCTATTAGCAAGTACCTAAAAACATGTTACGTCTTACGGAAATTTTTTAAAGAAATTATGAAAGGAATCGGTACACCGCCAAGTTAACTACGCCTTTAACACTAGGAATAGTTTTTTTTTTCTTTTTTAATAACCGAAGTACTTTCTTTGCCGTTATAAAGTAAATTCCTTATGTAGCGGAAATCAGGTAAATAAAAGAGCTTATATAAAACCTTTAATATTGCTTACTCCAAAGGAATTATTAAAACTTCTAACGGTTTTTTATCTTTCCGTATTACCTAGGTTAAGCCCTATATTAAGGCTATTAACGATAAAAAATCTTTAAGTCAAATGACCGAACTAATACAAACCTCCTCCATCCATTATCAACAAGCCAATAAAATGCCGTCGGCGTAGATAACCACAGAAAAAGAGGAAAGTTAAAGAGTAGAAATACGCATCGGATCACATTGACAATACCGTTTAAGTAAGTAGGAAAGAAAAGGATAATAAAGACTTGGCATTGAAGCTTTGGGTATAAAATATTATCAAAATCTTCGGTAAACCTTTTAAGGAAAGCAATAGAGTCGATATTGATGGTTTATTAACCCAAGGAATTGTAAAATTTATACCGAAGGCTAATTTTAACCTCCAAAACCTAAATGTTACGATCTTTAAGTTAAATATTATTCATGAGGTTAAGGGTAAAACTACGGGGCGGCCGTACGAAAAGTTACGTTTAATTGCTTAAATATACAACAAAAAAGATAAAGACTAGATTCTTACTTAATTATTAACAACTTAAAAAATTAATTAACGCTTATTAGTTGTTTTAGCATTAAGTTTACTAATTAAAACTAAAGGTAAGTTTAAGTTTAATAATCGGAATATAGTATAAACCTATACGCAGTTGGCAAAGGATTTACAACGGATTATACTATTGGAATCATCATAGAAACTACGTATTATCTATCCTTTGGGAACGGTAATACGATGTATTAAGCCTTTGTACGGATTAGTAACAGCAGGCGTCCACTGGTTTCTAACCTACTAGTCGCACTTTAAATTACGTTCAGGTATAAAGTCTTTCACATACAACCCCTGTTTATTAGTAACGCAAAGAAAAAAAGACTTCGACTTAATGGGAATTTAAATTAACGATACCTTTTTCGTCAAAACGGCTGGTTTTATAACATTAAAATAATAGGCGATCAAGAACATTAAGTTCTAAAATTACAAACCGGTAACGATATTAGCGTAGAACAAATAATTTAACTTTAATAAATATTTGATCCATATACTTGGTATTAATACTAGCCTTAGCTTTCGCTAAAAAGGTTAAGGTATTAATTTAACTACAATCGACAATACTAACGTGACTAAGGCCTAACGATACCTGAAATATCGTACCAGTGGCAGCTATATTGCCATCCTATGCCAACCGGAGGGATCGTTCAATCTATCTATTGCAATACAAGTATAAAAGCTGGCGGATAAAAACTTTAACCGGTTAAATAAAAGACTCGAGTATTAAATGCGGAATTTGAACTAAAGAATTGATATAGTTCTAGTGGACTTGTTAAGAGCCAATTAAATAATCTTTACAAATAGGTTTTTTTTTACAAATAACACCAACTTGTTTTTACAAGTCGGGTTTTTGATTACCCTGTTAACGAAGATAGGTGGGAAAACCAGTTTAGTATTATCGGTAGCCTAATCCACTAAACCTCTATCAAGTATAGAAGGATTACACGAACTGTATTAGCTTCGGGGATCTACGGCATAATATCAGGATTTAATATAAGCATGGCATTATGGGAAACCCTTAACCTTATTACAAGGCAGCTAAAAATTCCTCTTATCCTGGTAATAATCTATACCAACTCGAGGAGTATATTCGAATGCCTTTTAGAGCTTGAAACCACTAGCGAAAAACGCCTAATGATAAACGTAATAGCACTCCATAAAGTCTACGAAGGAAGGGAAATTAAGAAATTCCGATAGATTAACGGCAAAGATAACTCTACTAATGTCATGACTAAGGTATCGCTAAACAAGGCTCTGGAAAGGTTTGTAAAAAGAAACAGGCTGACCATACGTATTGAGAGTTACGTTTATAGGTCGCCCATAAAGAAAAGATCACGTAATGGCGGTCAAAATTATGCTAACAAACTGAAAGACTCCCAGGAACTGACGATAGCGAATTGTTTAATTGGTACGACTGAAGTGAAGGTATTTCAAGGATTATAGCTAAAAAGCTTTTTGTAGGAGTTGATAAACTCGGATCTTGGAGCTACGGATCAACTAAAGTTAAATGTGATCAAATTAAGTGTAATAATATGAAGTTAGATGTAAAAGTCAACTGGAATTAATAGGGGTCAAAGCTAACGGGTTTCCTTTACTTTTAAGTAAAGGTATTTGGAGTTTATTTTAAAGCTTAAAGGTAACAGTGTTAAACTTAACAAAGTTAAAAAGATGTCAATTATACTTGCACTTTAATTACCTAGCCGTTAACAAGATATTGAAGATCATAAAGTTCGTAAAATACAAAAGGTAAAAATATTCTACTTTAAAAGCCATCGAAAAACTTTTCTATTACGATAAAAAGTATACTCAAACACCTCGAAAATTCAAATTTATACTAAAAACAATAAAAACTTTAACTATAATAATTTTATTAACGTGCTTTACTTGGATAACAAGTTTCTTTTTCATGTGATGAACTTTGTAACGTCTTTTTACGAAGCCAAGTTCATAAAATTCCTATCGGCAAAAAACACCCTGATTTTTTTTAAAAAAAAAGAATATAAATTAACACGTACTTAATCTCACTTAATGTTGATGTTTAAGATACCGGTATCAGTTTTAAGGCTAAGTAATTTTAGATCAATTCTAAAATAATAGGAATAAAATATAGATAAGTGCCTGTAAATATATACTAAAATATTTAAATGGTTAAGAAGTATATATACTACTTCGCCAAACGTACTATATACTCACATTAAAAATTAAAAGTTTTACGAACCAAAAGGCATGCTTTTGAATAATTGTAAAGGGCATGAATGATATTATAAGCCTTAACATCTTATTGATAACGCTAATAGTTTTGAAAACGTACCTAAGTCCAACGAGTGAATCTCTGCCATCAGAAAATACCCAAAATTAAGTTTTAACCTATAAAAGAGAATTGAAAAAGGTACGAAAAAAATTGGCAAAATATCAAATCAATAATACCTTTAATACTAAAAACAGCCTTACGATAATTGATTTCCTTACTGTGCTGTTACTAAGTAAACTCTTCGTATAACGGGAGCCAGATAAATGAAATTACTTAAATAGAACCTAAAGTATCACCAACTTTAAAGTAATTGTTAAAATTATTAACGGCCCCGAAACTTTTCGCATTACCCATATCAAACCCTATATTAAAGTGACTAACTATGAAAACCTTCAAGTCAAACGAATAAGCTAATATAATCCTTTTTTACCCATTATCGATAAATTAATAAAATTCCACCAGCGTGAACAACTATCAAAAAAAATGAAATTTGAAAACGAGTAATATACACCAAGTTCTATCTATAACACTACTTGATCAAACAGGTCAAAAAAAGATAAGGAAAACTTAATGTTTAAACTCCGGGCATAAAGCGTTGTTAAGACCTCCAACAAACCCTTAAAAGAAAGCGGTAGGATTGAAATGAACGGCCCCTCAATTCAAAAAGTAATATAATTTGTAACCAAAACTCACTTTAACTTTGAAACCCCAAATATTACGATCTTTAAGTTGAAAAACATATACAAAGTCAAAAGTAAAACAATAGAACAACTATATGAAAAGTTATAACCAATCGCTTAAGGATATAATAATAAAGCCAAAATAAAAATTTTATGTAATAGCCAACGATTTAGAAAATCAGTTAATTTTTAATAGTTGTTTCAACAGAAAGTTTACTAGTAAAGACTGAAGGTAAATTAAAATTTCATAGTAATGATACAATATAAATATATATGCAATCAGCGACCGATTTATAACAAACTGTATTATTAAATCTATTACAGAAATTACGTAATATTTAACTTTTGTAAATGGTAATACGATATATGGAGCTATTATAGGAATTAATTAAAATAAAGGTTTATCAATTCCTAACCTTCTTGTTTTTTTTATAATTATAGTTAACTATGAAATTATCAATATATAATACGTATTTACTAGTAATATAAAAAAAAATTCTCATTCAACAGATTGTTGGTAGGCGTTTATCGCTGTAACGTAGTTGATTCGAATCACTGTGGTCAAAGTAACTAGTGCTGTATTGAAATTGGTTAGTACGCTATAAGTTCTAAGTTTGGCAGACCAATAACTGGTCTGCACACCAATTTGTATAGCCAAACGCTTTGGCTCATGCCCCAATTTTAAGTGGACACCTACTGCACTACACTTATAATTAGTCCTACAAACTACAGTTAATTTGTAGTAAGTACAATAGACTAACTGTAAGTATATTTGACTTGATTTTACTGTATTTGAATACTATTCCAAAACTGGAGGCTTTTTGTTTTGTTTTTATACGCCAGCGTAGCTTTCCATCAATTGATGACAACCTCTAAAATCCTTCCTCAATCTTCATCCCAAACCTCTGTCAATTCTAGTCGATTTTTACTGAAATTAACATCAATTACGGATTTTTTCTTTACATTTACGAGCCCTCAGTTGCTTAATTTCATTATACCGGTCTTTCGCCACAAACCTATATATATCACGCATTTCACCATTTGCGTACCTTTTGCCAGTAGTTTAACCTAATGGTATTGTTATTGTTACCTTTGCTATCACTACCTTTACTACCATCACCATTAACATTAATTCCTTAATAGTATTTAAATTTGCTAGGGTATCCCTGTTTCTTCATATTACGTGCCAGGAGGTCCATGTAGCCCTTGAATTGTATAATTAGCATATCACTATTTGCAAACCTTTTTAAGTCGTTATTAAGCATGGTTTTACTTACAAGGTTAACAGGGTTATTTTTATCATTAATTACCAGAAATTATCGATTTTTTGGGATTCGTAGACTTCCCTTAAAATCATTACGTTTATTATTAAACGTTGTTCATTAGTTATAACCAATTTCTATAATCATAAACTATAAAGGTTTATATACATCATCAACATCTTATATATAGTCTTGGCTATTCAATACTTATCTTTAAAGTATCGTTATTTACCATATCGATATCAAAGCCTATTATTATACCAAAACCTTTGAAAACTAGCACGTTTTATACTACACGTTTACATTTAATGAATATCTAATATACGAGGTTTCCGGTAATCGTAAATTGCTATTTAAATCTTTTCTGATCAATGAGAATTATAAGAAACCCTATTTATAATGTAAAGTTAATATTATTAGCAAAAAATACTTCCGTAAAAATCATTAACTTCGTTATCGTCAAATATATTAAAACCATATTCATACCTTTTTTTTAAGTGGATTAGTTACTACTAAATTCTCTTATTAAATATGTTAAATTCCTCGTCTCATCAATATTGTATTTCTATAGTAATAGATAGGTTGTACGATGCCTCTGGTTGGCATAACGTAGCAATATAAGTTGCATATACTTTTTACTTTACGTATCTCTATAATTTTACCTCGTTGGCTTTCTTGATATTAGTTAAGTTTATAGTATACCCTTTTTAGCGTAACTCAATATATGTGTCGTTTGTATTATCAATCTTAATATTGTAGATATAAATTAACTATTCGTTGAAATCAAATTGCATACCTTTAATTAAGGTTTCAATTGACTTACATTTTGAAAGTCCCAACCTTTCAATAATACATTATTCCGCTATTAAAAACCTTATATTTCCGAGAAAAAGGGTATCGTTAATTTATATACCTACAATACCAAAGTTCTTGCCCTTGGTAATTAACAGACATAAATTAAACGTTGAAGTTGTTATATCTAACCGGTTTCTAAAGTGTGCCTAATACTTTGAAAACCAATAAACGTTTGCTTTGGACAGTCCGTACAAAGGTTTCATGTAAATTATCACCGTACCAGCCGGAAACTTGTTCCATTATTATTTCGGTAATTCTATCAGTACAATTAGTTAAAAATAGATAGCGAACTACGTATATGCTTACGTTATTTACCAGCTATTAAGTGTAAAATAACTGCTTACATTAACAGTTAAACTAGCAGCAATTACGACGATTAAACGTTAACTAGTTTTTTAAAATTGTAAACGATGAAGTAAAATTCAATACTTACCTTTATTACTATATTTTTAAACAATTAGCTTTTACTTTTCGTACAAGTAGTCTGTAGTTATACCTGTAACCCCATAAACTAGCTTCAACTTATAAATAATATTGTTTAAACTTTCAAATTACGTTAGCGATACGAGTTAAATAACTACTGGTATAAAAATGCCGTGAATTTTTATCCAATATTTTTTCTTAAAACGATTGCCTGAGGTGTTAATAATACGTTCAACACGTGAATTAAGGGTAAGTTTTATATTGAACTTCTCTTTTTGAAATATCCACGCTATTATATATGCCTTCCCAGGCTTATAATACTCGTTACCATCCTTTTCTTCAATATATATACTCCTATTAGTTGGTTTTTCACGCCGTCAACATTCTATCAACTTGTTAACAATCGACTTGAAACGATTATATTGGCTTATTCGCTCGGCTTCAAGGTTATCAATATTAAAATATTCATTGAACTTAAAGGTTCTTTAATATAATTTAACCTATATAATCCGAAAATTAATAAGGCTGTTAATAGTTTCAATCACAACATTTGGATTAGTAATCATTAAAATCTTATACATCTCATCCTATTTACTTAGCTCTCGTTACGTAAGGACTTTAATCTAATGGGGTAAAGATAATATGTTTATTATCAACAATCCATTCCTGTTGGTAAGGGCGTTGTTAACCTGGAGGTGTACCGATTCTTCCCTTAATTTATTTAGGGGTTTACTATATGTCATAATACGTTTCTAGGTATTTATTGATAGTAGTGACTCAATAGTTATACGTAGGTAGGACCTAAATATCAACAAAGATAACACAAGGCCGTTAGAGCTAACGATATTATTAATAACATTTATCGCTATTTAAAGCCATTTTTCTTAACTTATCAAGCCTTAAATTTCCAAAGTAAGGATATTGTAAACATTTCACACAAAATGGTAAACCCTTTCGACTTTACCAATACCCTAATAATCCATAACAGAAACTTATTTATATTGAATCCCTATTGACTTAACATTGATTAAGAATTTTATCGTTATGAAATTAATATTAGCCTTGTAAACTAGTACGTTTAGTAGCTTCAGATATATTCTAATCTACAAAATACTTAATACCTCTCGTATTTCATTATCCGTAACAGTTTTAAGGAACTTAATATCATAAAAACCTTAATGAAATTCATAACGTAAAGTATCAACATACCGTCCAAATAAAACACGTTTAAGAAGATCATAAAGTTAAAGTCTTGGTTTTTTTAACTTAAACTGAAAACTTAAGGGGGTATGAAAATGTATTTAGTCGTGATGACAAAGCCAGTTAATTGACTTTAACGCTAAGAAGTTTATATTTTCGTAATTCGTCGCCTTTAAAACATTATAAAGCCTATGAGTCATTTCATAATTAAACCTACTATATTATTAACGAAGTTCAGAATTCGTTATATTTGACACCATTGCCTTAAGTCTTTGAAGGTAAAACTTGAGATATTCCTGTTCAATATTAAGTAGAAAAATTTTACTACCTTTAACCCAAATTAGTTTATTAGTCCAAAAGTTAATATTGACAGCGAAACCTTTTATGTTTTTATGGAAAAAAAGGAAAGAGATAAATAATTTTAGGATAAAAAAAGATAATAAAGCTAACGATAGTATTAACCATCGTCGATCCTAATAAAAATGGCTTTTTCCAAGGCTAAAGTCGACTTTAATTTTACCGGTATCCGTATAGTTAAGTTCCGTAACAATATTAGTATCTTTGTGTAACGCGATGTATTACGAATAGCCTCATATCAAGTAAAGTGCTGCCCTATTGTCCAGAATAATACCCCAAAAGACCTGTTTTATGTAACAATCCTAAATAGTAAATAGGTGTTTTACCTTATTATGAACCTTTCGACACGCACCATAACCTTATATACGATAAACTCGAATATAGATAAAAAAAACCACCGGAATTGAAAAAGTGATGAATATACAATATATACGCTTCTTTTACCTATAGGGGAGGGAGTTTGCTTTAATTTCCGTTATTACTGAGGCCTAACAAGTCGTTAATAGCTCGAAAAAATCATAAAATATAATTAGCGACAATGTATTTATATATGATAAGGCAACGTATTTTACGCGGCGGCTAATTCTCTTTATTAAAAAGTTTACAGCGGTATAGCTTGTGTGATTTTGATTTTAAATATTAATTTAAAAATGAAGAAAGGTAAAAGAGTTACGAAATATTAATAAGTAAGGAACGGTTTAGATATAACGAGTAATAATAGGGTTGTTATAAAAAGTTATGGTAAAGTAGAAAATGGAGAAAGATAGTATAAGAAGGCGTGGTTAGCGAGTTATTACGTCACTTTCGGATTGATGTCAGTATTTTCATACTAGTCGATAACCTTAGATTTATTTTCCTATTTTTTGATCTATTTACTTTTGCGGTTTTCGAAGTATCTTGAGTTGTCGTAGGTAAGAGTGGAGAGGAATCGTATATATTATCTTAATTATTTGGTTTTAAGTTCGGCAATCATATAACTTGTTAACTAACAGCCTCGCTAACCGCAAATCTAACATTTCATAGCCTTCAAAGTAAATTTACCCAACGGGCCTAAAGATCATCCTCCTTACGTAGCTTATTAGCTATGTCTCTAGTTGCGTATTCTTTATTAACCATATTAGTTATTCTTACCATACTTTCAGTTGATATAATACGCATAGGGGGAATTTTTTTCGTCATCGGTAAACTTTAAAGCTTAGGGGTAGATATTAGTTAATCGTAAGATTCGAGTCGTTATAGTCGCCAACAAGGAATGCAACTCGCTAAGAAAACCTTTCATAGGTAGTATCAGAGCACTCTAAAGCGTATTGAAACTTTTTGTAATTCGTAATAGCTTGCCGGACTTACTAGCGAAGTATGTTTTCGATTGCCCCAACGTTCCCTATTACTTGTTGGTAAAGAATTAGCCTATTAAATATTATATTAAAGAGGTGCATTTTACTTTTCATCCTTTTCTTGTGATCTAACATGTAAAACCACTTGATAATATTTCAATTGATATAATACTGGATGAAATGAATATCGTGTTTAAATTAGCCCTTAAAACTATTGTAAATTTTGCGAAATGAGAAACAATTCGTCAGGTACTAAAGATAGTACTCTTGAGCTTAGCCGGTAAGGATATTGGAAAATAACGAGTAAAAACCTGGGAATTTAACCATTATATAACGGAAAATGTTGAAAAACGGGCGTAACTTAACTTTGAGAAGATTATATAACTCACCTATATACTTTTCCTTCCCTTTCCAAATATTAACGAACATAATAATTACTA
Organism: Anisogramma anomala; assembly: GCA_038502455.1. Lineage (NCBI taxonomy): Eukaryota > Fungi > Ascomycota > Sordariomycetes > Diaporthales > Gnomoniaceae > Anisogramma > Anisogramma anomala. Next base: position 13,042,776 of record JASMMZ010000001.1, read on the forward strand.
TATAATCCGTATTTACCATAGTAATATATCGAGGTAAAAGGGTGATGTACCAGTCACAAAACCCCTTTAAATTCCTTAACTAGTATTAAGAAAAGTATTTGTATTGGTAGGTAAGATAATTACCTTTAGCTGAGTTTGGAGGAAAAAATCGAATGGTTGTACATATAGCAGGCTTGCGTATAAAGAAACTTCTTTTTTGATTTGGCTATTAAAACTGGACGTATTGAGGGGCTTGGAGGAAGTGAAATTAAAGGTTTTAGCGAGGGACATTGTAATACTCATTTTGGTATTAAGGGGTAAGTTAAGGTTTTTCCTGAATGAACTGGTGAATTTAAGAACTTATGGCGTATAGGTTAATTCATTCCCTACGGCTAGTGGTATCAAGTCGTTAATTTTACGCAAAAGGGTTTAAACCCGCGTGTGTTTGGGTAGGGCCTTACGAATTTGGGTAAAATAGTAAAGAGATACTATCAATAATAATATCTTGCTTTTTTCCTGAATCTTGTTGAAATATATAATAAGTATAGTTATACAGCACACAACTCAATAGCAGGACCAACAGGGCTAACAGGGTCAGTCACTACTTGGTACATATTTCAGGTACTAAATACCTCAACACCAAAAGATGAGGAATTCACCGGAGTTGTAAATATCTCCACCAGCACTATTGTTTTACTAGTGCGAGTACTAGAATTGACTAGTATATAGGATCAGTATGTAGATGTAGCCTAGACTAGTATTTACTAGTATACACTAGTATTGACGAGTAAAGGAGTCTCGATCCTAATTGAGATCCTTATGAGGATGTGATTGATCACATATCAAGTCCTTCACTCCATATAGATTCTAGAATACTTAAATCTACAAACCTACACAATATTTTCTCGTGTAGGACCTTCAACAAATCTCGTCAGGGTTTTTATCCGTTACCTATTAGTATAACAGGTTGGTAGGATTACTGTCTTTCTATTTATTTATAAGGAGTTGACTTCTTTGCTATTTAGTTTAGTCTTTAACCTGATTTTGACTTGCCTATTTATCGCTTTTCACATATCTAAGATCCATTTGTAAAAATATTCGTAAAAGTTATCGAGGGTGGCAGGTCCTGTATCACGTTCGTTAAAGTTTAAATCGAGGATATAATGGCAAATATAGTTTGTCAAGTACTTGAAAGTGGAGTCTATATTGGTGTCCTTTTGCTAAAAGTTGTTGTTGAAGTGCTTAACGAACGTGAATCCGAGGTTTTTGATTTCTTCCTTTTAGGTAGTAGCAGTAACAACATTAATCTAACGTTACTTAAAGCCATTGTAACAAAGATTGAAAAGAGTCAAGAGAAAAGAGTGATATAAAAAGATAAGTCGTAGGTTTGCTGTCAAAGTCAATATAGGTTAAAAGTCGTAGGACTTAATCGTTTTTACGATTCAAGTTTTATAGTAATATTACCTGAAAAATTAATACTAAATTAGTCGTTTACCAACCTATTGACTTAATAATATTCAAAACCTTGAAATGATTAATCTTGAAACCTTTAAAAAGAATCAATAAATATTTCTTGGTGTTTTCAATAACGATACGGTCGCTACTTATAGACTGCCGCGAACAGCTATACAACTTATAAGTCTTCTATACTTACTTCCGCAAACATCTGTATAGCTTATAGAGGCTCTGAGTAAGAATATTCCCTCTACCTTACCGCCATTTAACGTAAATTATAACCGAAAAGTAGCCTTTTATTCTACCTAGCTTATCTGTACTTAATTTAATAATTACTAATCAGTGTTGTAAGGCCTTTATCTCTACAATGTAGTCGATTCAAATAACTATGGTCGAAGTAATTGGTGCTGCATTAAAATTAGTTGGTATGTTTTAAGTTCTAAGCTTGGAAGACTACTAGACGGTTTACATATTAATTTGTATGGCCAAATGCTTTGGTCCATGTCCTAATTTCAAGTGGACACCTACTACACTACACTTGCAGTCAGTTCTATAAACTCTAATAAATTTTCAGTCAATACAATATACTAACTGTAAGTATAGTTGACTTCAATATACTGAATTTAATTTCTATTCCAACATTAATATACAAGCTAACAATAAATTTTGTTATCCGAATTACTAACTTTATAACAATATAATGATTAACGATGAAGGTCTTTACGTTTCAAAATTACAAGGTGATTACAACTGTAGTAAATTGTAATTAACTCAAATTTAACGAATTATCAATTTTTGAATTCAATATTAATACAAGCGTTGATTTTTTCTGAAAGAAACAAAGCGCTAACTTAATCACAATAAATAAAATTAATGTAACCAAAGTGTAATGTTACAAAAAATAACACACTTGTAGCAACTAAATCGTCACTATATATCAGCCAAAAGCCTTTTATAACCTGTCAATTACAACATAAATATAAAACCTAACAAATAAAAACTTCAACTGTTGAAAAGAAAGGTTTGAATAGCAAATACGGAACTAAAACTAGGGGATGAATATAGTAATAATCAAATTATTGAAGAATAAATTGATAATCTTCACCAACAGGTCCACTATAAACAACAGAAACTTATACATACAAATAGATCTCTTAATAACATTCATTAATAAAGACAAAAGAAAAAACTAATTTATGTTATGGTTTGACCTATAATAGTAAGCTAAGTAGATGCCAAATAAGGTTTAATATTGAGGTACAACGGAAGACTAAAAGAGGCTACCATGGCCCATCGTGTAGAACCTATAGGCATAGCCAGTGCCTAACCCGTTACGTGCCCTCATACGTACCGTGCATGGACCACGCCCAATTCGTGCCCAGACCGGACCCGGGCCGAGTACTACATATCCCGTTACGTATACAGTCACATAACTTATAAACTTAATGGCTAATAGCCTAAGTCTATGATATACCCTATTTTACCTCGAATGTTACAAAGAACGTGGCGTCTTGCTAATTAAACATAAGACGCGGGCTTCGCCTACCTAATATGCGGGCTGGGCGCGAATCGAGTACGGGTCGGTAACGTAACTTTCAACGCGTCGTATAACTTATTAGCCGAATTAACCCTAGGTTGTCGACGCCGTATAAAACACCCCTTTAATGTATCGTATAACGTATCGGCCGGTTTAATTTTAAAACACCGACATCGTATATAGCGTCTTTTAACGTACCGTATAACATATTATTCTTACCGTTAATACCATATAACGGACCCTTTAACGTATCATATAATATATCGCTTTTACCGCTGATACCGTATAACGCGTTTTTTTACCATACCATATAACACGTAACCCTTGACGAATCCGATTCGCTAGTACCTATAAATATGGATTTTAATGTAATCCTTAAAACTTCCCTTTTTTCCCTTCTATATCGTCGACTTCCTTTAGCCATCTTCTATTTTACCGTAACTTTTTATAACAACTCTATTATTACTTTTCATATCTAAACCATTCATTATTTATTAACATTTTGTAACTCTTTTACCTTCTTTTTAAAAAAAATATATATTTATAATGAACTCAATCTAAACTATATCACCGTAAACGTTTTTAATAAAGATGATCAGCCGTCGCGTAAAATACGTTGCCTTATTATATATAAATACCTTGTCTCTAATTATATTTTATAACCTTTTTCCGATATAAACAACTTGTTCACCCTCGTTAATAACGAAAATAAAAGCCAACCCTTTCCCCTATAGGTGATAAACGCGTATATATCATATATTAATCATCTTTATAATTCTAGTGGTTTTTTATCTATATTAGAGTTTATTTTATATAAGGTTATCCTATATGTTGAAATGTTTATAATAAGGTAAATTTAATAAATTAACCTTATAAGAAATACGACGATATATTACATCTTTTCATAATATATTTAAGAAATATGTTTATTTTTATATTTGCCTGGTTTATGAACCTTATTATAGTAATCTGTTGTGAATGTTTAAAACTAAAGTTATATTTTATCCTTTATTCGCAAACGGTAAAAAGATGTTCCAGGCTACCGGCTTATTTTCGTTTCTATATTCTTCGAATCGGTTAACTAGTTTATTTAGCTCCGAAATATTACTTAAGCTTAAAGGGTCTTTGCCGTTCCGGCGGTATAGGCTATTACTCCTTTCGTTATACATTTTCGTCTCCGTCGTTTCTCGGGTCCGACCTCCCTTAAAATTTCCTGGTTACATTTTACGGTTTCGACTATTTACCGTAATAAGATTTTCTCGGTTAACCATACGTTAACGCGTAATATCTTTACGCCGACTCCCTTTAATATCCGTCGTATAATCTTTCGTAAATTTGACCAAAGTAATTAAAATGATATAACTATATAAGTTATATTTTTTATAATTAATATAGGTTTTGTCTTATATAGCGTGACGAAATATATTGAGAAGCTAACCGTATAAACCCCGTTTTCACTTGTATTTCATTTATTAACATTAATTCAAAGCGATTTAATTGAATTGAACAAAAACGGGCCAAAAATCGTATCCCGGTCGACCGCGTCTCCTAGATATAAACTAATATATTATAATTCTTAATAATCCGACTAAAGGGTCACTCTCCCCGCCCCGCCCCTTTTCAGCCGTTATTGTCGGTTTTCTCCAACGTTTTCCCTACCTAACGTTACCTGTTATCCCTAATGTCGCCCTGTATCTGCTCTATCTTTTACCAACCCCCTTTGTCGACATTGACCAACACCCTTTACGCCTTTTGCCGTTAGCCCTTATTGGTCTTTCTCAGTATCCAAAGTTAATTATAATAAAACACTTAACATTAATAATATGATTATTAGCTAAACCTAAATAAAGATAATAATAAGGAATAGGTAAATCTTTAGTAATTGAAATAAAATCTGTTTTACAGTCGGATATTTATCGAAAAAAATCGGGGAGTATGTACCCAACTTTGCTTATTATATCGTACTATAATAGTAATGAAAATTTCCTTTTTTTTTGTAAGGATTATATCATTTTCGAAATAAAGGCGATTTGCTCTGTATAGGTCATATAATATGTATTCGACGCCGACGTCGAAATACCGAGTTATTATAAACTTGAACCTCCCCTTATATCGCTTCGAATTTATCTAAAATTATAATATACTAATAAGTTTCTAACAATTTCCATTTCAGCTTAATATAACCCTTCTACTTAATTAATATAAAGCAAGCTTCGTCTTACCCCGTTTTTACCGCGAAATATTTTTTAATTTTAAATTTCTCGTATATACCTTTACTTATTTCATTGACAACGAAAACTAATCTCGGGTAAGTGTCGGATAATACCTATGAAAAAGGGGGTTCGTAGTCGCTCATTCGACTCAATATCTGTAAAATAAAGGGAATTTATTAAAAATATACAAAATGATATTAAATCAATTCGAAATATCGACGACCTGATATTAATTATAAAGTTAATAAAGTTTTTTATTCGGAAGATTGGTTTTAATATTACTTAAATTAAACTAAATCTAATCACTTGCCTTATACCGATTTCTCAAATGTCTCCCACGTTTCGTTATAGTTTTCATTTCTTATTAAATATATGTTATCATCTTGTGAATTAATTTCAGACCTTTACGTAAATATATTAAAATCGTAGCGACTTGCTCCGTAGGATTAGTTAATAATTTTTAATCCACATTTATATTCAGGATAAAGGATATTTCATAGGTATTTATTAGGCTGTTTATACTAAACTTAATGTTATGACCCAAGAACATCGGAGGGTCAGAAAACAGGCCAGTATGGGGCTAAGCCACTAAGAACCTGATGTCCAACACATCAGGTGAGGATATCTCTTATGTCAGCAACCTTAGGGCTAGGGTTACGCACTAAGGATCATTGAGATCATGTTTCAATCCAACAGATCCAGGATCATTGTGTTATCAAGAAGGTAGCAGAGATGCTGAGTGAACAATATCGCAACCGTGCAAGTAATGATTAAAAGCCGTGAGGCTATTCAGAATATACTGAGACTGAATACTTAGATTGACAACTAAAGAGCTATGAAGGAAATACTATCTATGTGGTGCTGAACGTGTCCTTATATTCTTAATTCTTCATACGCCTTCAGTGCTGGATCATGTTGGATGGAAACATGATCCCAATGATCCTGGATCTGTTGGATCGAAACATAATCTCAATGATCCTTAGTGCGTAACCCTAGCCCTAAGGTTGCTGACATAAGAGATATCCCCACCTGATGTGTTAGACATCAGGTTCTTAGTGGCTTAGCTCCATACTGGCCTGTTTTCTCACCCTCCAATATTCTTGGGTCATAACAACGAGGTTGCGGATTATTACATTACGTAAATATTCGATATAGGCGTCTAATATTTATTATTATTCTCTTTTTAAAATAGTCGCATTGAAGGATTTGAAATACAAAGTTTTCCCCTGAATAACTCTTATTAAACGAATTATAAATTTATTTTGAATTTTTGATTGTTAATAGTTTTCAATTCTACAGTTATAATCGATTACTATAATGTAAAGTAATCCTCGGATTAATATCATAATTCGTAATTTACATCAATTATCTTACTTTAATCGGAAAATTTTTCATACCTTCGAAAACAATTAATAAGTGAACCTTATATAAAGGATCATTCGCTACTTCTTAGTCCTATAATTCTTCGAAGGTATTCAGCCCGAAAATAAAGTCACTATTCGATGTTAACGATATTAACGAATTTAACGCGGGTTGGGCCTGCGACGTTATTACTAGTATCGACGTTTTAAAAAAACCCAACGTTATCCCGGATAACAACCCAAATGCGGGCCGGACCCAGAGCGATTCCACCTTAAAATCTTCCGACTTTATCCTGGATAACAACCCTGGCGCGAGTCGTGCTTAGGGCGATCCCGCTCGCGTTAACCCTTTCAAAACCTTCAACTCGCTGTTAACGTATATTTTATCGAAATCAAATAATTAAGGCTCCGTTTTAACAAATTTATTCATATAACCTGTTGTAATATACGTTTCTATAATATAAAAGTCGATCATTACTACGTTCAATACAGTAATAAAAATGAACTCAAAGTTTCGCGTACGTCTCTTTTTAACTTCAGGATAATCTTATAATTTACGGGTTAATATATCCGGACAAGCGTTTCAAGTTACGGGCTGGTATCGCAGGTAATATTAAAAAAGTGAAAGGATTTCAGCCCATTTAGCTTGGTGTTCTGAAATTAAGCATAGTAAGGAAAAATATTCCAAACCGTTATAACCGTTAAGATTGTAAACAGGGTATAGACGCTACGTAATTTTAAAAATTACGTTTTTTAATAAGATAATATTACGAAAAGCTTTTTCTCGTAAATAATATAGTTACGTTCTGCATCCGTTAATCGTGCCACATAATAAGCTATTAACTTTAAAATACTATATATATTCCATTACAATTAATACCCTTTTAATACCGTTTTAAAATAATCGATTTTTATTACTGTTCACTGATTTAGGTTCTAATATGCCAAAACAAGTGCCTTAAGAAAGGTATTCTTTAAGATTTGAAATACATATTTCTTTCGTTTTATCCAAACCCAACGTAGTCCTTGTTTTGTTAATCGGATAAAATAATTAGCTAATTCGAATAAATGACTAATAAAATCTCAATAAAAGTTAACAAAACCTAAAAAACTCCAAACCTTCCGAATAATACGTAATAACTTTTATTTACTATTACCCAAACTTTTTCGGGGTCGACCAGAATACCTACATTGACCGTTATAATAAACCCCTAGTATCTTACCTTTTTAATAACGAAATTATACTTTTTTAAATCAAGGTTTAGCCTAATATTACGAAAACGTATTGAAATTACGCGACCTTTCGCTATATTGTTGTACTTTATACCAGAAAAAAAAAGTCGTTTAAATAAACTATAATACATTTATCCAAATTATCCGCCATTGCCTAATTAATATATCTCTTAAAAGTTGTTGATAATTTAGATGGTTTAAAGAAGGTAATTAACTAATTAAATAACCCGAACCATATACAAAAAGCCGTTAATTTTTCCTATTTTGATATAACCTAGATACGGTAAGAGGCTGTTTAAATATTTAGTTTTATAAGCTACATCAACTTCAATAACGCACATAGGGTTTCCTTAATGAAAAGAAAAGGAAAACAATCCTATTACGTAATCTTATTTAGTAACCAATAATCGATATAAAACTATTATCCCTCTTTAGGATTAAATGTTAACAATACCGATGCTGCGACTAATAAGAAATTTACCCAAACTTAATCCTTATTTGTTAATTTCGTAACCTAACGTATAAGTTCGAAAATTTAATTTCGTAATATTGAAGATAATAATCCTTTAATTTCTTTAAAAAAAAATCTATTTTCGTTCGGTTTAATGTAAATATAACAGTCGAATTTTCCTATATATAGGGGTAAATTCATAGCCTGATTTTTATCGAATAAATTACGAAATTCTGTCAATTTGAGTGGAAAGCGTAACCAATCCTTTTTATTTTTCATAGTAGTCAACGCCGTTTCTGTAAGATTCGCGTTATTTAGTAAAAACTTAAATTAAAAACTAATTACGACTAATTCTTCGTACGTTATACTATCGGTTACGACTGGTTTACCCACCCGATAAAAACCGATTTTATAACATCTTATATATCCTCCAACATAAGGCGTATTATCTCCGTATCTATAACTAATACTATCTTCACTATGAATAACGAAACGGCTACCGTCAACGTCTAAAATTAACCATTAATATCGTATCGAAAGTATTACAAAAATTTTATCTCGCGTTATTTCGGAAATAATGTATATTAGCATGAGGCTCGACTATTTATTAATATCTGTCGGTAAGATCTCATATCTAGTATTTCATGTGACAATAGATGTAGAGAATTGTAATAGTAAGATTGGTAACTGTATTATAAAAGATGATGATACAAAGAAGAAGCATTCAGAGGTGCATGCCACGAGTGAGGGCTTATAAGCCCCCGCCCAGAACGAACCACTCTAGACCGCTCCACATATTACCGTTCGGTTTGGTATAATTATTCCTGACCGATCTATATATTGCCTTTGGGTCTGGTATAGTTATTCCAAACCGATCCATACATTGCCGTTCGGTTTGGTATGGCTATTCCAAACCGATCTGTGCACAATACACTTTGCATCTTGCAAGAGTACAGCCTATAGCGTGACACGTTATCATGCACTTTACAGGAAAGCACGCTGTAATACAGTACATTTCTACTAGACCTATGTATACTATTTATAAGGGTATATAGTAATATCTATACAGACAATCTTTTTTATAGATAATTCGTACTTATAGCCTAGTAGTAATAGTATTATTGTGGTTACGAAGGTTTAAATTAATAAGCTTTGTAGTGATAGTATTTTCATAATATTAATTGTAAGAGATTTAAATTAGCAGTTTCCTTAATTATAATGTTGTTATCGTATTAATTGTAAAAGGTCTAAATTAACAAGTTTCCATAGTGATAGTATTGTTACCGTATTAGTTATAAAAGGTTTAAATTAGTAACTTCGGCTGGTATTAATAGGGTTTGGCCGCGGTGGTGGCTATAGTTCGGTTGGAATTAGAAAGGTATGACCGTGGTAGTGATTATAGTTCGGCCTTGGTTAGTGTAGCCCAAATAAGGACGATATAGTTAGTAATAGTGTTTTTCGTAGTTAATAAAGGTAATTACGTAGGTGCTATAGTAGTTAATTACATAAAAGCAATTACGTAATGGTAATTACATAATTATGTGTTAGGTAAATATAAAAAGATATATCGTTATCGTCGCCTCGTCTCCCTTTACCGCCGCCGTCACCCCCCTAAACCCTATCGCCGCCACCGCCTCGCTCTTTTTCGCCGCCGCCGCCACAACCTCCTTCTCCCCCTCCTCTCCCTCCCCCTTCTCCAGCTTTCAGGGGGAGAAGCGGTGGGTTTTTAAGGTTACATACCTTACCCTTTCCCTACGGGTAAAAACCCCATTACCTGTAAATCCCCTTTTACGCCGTAAACGTAACCTAACGTAATTACGCCAAAGTTTGTATTTCCTAAATCCGTCAATTTATATACTTTTAATTCCATTGTTAAATAAAAATTACGAGGCGAATTTGCTCCGTTAATTCGAATTCCGTATCATTAGAGTATACCACAAAGCCTTTTCAATGTGTGAAACGTTAAAACGACGTATCTGGGTCTATATTTTCGGGTTGTTCATAAATACACCTTACTTATCGTATATTGCATTGGCGGTTACGGGTAAATCCGTTAATAACTGTTATGAAAAGGGTGGTTGTTCAGCCCGTCACTATTGTTACAAACGGATTAGTAACTTATACACCTACGTTCCGGTAATTTTAAGGTCGTAAACCGAAGTCGAATTACGCGTCCACCGGTTATGGAATTAGTTTTAACCAAACTTTAAAAATTTACTTCTTTAAAAATATAACGTTTAAAACGATTCGAAAAAATAATCTTAGTTGTAAATAAATAAAATAAGTTGATATTAATTAGTAATAAATGTTAACCGGTAGTTTGGTAAAATGAAAATTTTCGTTATTACCTAAAAATGGGACCTATGTATATATTACGTAAACGAATTTAATAAAGTTATCATATATCGCCATATGGAAGGTTATCCTCTCCTTACGCTTTTACTTAAGGATATAATTGATAAGATGTAAAGCTATATCCTTATTAACGTTAATAACGTTGATAATAATAATAACAATAACGTTAGAATAAAAAGAGAGGGCGACAAAAACGATGGTAAGGACGCAATAACGTCGCTTTTTCCTTTTATTAATAAATAAATGCCTTCAGGTTCCATCGGCATACCTGGTTATAATATAGTACGTTATATAATAGTTTTATGGCTTTTTACAAAGTAATTATTTAATTATTTACAAATTTCATTCGAAATGTAAAATGAATGAGGAAATATATTAGAATTATTACGATATCGTAAATTTAAATAGAAAACGAAATGGCGTAATTCGTTGAGTCGAAACATAGAAAATAAAAAGTATTAAAATGTTGCGAATAGTATAAAACAGCGGTGGTAAAAAAAAGTAAAATTGGATATCAATGCGGATGATTATATTAAATAAAGGTAAAATCGGAGATTGACGCGAATAATGTATTATAAGCCGAGTTGAGTTGGCTAAAAAATAATGTAATAGTTTACTAAAGTCGTATAACCTTTTTAATAACCCTAATAAATGGTATACTTATATATATATGTATTTTTAGTACTTCGTTTGGGATAAATTAAATCATCGCGTTTATTAGGTTAAAATTTCTATCGATTTATGTCATTTTTCCGATTCTATGTCGTTTGTATGACTTACGTAAAGTTATAATATGAATTATTAATCGGTTTTTATTCGTGATACCTAATTTGACCAAGTATTCATAAAACAAAAAGAAATTGATATATACGATAAGGGGAATAGGGTGTAAATTAAAGTAAAAATTCATTCTGATCGTTATAGTTATAATAATTCCTGAATTAAAACCTTCAATCATATTATAAATTCCTAAGGCTAAAACGCTTTTCGGTAACCTTTTACATTTAGTGAAGTTTTCATAAATAATGTTTTTATAAAGCGTAAAGCTATTTCAGGCTAGTACTTCGTTATTGAAGACTAAGACGAAGCCTATTTGTCAATTACAATCGTTATTATGAACGAAGAAACCGTTGGTAAAAAAATAGCTTTATAATATGTATATCTAGCCATATAAATTACATGTCGCGTTTTGGATTATATAATTATTATATAAGACGTTTTTTCAACACTTTATATATATCGTTTATCGGATTGGTTTAGTATTACGCGGTGATAAAAAGGTAAAATATAACCTTTAGTTATATTATAAAAACGAATTAAACACCACGTACGCGTTAGTATTTATATTCTTCTGATCTTTTTACGTTATTTAAAACGATAAGGGTAACTTTATTTAGCTACCCATTTTATTTAAGGCCTAAAACGCCGTTCCATAGGGTAATGATAACGTTAGTAAAATCAATTATATAGTTTTTTATTAGGTACGTTTTGGGCTTCATTTCTAAACTGTATTTTAAAAGTTTCCTTTTTTCATAAGCGGAAAACGAGGTGTTACATAACGTCAAAATTTCGTTTGTTTATATAACTATTAGTATAAAGCTTTTCGATCGAGTTATTAATACTAATAAGCACGGATCGAGGGTAAAATTAGTTATTCCGAGTTGTTTTATATTGTATTTTTAATAGTATTATATTAATAAATTCCGGCTTTTGATAAACCATAAAGTGGTTTTATAATGCGTAAAATCGTTCTAGGTAGGTAGTTTTACCTAATATCTTTTAATATATGGACGTAAATTCATCTTTCAAGCTGTTTCTTAAATTGGTCGTATATTTGCGTAATGTTCCAAAATCAGATATATAAGTTAGAATTTTTTTAAGGAAAGACTTAAATATTTAAATTAAACGGTAATTGGCCTATTGTAATATAGATAATTGGGTTATAATATTTCTTTTGCCTTTATATTCATATGTTCTAATTATTAAACGGTTTTTTGTAAGGTTTTCCGGTTTTATTTTTAACGTTATATATAAAGCGAGTTGGGAAAATCCTATAGATACCGTAAATAGCCGAATTAAAAAGTTTAAAACGAAATATTTCTTAGTCGATTAAGGCTAAGATTTCCTTTTAAGTGAATTATACGAATGGGGTACCTAGAGTGGTAATAATACTTTCATAGCGAAGCTTTAAGCTTAGCTTGCAGTTCATCATTTCCTTTTACGTAATAAAGGAGTTTGTAATAAAGTTTTTAGGGCGTTTTTTGGTTTTCGAGCTGAGGGAGCGTTCTCGGCAACAAGGGTTTGGTAAAATTAGTATAAATGGGTCACTTTTGTTTAGTGTAATTGGGTTGAAATCGTGTTTTAAGGGGAGGGTTTGTAATGATCACACTAAATACCCGTGAGTATATAGAAGGTGTCAGGGGGTTTATGTTATCAAGAAGGTAGCAGAGGTGCTGAGTGAACAATATCGCAACCGTGCAAGTAATTATCAAAAGCCGTGAGACTATTCAGAATATACTGAGACTGAATACTTAGATTGACAACTGAAGAGCTATGAAGGAAATACTATCTATGTGGTGATGGCCGTGTCCTTATATCCTATGGCCTTCATACCATCTTTAGTGCTGAGGCTCACCGGTGCTTACTGAGGCTTACCGGTAATCACTGAAACTTACCGGTACTCACTGAGGCTCACCGGTACTCACTGAGGCTCACCGGTAGCTCAGCTGCATGCTGGCCTGTTTCCTGATACACCAACGTACTTGGGTCATAACAGGGTTAGAATTAAATTCGGTTTAAATTCGTTTATTGGATTATATCCCATAAGCGGTTTTGCTCGTTTTACGATTCTAAGTGGATTTTTTTCTTACCTTCTTTTGGTATTGGCGTATTATTATTTAGCGAAACGAATTTATACTGTTCAATAAGTTAGAAAATACATTATCGCCTTAAAACCCATTAATTTTCTAAGGGCCAGTTTATTTATCCTTCTTTTTTTCAAACCAAAACTTTAAATTATAATAGTAAATTTAAAACGTTAGCTTCACGTAGGACATTATTCATGGCTAACTTTTCAAATATATCGTTTCTGGATCATAGGAAGTGTAATACTGTTATAGCTTTCGTTATAGCATTAGCATTTTGTACTATAGACAGTAATAAGGGAAATTTTATATAGATTATCGGGCAGGTATTAAAGATAAGGAGTGTAATGATAAGTTTATTAGGGTTAAAAGTGTTGTTATCGGCGTTAACCGCTATTTAAAGGATAATTTTTATAAAACTAGTACCTTTTACTTTTTTCAATAATATTATATATGTTTTTTGAAACGTTTCATAATATCGTTTACACTTTCCAATACCTTATAGGGCTTTCATCAAGATTTATTTACATTTTCTATCGGTTATCCGAGCTTTAGTTCGATATTAGATTAAGTCTAAGGTCGTATTAACGTCGTATATTCTTTAAATAAGGGGTCACAAGTAAACGTTAAATTAACAGTTAACTAGAGAGTTTTAGTAGTTCATAGCAGAGGCACTTTGTATAAATTTGGCGGCCTAAAACGTAGTTGTCGCGTTGACGGCGTAAAGAACCAGTTGACGGCGTAAAGAACCAGTTGGTTGTTTAGATATTAAATATTAACAATTACTTCGTAGTTAAAGTTTATATCGTTTTGAAATCGAAACTTAAACCTTCGTAGGGCTTGTAACAAAACTTTTCAATAGCTTTAAGTGCGTTTTTTTATATCAATATAGTTCATAACGTAAAGTAAACGTAAAAGGCGTTTTATAACCAGATATCCGGATCGTCGGTATAAAGTTCGTAATTTTGGTTAAGTTAAGTAAATAGCTTTATTTATATGTGTTTCCAGGAAAAACTATAAGTGGCTGAACTTAAGTCGAAGCGATACGGATATGTTATTTAAGGCGCAAATAAGTTAATTGGTTGTATCTCGGACTTCAATTTCTAACTTATTTATATTAGCTAATAAAAGTAAAAATATCGTTTTCAAGTTTAGTACGTAAAATTAAATCGGTTTGAAATGCGTATTTATAACGACCGTTTCGAGTGACGTTATCTTACCTTTATTAAATAAGATCTTTCGATGTTTTTTTTATTCGGTTTAGCTGAAATTTCGAAAAATTCGCCGTAAACGCGTTGAATTACCGCTTCCCGGTCGTTAAAATTTCGGCTACGTTAATATTAGGTATAATAACTTAAAACCTATTTCCGTATTTGTTAAAAGACGTAAATTACGACGTCATATAAGGGTTAAGAACTTAATTTACGTAATTTTGCCTTATAATATATATAAAGAAGGGGTTTTATAGGTTAACAAAAATACGTTAAGCATTTTTATCGTCGTAGGCTGACAGGTAAGTATTATCATGTTTAACATCGTTTTTTCCTGATATATTTTCGTAAATGTAGGCGTTGAATCCGTTATTTATGCCTTTGTACTCAGCTAAGTATATTGTAAAATTCGCCTTTATTCAATTCTTCAATCTGTACTCGGCTCAAAATTGTCGTTCAATCCGAATTTACTCGTAAACCGGATGGTTTGTAAACCAGTAGCCTATTTTTCCATATATGATATACCGCTTTTGTAAACCTGCAGGGCTCCGTATATCTTTTCGTAAATATTGTTATGGTCTCGGTGCGGGTTTTCCATTTCGGAACAATCGCCTTTATTCCTTATTGTTAGAGTCTTCCCCTTAATGCCTACATTTTGAACGTTCGTTTTGCCTTTGATAAACATTGAATTTTCGATCCAAAACGTAATAAATTGTCTAGGCGAGGTTTATTTTGATAATTTAGCCTTTACCTCCGGTTTTTCCATTATAAATATTAATTCAAAGCTTGCTTGATGGTGTATTAAAGTTTCAAGCAGTATTTTGAAGCTTATACCAAAAGCTTTCAAATTTCTTCCGGATTTAAAAATTATAAGGTCGAAATCCAGGTTTTTGCGATATACTTTTATTACTATTTGGATAAATAGTTTATTGCCTTTATATTTTGGTTTCAAGGTTATTTGGTATTTTCGAAACTTAGCTAATAGAGCGATATGAATTTTTCATAGGATTTTATCGGCGTTTTCCTATTGGTTTTCTACAGATTCCTAAGTTATACCAGTCCAGTTCCTATCTTAAATTTTGTAGTTAATTTCCGGATCAAAGGAGAATTTGAAACGGTTATAATATTTCGTAAATATATTAATCTGTGTAAAGTGGTATATATATTACTTTTTAGTTTACCCGGAAAAAATACCGGGTGTGTTGGTAGGCCTTAGACGTTGAAACATTGTTGATTCGATTGGTCAAAGTAACAGGTGTATTGCAGTAGTCAGATGGTGGATATATTGTTCTAGGTTTGGCAGACCGCTTGCTGGTCTGCACTGTTATTTGTATAGCTAAGTGCTTGTCCCGTGCCCTAGAGTGAAGTTCAGCGTACTGCACTCGACTTACACCCAATACGTTAAGTCCGTACAAAGCAATACACTTACGGTACGGTTAACTTTACTGTAAGTAAAGTTAATCTATTGCACTGCATGTAATACTATTCAAATACTGGTAGCTTTTTAGTTTGTACGCGCGCACGCCAGTGTAGCTGACTAATTCTTTCCGGTTACCACAAAATTACCTCCTCGTTAACTAGCTAAACCCTTATCAATTTCATTTAACTTCCATACTAAATTGCACGCAATTACATGTAAATTAAGCCTATTTAACCTTAATCGCTCCACCGCTCCGAGGCCTAAGTTTATCAACTCCTACAAAAAGTTCTTTCCCCATAACCCTTCGCAAGTTTAACTATACCACTTAAATAGATCACCATCATTAATCCCCTACTAGTCTTCCAATATTCCAGCATATCCTTGTCCGCTGTTACGTAATTTAGGCTTTTCGAGCAGCCTATCCACGTAGCTCTCGATATTTATACTTAGCTTATTGCTATCTACAAATATTTCCAGGGCTTTGTTTAATGTGGCCTTTATCATAGAATTTGTAGGATTATCTTTGCCATCGATTTATCGGAATTCCTCAATCTTCCTCCCTTTGTAGGCTTTACGAAGTGCCATTACGTCGATTGTCAAAAGTTTTTCACTAGTGGTTCCAAGTTTTAATAGACATTTAAAAAGAGTTTTTGAATTGGTACAAATTACTACTAAAATATAGGGAATCTTTAGCTGCCTGATAATAAGGTTAAGGGTTTTCCATAGAGTTATTCTTACTTTAAAGCCCGTTATTATGCCGTAGACCTCTGAAGCTAATACGCTTCGTGTAATCCTTTTACACTTGACGGAGGTCTAGTAAATCAGATTACCGATAATACTAAATTGATTTTCCTGTTTATCTTTGTTAACGAAGATTATTAGGAAACCGATCTATAAAGACAAGTCGGTGTTGTTTTCGAAAGACCCGTCTGTAAAGATTATTAGTTTCGATTTTGAAAGGTCGATTGGTACCATATCAATTCCACAGTCCAGGTTTCACATCTGTTACCCCAATCTCTCATTTGGTTGATTAAAGTTTTTATCCGTTAGTATTTCTGTTTATGCCGCAATTGATTAATCGTATAAGGCTTCCGGTTGATATGGCATAGTAATATAGCTATTCCTTGTACGATTTTTTAAGTACCGTTAAGCTTTAGCTTTATTAATCTTATTGATTATAGCAAAAATAACGCCCTTGACCTTTTTACGAAAGCTTAGGCGTGTATTAATATTAAGTATATGGATTGACGATCTATTAAAGTTAAATCAATTATTTTCCTTTAACGTCGTTACCGGCTTACAATTTTAAAACTTAAAGCCCTAAATTACTTACTATTTCAGTGCTATAAAGCTAGCCGTTCCAACGAAAAGGGTATCGTTAGTTTATATGTCTACTATACCGATGTCTTTTTTTCAATGTTAGCAATAAGTACGAGTTATATATAAAATATTTTATTGTTAACCGGGATTTCAAGTACGAGTAGTAGCTTAAAAACTAGTGGACGCCTACTTTAGCTAATCCATAAAGTGGTTTAATATATTTTATTACCGTTTCTCGTAAGTAAATAATGAAAAGCTCCCATAATAACTTCAATAGTATAATCCGCTATAAATACGTTACTAATTATATATAGGATTACGTAATATTACGGCTATGAAATGTAAACTTACCCTTAGTCGTAGGTAATAAAATTTTTGTTAGGAAAACTACTAAATGTTGACTAATTTTCTAAATCGTTGGCGACTTCGTGAGGATCCAGTATTTGCCTTTATCGCCGTATCCTTAAGCTATTAATCGAGATTTTTTTATAAGTCCGTCCCGTAGTCTTACCCCTAGGCTCGTAAATAATTTTTAACTTGAAGATCGTAACGTTTAGATTTTAAAAGTTAAAGTTTGTTTTCGGCATAAATTGTACGTTTCTTCGAATTAGTAGGCTGTCGATTTTGACCTTATCGCTCTTTTTAATGGGTTTGACGAATGTCTTAATAATCTCTTATACCCTAAGCTTTACTATTAAGTCTTCATTATCCTTTTCTTTTCTACTTACCTAAGTAATATTATAAATATGGCCTGGTATATATTTCTTTTTTTTAAACTTTTTCTTCTTTCCAGGGGGTCGTCCACTCCGGCGGCGTTTTATCGGCTTATTAATAATGGATGGAAAAGAATCGTATTAATTCAGTCGTTTTGCTTAGGAGGCTATGGGTCTTTATTTTTAGTAACCCTAATATAAGGTTTAACCTAGGTGGTTCGAAAAGACATAGGATTGTTAGTAATTTTAACAACTAATTTAAGGTTTATAATACTTAATATTTTATTTAGACCTTCCCATTTGCTCGGTTCCCTTAACACAAGAACTTTACTTTATAGTAATAAAGTAAATACATTGATTTTTGTACGCTCTTTCCCAATGTTAAGGGTGCTATTGATTTGATGACGTGTCGATTTCCTTTGCAGTTCTCCTAAAGCTTTGTTATAAGCTGCAATACGTTTCTAAGTACTTGACGAAGGCGGAGATTTACTCATTAGGTGTGAATACGCTCCAAAAAACAACAGCGTTGGTACTAGGCCATTAGGGCCTATAATATCGTTTAAGCCCTTCATTACTATTTGTAAACGTGCCTCCAGATCCGTAAAACTTTTAATTTCCAACGTAAGGATACTATACGTTTGGCGAATTAAGGCATGTGCCTTTTCAACCTTCCTAATACTTCAGTAGGCTTCCATAGGTACCTGTTTACACTAGATACCCATTATCTTAACGTTCTTTCGGAATTCTACCGCCAAAAAGTTGGTGCCAGTATCGTAGATAACAACGTTAGGTAGAGCTAAGTACGTGTTAATCCACAACGTTCTCAACGTTTTTTACGTATCCTTTACTAAAAGGGACTTTAGGAATTTAGCTCTGTGGAAAGATATTGCAGAGTTAACAACGTAAAAAAACAGATTAATTATCCAAGTAAAGCACATCAATCAAGATTTTATAATTGAAGTCCTTATCGTTTTTTAGTATAAACTTAAATCTTCGAGGGGGTTTAGGTATACGTTTGACAGTGATGACAAAGCCTTTTAATAGCCTTTGGGGCAAAATATTCTATATCGTTATACCCTACAGACTTTAGGACTTTATATAATTTGTTAACAGTTAGGTCGTTAAACCGCCGATATAGTTAACGTATCTCCGGCTTCGTTAGGTTTAACACCACTTCTTCCAGACTTTAAAGATAAAACTATAAGTGCCCTTATTTAAAGGCGAGTAGAAATCTTTAGCCGTTCTTAACCAACTCGTCTACTTTAACGACCACTTTCACGCCAAAGGTTTTTATATCCTTTGAAAAAAGTAGAAAAGGGGTAGGAAACTTGAGAATATGGAATGTAATTGCTTTTACAACAATTTAAACTACTATTATCCCTAGTAACGATAATTTTTCACCTTGGTTAAAGTCAACTTTAGCTTTGCCAATATCGTAACGATTAATCTTAATGGTTGTAATATTTTCCTTCTGTAGTACCATGTACTGTAAGTAACCTCTTGTTAAGTACCTTTATACCCCTATATCTGACATAATACTTGAAACTTATGGTCCGCGTAATGATCACGAAGGTTAAAGATGTGTGAGGGATTAGGAGTATGATTAGGATAAAGGTAAGGATTTTTATCACTTAAACGATACAAAAAGGTATAGTCGGCTAGTTACTGGGCTATCGTATCATGGGTAGTATTTTTGTATTATTTTATTTGTTTAGGGGAATTGTTATTAATAGGCTTATCTTCGTCGAAGTTTGTAACCTGGTTTAAGTATTCCTATTTCAAAGTGGTAGGGTATTGTATATAATATATTACCTTTTTATTATTTCGCTTAGCAAGGGGGTTTCGAGTTAATTAGTAACTAGTTTTACTATAAATTCAATATCTTTTGCTACTATTACAACGATAATGCTAACGATTAGTAGGTCCTCCTATATCTTATTAGCGTTAATGTAGGTGTTTCTTTTAATTCAATGTTAAGATCGATGGACTAGACCTTAGGCGTTATAGGCGTCCGTACTTATAGTGGACATAATTAACTACCGTAAAGTTTTTTTTATTCACGTTAAGGAAATTACCGGATGAGGGGTTCATACTCACCGAGTTTTGTATATGTGCCATTACGGTGGTAAGCGAGGAACGCAGCTAGCTGAAAAAACCTTCGTAGGTGGCATCTGAACATTGTAAGGTGTATTTGAACTTATTTACACCCGTAATTCCTACCCGTACCTACTCACGAAGTATTGTTTTGCTAGCGTGTGCCTTTTACATTGCTTTTTAGCACATAATCAGTTTGTCAGGTATCTGGTTGAATATATCTATTAGCGATTTCTCCTTCTTTTCCTTTTTTATTATTATTATTTACCACGTGGTGAACTAGTTTGTCATGGTATTACACGAGATGAACATTGTGATTGAAGTGGCCTTTTATGTTATCATTAATCTATTGCCGTAACCTATGAGAATCTCGGGAAATAGTGAGTGAAAACCAGAAGGTGAAACTTTTATCCACTTGAAGATATTTAAGAAGGGTATTATCTTAGTATTAAGAAGGTTGTAGGGCTTTCTGTTATAATTCTCTGTGTTATTCCAAATCTTGGCGAAATCCATTATTAGCTTATAGTTAATGTTAACCATTCTGACAAGTTTTGGAGGTATATCTCGATAGTTATCCCAGGCCTAATTGGTGTTTCCTGGCGGCTTAAATCTTGGAGGTTCTGAGGCACGATGCTGAGGGTAATTTTTAATCGCCTGGTTCGATGTGTAAAGCCCTGTAGTAGGGCTTATAGTAGGTTAGCGTACGTAGGTAAGTTTGAAAGGAGAGGGGTTTTGAGGTGTTTAGCGGTTGCATTGAGGGCCGATATATACTTAGGGGTTCTGGGAAACCTGACGATCTTGCTTAATTGACTGGTATGAGCTAGCCGTGTGAGCGGCCGCTTTTTCACGTACTCTACTACCATTAAAAGCGTATTTCGCGTTATCATGTAGTGAAACTGAAATTCCAAGCACATTAACGGGTTCGTTATCCGCGCGTGACGAGGCTTAGCTTAGCTAAAGGGGAGATCCTCTGAAACATGTATGTGGGCATTAGTATTCTTCAACCCCTTTTCTTTTTTCCTAAAGGTCTTGAGGATTAGGATCTTAAGGGTAGTCTTATTATTAGGCTAGTTTAAATAAGGTTTCTGCTAGTTCCACTAGTATTTTATCCGGAATGTAAATACCACAGCGTGTGACCTCTTTTTTAAGCCTGGCTTTAACTGAACGTTGTATTATTTTCCACATATTAAGAGTCTAGTAACTGAAAAACTTGCGAAAGTTTTGGAAAGCGTAGGCACCGCGACTATAGTCGTTACTAAAGTCTATTTCAAGAATCTACTGGCCGACGTAGTTAGTTAGGTAAGCCTTATTAGAGGTATCGTTAACGTTCGTAGTCTAGAGTTATTCGTTGTAAAATTTAGTAAAAACAGTTCCGAGATTTTTGACTATTTCTTTCTAGACGGGGTTAGTAATAGACTAAAAGTAAAGACTTGTGGTAGACATCTTGATAGGCGTATGTGGCGAGTAACTTGATAATCTTAGGCGTAGAGACTTAGTGTTTTGGTGTAAAGTCGCGTGAGAACTTGACAACTTGCTGGCTTGGCGAGAGGTCGCGTAACGTGGCTTTCTTGGCGAGAATTGGTGTTTTCGTTAAAAGCAACAAACTTAACAATTGAAGTAACATAGAGAATGAAAAAAAAATTAAAGTATGGGCAAAAGTTTGGTGTGGACGGTAAGGTTGGAGGTCGTTATTAGTAATAGTAAAAGTCAAAGGTTATTTATTATAGTTGTTTAGCGTAGATACTTAGTTGTCTTTACATTATTAACACCCGTTATATTACTAACTTAGCCGTTTACCAACTTGCTGTACTTTAAAACTTCTAACAGTTAATCTTAACGTCTTTAAGAAAGATTAATAAAGATTTTTTAGTGTTTTCGATAGCGATACCGTCGCTACCTCTAAGTTATCGTGAAAAATCGACGTAGCCTAGAAGTCTTATCTACTTACTGCCGTGAAAACCGACATAACAGTAAAAACCCTTCATAAGAATCTTTCCTCTACCCTAACGGTCGTATAACTTAAAGCGTAACCGGAAAGTAGCCTTTTCTTTTACTTAGTTTATCTGTGCTTAACCTAGTAGACAAGCACTGATCAATGTTGGTAGACCTTAAACGTTGCAACGTTGTCGATTCGATTGGTCGAAGTAACAGGTATATTGCAGTAGTCAGATGGTGGATGTATTGTTCTAGGTTTGGCAGACCGATAGCCGGTCTGCTCTGCAATTTGTATGCCCAAGTGCTTAGCCCATGCCCTAGAATGAAGTGCAGTATACTGCACTCAACTTACACCTAATGCAGTAAGTTCTCACAAAGCAATACACTTGTAGTACGGTCAACTTTACTATAAGTTAAGTTGACCTACTGCACTATATGTAATACTATTCTAATAAGGTGAGATAATATAAAATCAAAATGATTTGATGTCAATTTTTATATATATATCTAGTACAACGCGTATTTTATTGTTAAGCATGTTGTATAATTTATCGTTGTAAATATTTTTTCTATCCCAAAACCTAGTAAAGTTGGTTAGTTTAGTAGGGTATTTTTTATTAGTAGGTAAGCGGTACGGTGAAAGTTTACGGTAGGGGTCGTGGTTAGCGGGTATTGGTTTATAGGATACGTGTTAGCGTTTTGCGCCGTTTTTCGTTTCCTGAAACGGTTTGTTTTCTATATTTCGGCCGATTGTCGTTTCCCAAGTTAGGTTGTTTTTTATATTTCAGCCGATCCCGCTGTAATCGAACGGATTGTTTCTAGTATTCAGAGAGTGGTTTGATATTTTATTTTATCTTATAGTAGGTATCGGTATAAGAGTATATTGTACTTGTATGGTAGATAAAAACTATAGCTTTTTTCCCTTTTTTTCCATATCCTAAGGTACAGGTATAGGACTAGGTCGTCGTTCCCGTTTTTTTAATAATAGTTTCTTTTGTTTCGTAAGGTAATACCCTTTTATAGATTTCGTTCAATATAAATTTTCATTATCCTAATCTGGTATATCGGTAAGCTACGCTATTTCGAATAGAGTTTTTATAAGGTAGCTATTCTTACCCTCTGAAGTATTAATACCTTTGATTTTTAGTTGGATTCATAAAGCTTTGGTAATGATAGGATTTACTTTTTACCATATATTTGGCTTTTAGTTCGAAAAGTTTTCGTAGAAATTATTTAGTAAGTTAGGTCTTTAATTTTCTCCTCTCAGTAGCGGAACATCACGGCCAAAATATATGTATTTGTGATATGAAGTTTCAATTCCTTAAATAACGAATCTATGGTGTGATCCTAAAGTCCCAGGTCGATTTTATATATTATAGATTTTCTGATTCCGATATAATCTACCAGGTGATTAAAATACGCGTTGGCTTTTTTTTTAGTGTTATTGGTTTTGATGCCATATTTATAGTTGTTTCGGGGTAGCTGGTAATTGTGGTGCTATACGTACTTGGTATGTTAAAACTATTTAAATTGGTAATTTCAGGTTGAGATTAGATTTGAGTACCTATAAATGGTAAATTTAAAGTAAATAAAATAATTGAAATGGGTAAAAGAGGGTTTACTAACGTTTGCTAATGCAAGTAACCTTAATATAATACGCAAATAAAACGTAATTATAAACCAGTCAGGCGTTTTAAATTAGTTTTATCAATGTTTAATCGCGTTATACTATTTAAATAGATAAAAAAAACTTGAACCTTTATAGGTATTGAACTTAGAATTTACAGGGCGAACGTAGAGTGGACGTGGGAAAGTGTATAGGATAAAGGAAGTGTGATTGTATAATCTGGTATTTGGTAATCGGTCCAGATTGGCGTGTCATAACCGAACTTCATAGGGGAAATCAGTTTGGTTACGTAGTTCATGGCCGAACTTGGTGGAATAGTTGGTTTGGTTTCTTTATACGTAACCGCTTTTATTAAGGCGATCGTTGTGGATTGTCGAAAATCGGATAAGTCCTAATAAAGGGTTTCGAAAATTGGTAATCACGTAGCTTAGTACGTAATAAGACGCTTTTTAAAAAATGTCCGTGTACGTTAAAACGTTAAATAAGGGTTAATAGTAATGTAATGAGGATTTTAGTAGATAAAGCGATAAATAAAGGTTAATATTATCGTATTAAAGCTTTCCTTTTTAAAGTTACTTAGTTTTCATAACCTTTGTATATGTCGGAATGTAATTTTTGTAAAAAAGAAGTGTTGAAGTATATGTAATTGAGATCTTTATCACATTTTGCTGTAAGTATTTAACTTATATTTATGTCTTCTTTCCTAAGCTATTTATAATCGACCGAGTCGGCTATTAATTAATATCGATATGGTTTTGAACTTAGTATTTTACGTAAGTATAGGTGTAAAAAAGAGTAATCATAAGATTGGTAATTGTAGTATCAAAGATAATGATATAAAAAAGAAGTATCTATAGGTGTATGCCACGGGTGAGGGCTTATAAGCCCTCGTCTAGAACTTACCACACTAAACCGCTCTACGCATTGCCGTTCGGTTTGGTATAATCATTCCAAACCAATACATGCATTGCCGTTTGGTTTGATATAGTTATTCCGGACCGATCCATGCATTACCGTTTGGTCTGATATAGCTATTCCAGACCGATCCGTGTATAATATACTTTGCGTCTTACAAGAGTGCAGCCTGGAGCATGACACGTTATCATGCACTCTGCAGGAGAGCACCCTGCAATACAGTACACTACTACTAGGCCTATGTATACTATCTATGAGGGTATATAGTAATATCCACAATATCTATGCGAAACTTGACTATTTGGGTAATACGCGTATTCCGCTGTGTCCCTAATATCGTATCTAAATTTCGAAAATATAATAATACAATTTACTTTATCCTTAACCATTATACTAAAATCTCGTTTATAACACAATGACAATTATAGTTAAAATCGATTAAAATGTTCCAAAAATCTATATTATTAAAAACTATAAGAATAAAAAAAATCCTCGTTTATACATATTTTAATTCAATTAAATCCCTTCATACTATATTCTATAATTATGTCGTTCAAGCTATATAACCCTTAAACGAAACTGTATCCAGGAATTAGGCTTCCTCCATCGCCGTTAATAGGTAACATTTATTTATCTTTTCAACCTAGACTGTATATATCTACGTCGGAGGCAATACCAGACGAAATTTGTAATTATGTTGGTAATGATCCGTTAAACCACAACATAGGCAACGCCCCGTAATAAGTTTGATTCGACGTTACTTCGCCATTATTTACGTAGCTCTACGTTTTTAGTCCTAAACGTATATTAAAAAGGTATATTGAAATAAGTTACCGTAATTATTACAACCCGTTAACGAAAATACCTCAAGGGTATAAACTCCCATTATACTTATGTTTATATATAACCCTTATACTTATACAAATTTATTAGTTAATAATGAAAACGTTGTTTTCAATTTAAAAACTTTAATTCATTAGTAAGCTCGCAGTATATCGCTACGACTACTATATAATCCACCCTGTTTACGTTTGCCATAATAGATTTTTCATGAATATGTAAAAATATTTGAAAACGTAAATAATTGGAATTTACGGTGAAAGGCTAATTTAATCCGCCCACTTAAACTAGTAATATCTCGAATACAATAGAAAATAATACCTATAGGTTTTTATCGTTTATAAATAATCTTTTTGATTCGACCAAAACTTTATCTGAGTGATAAAGGTCACCAAAAGTAACTTTAATATAATTGAAAAACTTGCCTATATCGTATATATCATCATATCCGACGGCTTCGTAATATATCGTAACAACTTGTTTTACCGTGGTCGTACAATAACTTTATACGTAAAAAAACGTATACTGACCTTCCACAATCTATATCTTATCCGCTTTTAGTATAAATTCGATAGTTTAACACGTAGTCGCCTACGTAAAAGTTAATCCGTCGAATTGAGGTTGGTTATATCATTTTCGCCTACCTTAAGACGGTAAAAAACTAACACAAGTTATTGTTAAATCGGCCTTGAATTGTTAAATTTTAGCTACAACCTAAAAGAAGTTGGATATAAAGTCTATAGTAAAAGTATATTAACTCGACTATTACAATTGCTTTATAATGGACGCGATGTAGCCGATAATATCTTATAAACATGAAATATTGGCTTGAGTTGGCCTCTAAAGGGTAGGAGATGTATCCATAAAGATGGAGGACTAGATATTCGCCGACGGCTTATTCTTCCCGATAACATTAAAATATAGCGCAGGATTATTAATGTTTGTCATTGATTCGTTTATTATAAATGATACTCTTTCGGAAAAAGAAGAAAAAAACTTCATAGTGTATTATAATCCGACCTACGATAATAAGCTAAATAGGTGTCAAATGGGGTTTACCATTAAGATATAACGAAAGACTAGAAGAGGCTACCATAGCCTATAGTACAGGACCTACGGATATATCCAGTACCCAGCTCGTCACGTACCCTTACACATGCCATACATGGTTCGCATCTGGTCCGCGCCTGGACCAGGCCCGGTCTGAGCACTACATATCCCGTTCATGCACAGTCACGTAACTTATAGACTCAATAGTCAATGGCTTGAGTCCATAATAATTTAGTATTACCAGCAATTTGATTCATTAAAAGTCCGTTGAATGTAAAAAAACTATACGAAATATACTTATTTTAGAGGTTAACTATTTAATAACTAGCTTTCATATAGGTGTAAAAATGTAGAAAACCTATAACGTCGTTACCAAGTAATGAAACATTTCCTTCATCCCGGTTGTAATCTATACTGACTTGAAGGACCTATTTAAATACCTTCTAAAACTTATCACTATGAGGAGAAAACGCCTGATAATCGATATAATAATACGTTGTAAAGCCTAAAAAAATAGGAAAATCGAAAAATTCCAATAAATTGACTAAAAAAAGAATGATACTAATGTTATAACAAAGATATCATTAAACAAAACCCTTAAAATATTTGTGAGCCATGATAGGCCACTGGTAGGTATCAAGGGCAACGTTAATAAACCACTTAGAAAAACTGAGTAATACATTAGTAAATAAAAATACATCGATAAACTTAAAGACTAACAAAAAACAACACCAACTTTTGAAGTAATACGATCAATTTGAGAATATTAATAAGTTAATTAACTTATTAAAATTAAGTAAAATTAAAGGTAACTTAATTTATGTTAGTTCAAATAACTAATGGTAACAGGGGTAATAGTGGTAATAATAGTCTAGTTAACCCATGTAAGTAAACTGAAATGACAAACAGATTAAGACACGTAGGTTAAGAAGGCTAGTGGAAATAGTGTACTAATATGCGTAAATTTATAACAAAGGATTTGTACACGAGAATTGGTAAAGTGGAGACGTAGAACCGCAGTGCAGTCAAAGATAATTAGGGTTAATTTGGATACAAAAGTCAATTGCAATGAACAGGAGTCTTTATAGTAAACGAGAATGTAGTTCGGCAGTATCCAAAAAAGTTTAATCGACTATACTGGCATACAAGCACAAAGGAAAAGCTGCCAATATTAGAATAATAGTAATTGTAATACAATAGGTTAACTTTACTTATAGTAAAATTGCCTATACTAACTACTAGTTGAGTTTATTATGTGCAGGCCTACTATATTGACCACAAGTTAGTAGGTACAGTATATACCCCCTCCATAATAGTGTACGGGCTAAGCAATAAGCCATACAAATTACTATGCAGACCGGCTAGCGGCCTGCCAAACCTTGAACAATTCATCCACTACTTAACTACGCAATTCTACTTTTACTTTAACTAATCTAATCGACAACATTGTAACATCTAGAGCCCTACTAATAGAGAGCTTCACCACTCCCTCAGGGTTTTCATACAAACCAAATTGGATAAATTACTGTAAAAACTATATGTTATATTTCCATTTAGTGAATTACTTTTCACATAAAGAAAAAATAAAAATACATTTGTATTATAAATATATTTCTAATATCGTAGCTTTTTTCTAAAATGGAATCGAATAATAACCTTTTGAGTTCGAAAACCAAAGTAATAGCAAATAAGAATTAAGTTAGTATGAGTAAATTAATTCGGTAAATTTGGGAATCTTAATAAGTTCTATTTTCAGGGTAATAAGATTGAGTGTAGTTCAACAAGTAGCTGATAAAGTTGGTACTATAAAAATTTCCACCCTTTTATTTATCTACATTAATAAGTTTTGATTATCATACAATATTAATACATAACACTGAATTTCATGAGTTTGTGATATCTTCAAGATTTTTGATACGCTTAATTCTATCAGGTTACGACAACTATTAATATATACTCTTACCTAATTCAATGTTTAACATTGCTTTAACTATTTTACCATTCTACAAGTAATGTAACATATCAGATTACCCGGTCGGATATAGTTATCGCAACTCTTAATAATAATAAAAAAAATGGTAATTTGTTAAAACGTGAGTAGAGACATTATAATATCAATAGACACACACAAAAAAAAAACACACTTATTGACTATTTTATCATGCCTTTATTAATCCAATATATCAGATTTCCCCTCTAAATGTAGCTCTCGAAACTTTGTCTAACAATGAACAACGAGATTATCTTTTTCAAAAGTGAATAGCTTTTGCGATAAATAAGAATAGCTTTTACTTTTGGTGAATAAAATTAATATATCTAGGTGCATTAATGACAAGCGGCCTATGAAGTCACTCTTATTTCTGCAAGGTAACTTTTGTCAAATTTTCTGTCTTATACATTCCTTTTACGCATGTTATCACTATTTCATTTTTTATTGTGATAGAAAGTTTTATTTCTATTCATACTTCCAAGGGTATCTATTATCTATCCAAATAACCTTATGCATATACCTTTAATGACACGAAATATCAACTAAAAAACTTGCATATAAGCTGTAATGATCACACTAAATACCCGTGAATAAGTAGAAGGTGTCAGAGGGTTTATGTTAGCAGTAAGGTAGCAGAGGTAACAAAGGTGCAATATCAGAAGATGTTTGTTCGTGCTATAGAATGATCATTGGCCGTTAGGCTATTCAGGTGTGTAGACTGAATACTTAGATTGAGAATTGAAGAGCTATGAAGGAAATACTATCTATGTGGTGCTGACCGTGTCCTTATATCCTATGGCCTTCATACCATCTTCAGTACTGAGGCTCACCGGTGCTCACTGAGGCTCACCGGTACTCACTGAGGCTCACCGGTACTCACTGAGGCTCACCGGTGCTCACTGAGGATCACCGAGAGATGTTCCCCGCCTGATGTGTTGGACTTCAGGCTCTCGGTAGCTCAGCTGCATGCTGGCCTGTTTCCTGACCCGCCAACGTGCTTGGGTCATAACATAAGCCTAAACAAGTTTTAGTATTGAATTCAAATAATATATTTGTCCAAGTCTACATAGTAACACTATAGTAATTCATGTAGCAACGCCGTATTTTCCCGTATAATGACGTTATAAAAGTTTGTATAACAAGGTTATATAAATTTATATAGCTTCCTTATCGCGTTTTGCGATTGTATATAATTACGTTTTAGAACTAATACATAGTCGCGTTTTTTTACAGTTACGTTTAGGTTACGATTGAATGTATAGTTGCGTTGAAAGTACGATAGGGTATATAGTTGTACTTTTCAAAATTTGGTTAGCTGTTGCTATTGTAAACCCAGTTTTGCCTGAAATAAAATGTATATGTAATTGTATAATCAGCGCAACTATATAAAAATTATAAAACGCAAATATATTTCAACTATATAAAGTAATGATTTAACCAGTTGTGATTTTGGCGCAGCAATATATCTTATTATAAATTAGATGTTGCGTAGTAGCTGCACTTACAAGCCCCACGACGATTCAAATTCCGCCTGCAAGACGATATTGACTTCAACTACGAGGTTACTGTGGACATCATATATCTTGACGGGCAACCCTTCCTCCATGCCGTCGACGCTGCAACGTCATTCCAGGCCGCGAAGTTTACGCGGAGCGCTTCCGCAACGGACTGTTGGGATGCCTTGGTAGACTGTTCGACAAACGTCTATCTTGGGCCTCTGGACTAGATCACCCACGACGTAGGCACGGCTCTCGATTCAAACGAATGGTGGACCAAGGCTAAGATAGCCGGAAGCGAGTGTAGACAAATACTGGTGGAGGCGCCTTGGGGTATCGGCAAATACAAGCGGTACCACGGACCGCCCAAAAGGGCGTACACGGTTCTGTCAAAGGTATTGAAAGGAATAAGCATAAAAGAATCAATCTTATAGATAGCCGTAAGCGTTGTTAACAACACCTTTGGTCCAAGTGAACTAATCCCCACACTCTTTGTAACGGTGCGGAATCCGCATGAATCTGGGGTAAACACCGAATACAAGGAGTGTAGGGATTAGTCCACTCGGACCAAAAGTGTTGTTAACAAAGTTCATAGCTATTTGTAAAATTGAATGTTTTGTGCTTATTTCTTTTAATTCTTTTGACAAGATCGTATAAGCCCTTTTGAACAGTTTGTGGTACCGCTTGCACTTGTTGATACCCCAAGGCGCCTTCACCAGTATTCGCTTGTACTCGCTTCCAGCTATCTTAGCCTTGGTCCGCCATTCGTTTGAATCGAAAGCAGTGCCTGCGTCGTGGGTGATCCAGTCTGGAGGGACTTTGGGGTAAACACCGAATGCAAAGAGTGTGGGGATTAGTCTACTCGGAGCAGAAGTGTTGTTGACAGCGCTCACGGCCATCTGTAGGATTGATTCTTTTGTGCTTATTCCTTTCAATTCCTTTGATAGGACCGTGTACGCCTTTTTGAGCGGTCCATGGTACCGCTCGCACTTGCCGATGCCCCTGTCGGTAAGGTCTCTGTACGTCAAAGTAAGAAGACAGTATTGTATTTCAAGTAGTAAAGAAAGATAAGTTATGCAAGAGGGAAAAGAGGCATCTGGAGAGTGCACGCCTCAGGTAAGAGCTTATAAGTGTTGAAGTTACTACACAAGAAGATATTGAGTAGGCTTATAGATTCAAGTATTGTAGAATCTATATCGAGAAAGAAAGGGCTTGATATATGATCAAGTGTATCTTCATAGAGATCTTGATCAAAGGTCGAGACTCTGTATTAGTTAGTAATAGTGTATATTAGTAAGTACTAGTTCCTCAGTATTTGTAAATACTAGTGCAGGCAGCTAGTTTCCAGCTGATTTCTCCTCCGTACTAGTTAATACTAGTACTTGTACTGGTAAATACTAGTGCATTTAGTGGATGTCATTATCTTCAGCTGAATTCCTCATCTTTTGGTGTTGAGACGTGTCAAGTACTTGTGGTTGTGCCAAGTACTGACTGGCCCTGTTGTTGAGTGTGTGCGGAGTGACTGTACCTGTTGTATTTCAACAATAAGCTCTCACCCGGAGCGTGGCACTCTACCATGCACTCTGCCAAAGTCCCTCCTGGGGCGAGACAAGCTATCATGCACTTTACAAGAGTGGTTCCTACAACGTGACGCGTTATAATACACTCTACAAAAATGGTTCCCTACGTTTGTTAACTGTGGTAATATTAAGTAGTATCCATACTAATGATCTTTTGATTAAGGAATTTAGTATTTATAATCTA
The DNA here is from genome assembly GCA_038502455.1 of Anisogramma anomala. Classification (NCBI taxonomy): domain Eukaryota; kingdom Fungi; phylum Ascomycota; class Sordariomycetes; order Diaporthales; family Gnomoniaceae; genus Anisogramma; species Anisogramma anomala. Next base: position 13,074,599 of record JASMMZ010000001.1, read on the forward strand.
ATAATGATAGTGTAATTCTTTTCAGCGTTTAATCGATTATCTGGTAATAATAATAGTATAAGATTTAAAATATTGTTTTGAAAAGTTAGTAGTTTTTACAAAGGTGTGATTATAAAGGTGTAAATGTCGATATCACGTGTATCGTTACCGTTTTAGGTAAAACTTCCACCCCCCATTTAATAACGCGCTTTTACGTGTAAAATAAGCCACTGATTAGCTATACGACGTTTATATACCTAAACACCAAGTTTACAATTAGTTATACAGCGATTTCATACAACTTTATCACTTGATTAATCCTATATTTTAAATATTTCGAAATAAATAACGTATAAAAACCGTTTGATAAAACGCTGTTTGACTTATTAATAGCTCTGCGTTAAGGTTCTTGTTATTGTTGCGTACCATGCCACTAATACCAAACCTAATAACAATAATATGGCGTTGATTCTTACTTTTATTTTTTGCCTTTTTTCTCCTACTGATGCTATAACCGCTACTCCCCTTTTTTTACCTTTTTTCTCTTTCTTTCTTCCTTTTTTTACCCTATAAACGCAAGAGTAAAGATCTTTTAAGGTTACAAATCTTATTCTCTCGTTATAAATAAAAACCTTATTTTTACCCGTAGTGAATTTTCGCTGCCGTAAACATAATATTGAGAAACTGAAATACGATGTGTAATAATTATCTTTTTAAATCATATTATATTAATATCGATAAAACGAGGTCGAAATGATAAGACAAGCCTACCTTCAAAAAATATAGTTTATAAAAGTATGTTGCGAAGCCTTGTTAATATGTAAAACGCTAAAGCGGCGTACCCAGAGACGCGTTCCCGGTGCATCAATATATATATTTCACATATTGTATGTCAAGTTCGCTGCCGCAAATAAGTTTACTGATAAATATCGTTCACATGAGCGTATTTCATCCCGTTATTATCGTTATAAGCGAAGCGATAATAAGTGCGCTCCAGTTCCCATAATATTAACGTTATTTACCGAAACTCTATCACGTATCCGTCATTTTAATGATAAATTATCTATTTTTCCAACGTGTAATCCAGGAATCAACTATTTGTTATTTATTCATTTAATACTTTATTCGAGGCTTTCTCAATTAATAAACATTTTTCCAATATGTAAAATGAAGTTAAGACTAATATTTCGTTAAGTGTTAATTAAAGGCTGTCGAAAATAGTAATTGTTATTACTGTTTAACAGGCGGGTTTCTATATATATTATATAGGTAAGTTTAACTATGTTATTGTATGTTATTGTAAGGAGGGCTAACCTATATTCCACTCCCTACCTAAAGGTACGTAACTCAAAGCGCGGGAGATGTCCAGCTTTTCTTATAACGATGAATTCGATGGCGACAATCATAGAAACGAAAACGAGGCTGACGACAACAACATAACCTCTCGCTTAACCTCCCCTTTTGGTAGCAACTAACTTCACAACTTTACGTTTATCAATTTATATCAACTTAAATTGATGAGGAAAATAATACTGGAAATGATGAATAATAAATTTGAAATGTAATAATATGTTACTAAAATAAGAAAATGTTGAAAATGATAATATATTGGTAAAACATTAAGTAACAAATATATAATATCGTAATATACTAACAAAGTAATAAAAACCCTATTTCATAAGGAGAGTGATAAGTGCAAGGTATAAAAAACAAAATGGATAAAAAATAGTACACCTATTTGAAATTAGGTTGTAAAACCTTTCTAATAATGCTACCGAAAAAAGTGCTTATAGATACAAGCGCTTCCAATATCCTATTCGTGGCGCTCCTAGTTATTATATCTGCTAAGTTTAATTTCCCGTCAATTCATCTCGTTTTCTTAATTCTGTGACATTTATACGATTCTTGTACGCCTATGATATTGAAATAATACGTTTCTCGTTGATAGTACCAAGCTTAACAAGGTATTCGTATAAGGGGGAAAAAAGTCAGTACAAACCATTAGAAAAATGGGTTTTAAACTAAAGTTTACAATAATTATACGGACCGTTATCATTATGATACTTCCAAAGTCCAAACATCCAACTATATCATAAATATTGGAAATAAAAACACTTTGTATAACCCATATACATTTGATCGAACTCCAATGAATACCATTATTGCATAAAGTAAACAAACTTCAGTTCAATATCTCATAACCAATAACAAATAGAAATCCTATTTACGAATTTTAATCGTTACTATTAACAAACAATCTATTAATAAAAATAAAAAGTATTGGTAGAGCTTTAGACACTGCAATGTTGTCGATTAGATTGATCGAAGTAATAGTAGTATTTTATAGTCAGATGATGGATGTATTGTTCTAGGTTCGGCAGATCGCTAGGCGGTCTACACAGTAATTTGTATGGCTAATTGCTTAGCTTATACCCTAGTATAAAGTGGGTGCATACTGTACTTGACTTGTATCTAATACAGTAGGCACACATAAAATAATACACTCAACTTGCAATCAGTATAGTTAACCTTACTATAAGTAAAGTTAACCTACTGCATTGTTAGTATTACTATTTTATCACTGGCGGCTTTTTATTTTATGTGCATACGTTAGTGCATTCGACGAAACTTTCCCGCTCACTGATAAATTACAACCAAGTTAACTAACCAGACTCATGTTGATTCCAGTAAACTCCTATGGTCAAATTGATCATATTTGTACTTAAATTGACCACAATTGCCTTTAATTGTTTCACGGCTTCGAGGTTCAACTTTGTCGATTTCCACAAAAAGGTTTTTTTCCTCGAGTTTATACAAACTTTTCACTATGTCAATTAAACAAATCGCCAGTTCCCGGGCAGTCCTCTAATTCAGTATTATATCCCTGACCGTCGCCACGTAATTTGATTTTACCGGGCAGCTTATTAACGTAGACCTCGATATATATAGTTAGTTTATTGCTATTTATAAACCTTTTAAGGGCCTTATTCGGAAATTCCTTCGTTATGATATAAGTAGGATTATATTTCCAGTTAAAACACCGGAATTCCTTAATTTATCTATCTTTGTACGTTTTGCGGAGTGCCATCACATCAATCATCAGACGTTTTTCACTGGTAATTCCGAGCTTCGAAAGGTATTCGAATAGGTTCCTCGAGTTGGTATCGATTACCATCGGGATAAGAGAAATCTTTAGCTACCTGGTGATGACTTTAAGGGTTTCCTATAAATCTATGCCTATATTGAAGCCTGCTATTATGCCGTAAACCTCCAAAGCCAGTACGCTTCCTATGATTCCCTTACATTTAACAGAGATTTAATGGATGAGGTTGCCGATAATATTAAACTAATGCTCCCACCTGTTTTTATTAACGAGGGTTATCAGAAAGTCAATCTGTGAAAATTGGTCGGTATTGATTATAAAGGACTTATATATATAAATTATTAACTTGGCTTTCAATAGGTTGATTTAAACTATATTAATCCCTTGGTTTACGTTCCGTATTTACTAATTGAACATTTTATTTAACCAGTTAAATGTTTTATTTGTTGGATCCTGTACCTGTGTCGTAATAAATAGGTCGTAATAAGTTTTCAGTTAATATAAACTAGTGATATAGTTGCTACAGGTACGTTATTATAGGTATCGTTAGGTTTTGGCTACATTAGTTTTGTCGATTGTGGTAAAATTAGAGTCTTAAGCTTTTTAATAGAAACTAAGGTTAGTATTAAAACTAAGTATTCAAATTAACGATCTGTTGAAGTTATATTGGCTGCCATCCGCCTATATCATAACCGGCTTATATTTCTAAAACTTAAAGTTTTAATCGCCTGCTGTTCCGATACCATTAAACCAGTTCTTCCAATGAAGAGAGTATCTTCAATTTGTATACCTACTAGGCTGAAGTACTTTTCTTACGTTACTAGTAAATACAGGTCGTATATTAAAAACTTTATTTCTCGCTGTAACTTTAAGTGTGATTAATAAGTTAGGAATTAATAGATACCTACCTCTACCAGGTCATATAATGGCTCAATACATCTTATTACCGCTTCGAAAAGGTTAATAACACTTAGTTTTTATGGTAACTTTGGTAAAACGATTCGTTGTCAATCGGTTTCTGATTGTGTGTAAATTTTTTTTATATCCCCGCTATTAAATGTAAACTTGACTTTAATTTTGGCTAGTAAAATTGCTGCTAAAACGACTACCAAACGTTAATCGATTTTTTAAATCGTTAACGAATGCGTAAGCATTTAGTTTTCGCCATTATTACTATATCCTCAAATGATTAGGCTTAACATTTTATATGGCCGCTTCGTGGTATTGCCTTTGATCTTATGGATAATCCTTAACCTCAAGATCGTAATATATGAGTTTTAAAGGTTAAATTCGGCTCTTGGCATAAATTATACGATTTTTCAAGTCAATAGATCGTTAATTTCGATCTTGTCGCTCTCCTTAAAAGGTTTACTAAAGGTTTTACTAATACTTAAGACTCGAAGATTCAGTACTAAGTCTTTGTTATCCTTATCTTTTCTATTTACCTAACCAGTATTATAAATACGGCTCGGTTTGTATTCCTCCTTTTTAAGGTCTCTTTCTTTCGAGGGTCTTCCATGCCAGCGGCGTTTTATCGGCTTATTAATAACAGGTAAAAGAGTTTTATATTAACTCGGTCGTTTAGTTTCAAGATCTTGATTTTTAGTCGCTCTAATATAGGGCTTAACATGAGTTATACGAAATGTTACAGGGCTATTAACAATCTTAACAACTACTTTAAAGTTGGAGATACTTAAGGTTTTATATAAACCCTCATATTTACCTGGTTTCCGTCATACGAGGATTTTAATTCATAATGGTAAAGCAAGTACATCAATTGTTGTAGGGAAGTTTCTGGTGTTAAAAGCGTCATTGACTTGGTGGTATGCCGATTCCTTTCGCAATTCTTTTAATACTTTTTATAGGCTGTAGCTCGCTTTTGGATATTTGTTAACTGTAGAAATTCACTCGTTAATCGTGGGTGCACCCCAAAGACCAATAGTGTTAGCACTAGACCTTAGGGCACACAATATCATTCAAGCCCTTTACCGCTATTTAAAAGTATGTCTCTAAATCCGTAAAATTTTGAATTTCTAGCGTAAGGATATTATACGTTCGGTGGAGTAGTACGTATACACTTTTAACCTTCCCAATACTTTATTGGTCCTTTATAGGCACCTATTTGTACTAAATTCCAAAAAAATTGCATTTTACAGAAATTATGCCGTTGTAAAGTAGATGTTAGTATTGTAGATAACGATGTTAGGTAGACCTAAATACGTGTAAATTTATAATATATTTAGCATTTCCAACGTATGTTTTCCCCATAAAGACTTTGGAGACTTAGCTTCGTAAAACGAGATTATAAAGTTCAAAATATGAGAAATAAGCTTATTATTCACGTAAAATACATTCATAAAACCCTTATAGTTAAAGTACATACCGTTTTTTGTGTAAACCTAAATCGTTAAGGGGCTTAAACATATATCTAGCAGTGGTAATAAAACTTTTCGATGATTTTTTTTAAAAAAAAAATGATTACATATTTTCATACCTTACGGATTTTAGGATTTTATATAGCTTATTAATAGTCGGGTGGTCAAAAAGCCGATATAATGAAAGTATTTACAGCTTCGTTAGGTTTAATACCACTACTTCTAGGCTTTAAGATAAAACTATAGGTTTCTCTTTTGAAAAGCGAGGAGCAATCTTTATCTATTTTTTACTAGCTCGTCGGCCTTAACATTAATATCGAGAGTCTTTATATCCTTCAAATAAATAGGAAAAGGGGTAGGAGACTGTCGGTAAGGAATTTACCTATTCACGTGAAAGTAAACAAGTAGAAGAGTAATCATAAGATTGTTATAGTTGTAGTAAAATGTAGATAAGTTAGGAAGAAGTATTCCAGAGAGTGCACGCTACAGATAGGAGGTTATAAACCTCCTATCCGGGCAATGACCCTTTTTCCGTGTGCTCTAGAATACTCATTCCAAACCGCTTCATTCATTGCTGTACGGTTTGAAATACCTATTCTAGACCGCTCCATATATAATACACTTTACGTCTTACAAGAGTGCAACCTGTAGTGAAATACGTTATCGTGTACCCTGCAGGAGTATACCTTATAATATAATTTACTGTCACTTGGCTTATGTATACTAGCTGTAAAGGTACATCGTAATATTTACATAGGTAATCTTTTCTTTCTATTTTTATATGTTCTGTACATATAGCCTAGTAACGATAATATAGTTGTAACGATTCTGTATACGTAGTTCTGTAATAATAATGTGGTTGTGGCATTAATTACAAAGGTCCAAATTAGCAGTTTTTGTAGTCATAATGTGGCCACGATATTAGTTATAAAAGTTTAAATTAGTAATTTTTGACCGCAGTAGTAATTATAACAAGATTTCAGTTCATATAATCAAACGGTAACGATATATTCATTCATAACGTCTTTTACTATTCCATATAAAAGTATAATTACATAGGCGTTACAAGGTTAATTACTTAGAGTTAATTACGCCGTTACATGTTTTTGAGTTAATATAAAATAATTTAAAATAATGTATCGTTATCGGTTTGGGTAAAACTTTTTTTTTGAAGGCATATATCACTAATTTATACAAGTTCATATCTCAATTAGATTTTACTTTTATTTTAATTAAATGATTTAAATCGCTTGAATAGTTAGGTCGCTTAATTAACGAACATATATTAACCTTGCTTTTTCAATAAATACCGCGTAAATCCATGTTAGCTAGGCGCCGTAAGGCGTGGGAACGCCGCCAGACCGTTAACGCCACCGCTGCAACTGCCACCACCACTGCCGTTAACAGCTCATCCTTATCGGGTATAATCTTATCTATAACCGCCACCTCGCTAACCACTGCCATCCCTCCGACCCCCCTAAACCTCGCCGCCGCCGCCTCGTCCCCGTTTTCCTCCGCCGCTGCCGTCGCCCCGTCTTCTATTACCGCCGCTATCACTCCCTTACTAGCTTCACCAGTCGCCGCCGCCGCCGCCACCCCTTTACTGGCCTTATCAGCCTTCACTGCCACCGCCACCCCTCCCTTTCCTCCCTCCCTCTCCCCTTTTCCCTCAAGTTTCTAAGGGGAGGAATGGGGGGCTTCTAAGGTTATAAACCTTACCCTATTTTTATGGTAAAAGCCCTCTTACCTGTAAGGCCCTTTAGACGCCATAAAAGTAACTTTAAAAAGCTTTTCCATGGTTTGTAATTCATAAATCCACCCGTATATATACTTTTAAAATTCTCGTAAATAAAGAGTAAAAAGCGGACCTACTTCATCGCCTAAAGCTTCATATCGCCAGAGTGCGCCGCAAGGGCTCTTTAACACGCAAAGCGTTAAAGCGATATACCTGGTTCCGTAACCTCGGGTCGCCAATAAATACACCTTACGTATCGTGTATAGCGTTCGCGGCCGCGGGCAATTCCTTTAGCGATTACCACGAAAATAGGGGCCATTTAGCACGTTATTACCGTTACAAGCAGATTAACAACTAATATGACCCTTTTTCTATAATCTTAAAATCATGAACCGAAGCCGTGTTACATATCCATCGGCTTTATAAAGATTTTTAATAGATTTCTGAAATTTCTTTTATTGGAAAACCAATATTCGAAACGCTTCAAAATATAACCGCGGTCGTAAACAACTAAAAAAAAGCCGATAATAATTAATAACAGGCGCCAACCGGCGGATTAACAAATCGGAAGCCGTTATTATTACTTTGAAATGGAGCCTACGTATATATTACGTAGGCGAGCTTCACGATATTATCGAGCGTCACCGTAAGGAGGGTAAAGACCCCCCTATATCTTTACTAAAGGGTATACGACTCAGGGCGTAAGGAAACATCCTTACTGGCACCGATGGCATCGATAACAGTAATAGCGATGGCTCCAACAAAAAGAGGAAGGGCGATAGGGAGGATGATAGGGATGCGACGGTAGCGCTATTTCTATTTCCTTTTAACAATAACTAATTTCTTTCTACAGCTGGACCAGCGCGCCCAGCTACATTAATATTATTGCTTTCCTTAAAATAATCGTAAATATATGACAAATGTAACTTGAAGTACGAAAAATATAAGTTAAAGTGCATAAAGAAAAGAGATTCAATATTATGGAACCAGTGGAAAGTAGTATATTCGAACCTGGAAGTGCGAATAAATAAAAAAGATTAGGGCGAAGAGTATAGATCGAAATGTAAAGATATTCCAAAAGCAACGCGAAAGAGTAAATCTAAACAGACAAAAAAAAAAGAATATGAAATTCGGCATGGTTAAGGTATACAAAAAAAAGTGACAAAATGCTGGGAACTGCGCGAAATAATAGGGTTAAACAAAGGTATAAATCGGGAAGCAGCGCGAATAACGGATTTAGGACCGCTTTAAATCGGCAAAAATGATACAATAACCTATTAGGGTCGTAAAACCTTTTTGATAACCCTAATAAACAATATAATTGTCGATATTAGTATTTCCAATATTTCGTTTAGGGTAACTTTAGTTATTAAGTCCGTTAAGTAAGACTTTCCGTCGATTTACGTTATTCCCTCGATTTTAAGGTGTTTGTTTAACTCGCGTAAAGCTAGAATATCGATTATTCAACGTTTTTCGTTCGTAATATTTAATTTAACCAGATACTTATAAAACGAAAATAAGTGATTATATATAACATGGGGGATGAGGCATAAACTAAGGTTGGAAATAATTATCCAGATCGTTATCGTTACAATAATACCCGAATCGAAAGATCTAACTATATTATAGATTTCGGAACCCAGAACGCGTCTCGCAAACCCTTTACACTTGATAAAGCTCCAATATATAATATTTCCACGAAACTTAAAGCCATTTCGTATTAAAGTTTTGTTACCAAGGATTAAGACGAAATCTATTTACGAATTACAGTTGGAGTTATTAGCGAAAAAGACGTTGTTAAAAATAAAAAGCTTTATAATTCGTATATCCAACGGTACAAATTATAAACTCGTTTTAAATTATATATTTGTTATAAAAGGTGTTTGTTCAACGCTTTATGTACATCGTTTAACGGAGCGGTCTGACATTGTGCAACGACCAAAAGATTAAATACCATTTCTGCTTATATTATAAAAATATTGTGAACACTCCTTACGAATTGGTATCTATATTCGTTGGCCCGTTTTACGTTTTTTAAAACGATCAGGAATATTTTATCTAATTACTCCTTTTTAGTAAAACACAAAACATCGTCACATAAAGTAATAGTACTGTTATGAAAATCGATTATGAGGTCCCTCATCAAGTAAGTCTTAGGTTTCGCTTTTAAACCGATCTTTAAAGGTTTATTTTCTTTAAATATGGAAAACGAAACATTATACAACGTTAGTATATCGTCTATTTATATACCCGTTAATGTAAAGCCTTTACAGCGGGCCGTTAACACTAATATGCACGGATCGAAAGTCGAACTGATTATTCCGAGCCGTTTCCTATAATAACTTTGATAAATGTTATATTATTAAATAACTGTTTTAATCAAACTATAAAGTCGGTTTATAATACGTAGAATCGTTTTAGGTAAATGGTATTTTTTAAGATACTTACATCTATTGGCATAAATACGTCGGTTAAGCTACTTTTTGAACTAAGTGTATGCCTACGTTATATTACAAAGTTTGATACATAGATTATACGGTGTGCTAAAGGAGGTTCCGAATATAAAAATTGAATGGTGGTCAACTTTTTATAAGATAAACGATTAGGTTATAATATTCTTTTTATCATCGTCGTTATAACCTTTTACAACTAGGCGAGTCTTTTCGTAAAGATTTTCGGTTTTATCCTAAATTTCGTAAACGAGGCGAATGAAAAGATTATATACGCCGTAAATCGTTAAATTAAACCGTTGAAAGCGAAATAAACTCTTCTTGATTAGGGTAGAAATTTCTTTTTAGGTAAAATATTCTAATGAGGTACTTAAGATAGGAATAATACCATTGTAACGGAGCTTCAAGCTAAGCTCGCGGTTTAACATCTCCTTTTAAATAATGAAAAAGTTTATAATAAAGGTCCCGGGGCGTTTTTTTGTTTTAAAACTAAAGAAGCGGTCCCAGAGGCGAAATACTAGTAGGTTTAGTATAAACGAAACGCTTTTACCTAGGAAAATCGGGCCGGATACGTAATTCGGGGGGTGAGTTAAAGCTGGGAGCGGTTTGTATTCTTGGTTTTAAAGAGTGTCTTATTAGCGGTTTTATTCGGATTACGATTCCTGATTGATTTTCTTTATCTTTCTCCTATACTCTCATACTATTATTTAACGAAACGAACTTATACCGTTTAGTAGATTAACGAATACATTATGGCCTTTAAACCCGCTAATATTTCAAAGGCTAGTCTATCTATCCTTAGGTTTCTGAACTGAAACCTTAGATTATAATAGTATGTTTAAAACGCTGGTTTTACATAAGCTATTTTTCATGGCTAACTCTTTGAACATATCGTTTTTAACCTGTAAGAAATGTAATGCTATCATAGCCTTTATCAAAACATTCTCTTTTTACACTGTGACTAGTAATAATGTAAAGTTTATATTAATTTTCGGGTAGGTACTAAAACAAGGAACGTAAGGATAAGGCTATTCGGGTCCAAAGTGTTATTAACGGCGTTAACTTTTATTTAAAGGATAGATTCCTTATAACTGATACATTTTAATTCCTTCAAAAACATTATATACGTTTTCTTTAAAAGTTTGTAGTACCGTTCGTATTTTTCAATACTCTATAAAGCTTTTACTAAAATATATTTACATTCGTTACTGGTTATCCAAACCTTAATACGTTATTTAGTAAAATCGAAAGCCGTATCAATATCGTATATAATCCAGTTTAAGTGCCTTAAGAAAACGTTTAACTAATAGTTAACTAAAACGTTATAATGATTTATAACAAAAACGTTCCGTGTAAATTTAACGGCTTAAAATAATATTGCCGCGTCGACGGCATAAAGAACCAGTTAGTCATCTAAACACGTAATATCAATAATTATCTCGTCGTTGAAATTTACATCGTCTTGGAGGCGAAATTTTAATCGGCATAAAGTTTTTAAATATAGCTGACACTTATAGCAAAACTTTTCGATAGCTTGAAATGTGTCCGTTTTTACATCCGTATATTCTACGGCGAAAAGTAGTCGTAAACGGAGTTTTATATCTGGATATTCAAATCGTCGGTATAATATCCGTAATTCCTGTTATATTAAGTAAATAGTCTTAATTGTACGTGTTTTTGGGGGAAATCACAAGTGGCCGAATTAGAGCAGAATGGTACGAATACTTTATACGAAATTCAGATAAATTGATTAGTCGTATTTCGGACTTTAATTCCGAACTTGTTTATATGAATTGATGAAAACAGGAATAGTATTTGAAAATTTATTACGTAAAACTTAACAGGTTCGAATCGCGTATTTACAACGATTGTTCCAAACAATAACGTTTTTCCTTTACCAAATAAAACCTTTCGGTGTTTTACTATTTAATTTAGCTAAAACTTCAGAAATTTCGCTGCAAACGTTTCGAATTGTCGTTTTCCCACCGTTGAGATTTCGATTACACTGATATTAGGTATAATACCTTAAAAACGATTACCATATCTGCTTAAAATTGTGAATTAAAACGTTATATATACGTTAGGTGCTTTGTTTATATAGTCAAAGCCTATAATATATAAAAAAAGGCGTATTATAAGCCTATGAAAATACTTTAGGTAATTTCGTCGTTTTAAGTTAGTCGGTAAGTATTATTACCCTTAAAGTCTTTTTCTCCGGACGTATATTCATAAGGGTAGGTGTTAAGGATATTATTTGCCCCTTTGTACTTAACTTCCTCTATTAGAAAGTTTGCTTTTATCTGGTTTTTAAATTTATAATCGGCCTAAAACTGTTATTCAATCCGAATTCACTCGTAAACGGGGTAATTAGTAAATTATTAACCGATTTTACCGTATACTATATACCTCTTTTACAAACTCGTAAAGCTTCGTATGCTTTTTCGAAAATATTATTGTAATCGCGGTACGTTTCGCCTATTTCCAAACAATCGTTACTATCCTTTATTACTAAGGTTTTCTCCTTAATAATTATACTTTAGGCGCTCGTTTTATTTTTGGTATATTTTCAATATTTCATTTAAAACGTAGTAAATAGTTTGGACGAGGTTCATTTTGGTAATTTAGCCGTCGCCTTTGATTTTATAGGCTATAAATATGAATTCGAGCCTTATCTGTCGATATATAAAGGTTTCAAACGATTTTTCAAAGCTGATAAAGAAGGCTTTTAAGTTCTTTCCTTACTTAAAAAGCATAAGGTCAAAATTCGGGTGTTCGCGACATATTTTTGTTACTACTTAAATAAATAGTTTTTCCCCCTTATATTTTGGTTCAACAGGTACCTAACACTTCGGAAACTTAGCTCATAAGGCTGTGAAAAATTCCTATAGGTTTTTATCGGCGTTTTCCTATTAATGTTTTACGGACTTTCAAATCGTATTAATATAGTCCCTATCGTAAAATTCGTAATTAATATTTGTATCAAAATATAATTTTAAACGATTATAACACTTCGTGAATATATTTACCCATGTAAGGTAATATGAATACTATTTTTCAACTTATATGGATAATATACCGGGTAAAATAACTTAAACCTAAAACGGTTTAATATTTAGTTCTTTACATATATTCAATACAGTACGTATCTTATTATCGAATACATTATATGATTCGCTGGTTTAATTCTTATCTCTATCCTAAAGCCTAGCGAAGTTTGTAAGCTTTATGAAATAGTTTTTATTAGTAGGAAAACGATACGGTAAAAGGTTATGATAGGGGTTGTGGTTAATGGGTATTAATCCGTAGAACACGTATTAACGCTTTATACCGCTCGTTATTTTTTGAAGCGGGTAGTTATCGGTATTTCAGTTGCTCCCGCTATAGTCGAACGGGCTATTTTAGGTATTTCGGCTGCTTCCGTTATATCCGAGCAGGGTATTAGCCGTATTTAAAAAGTAATTTGATATTTAGTTTTAATTTATAGTATATATCGATATAGGGCTGTATTTTACACATGTGATTAGTAAGGATTATAACCACTTTTTTTCCCCTCGAGGTTTATATTTTTCATTTAGTGTATGAGTATAATATTAAGTCTTCTTATACCCTATATTCGTCGTGTTATTCGCATATTCTTCACCGCCTAATTTTTATATTCCGTTATATAATATCCTTTCACAAATTCCATTCAATATATATTTTTATTTTCCTTATCTAATAAGTCGTTAAGTAGTATTATTTCCAATAGGGTTTTCATAAAGCGGTCATTCTTACTTCCTAAGGTATTAATACCTTTACTTCATAGTTAAATTCGTAAAAAGTCAATAATAAAAGGGTTTACTATTTACTATTTACCTAACGTCAAGTTCCCAAATCTTTCATAAAAGTTATTCAGTATATTAAGTCCTTATTTTTCTTCCTCCTAGTAACGAAAAATCACGGTTGAGATATACGTATTTGCTGAATATAGGTCTAGTTGCTCAACTGGTAAATCGATGGTATTATGCTAAAGACCCAGGTTCATTTCGTACATTATAGCCTTTTCAATTCTCATGTATTCAACCAGAAAGTCAAAGTAAACGTTAACTTCCTCCGGTGTTATTAGTATTAGTGTTATAACTGAAATTATTTTAAGACTGTTAAGGATAATTATTTCTACGTGTACCTAATATATTAAGGTTGAATAAATTAGTTGTTTCGTATTGTAGTTAGATTTAAATACATTTATATTTCGAACATTAGGGAAGTTCGTTTCACAAACAGCAAATATAAAGTAAATAAGATGAATAAAGTGGTTATAATAAGGCTATTAACGTTTTCCAACAATTTTTTTTCTGAACGATATATAAATAAAATATCATTTCAAATTCATTAGTCGTTCTAAATTAGTTTTATTAACTTTAGGTAATATTACACCTACCAAGCGATTAGGAAAAACTTAAACTTCGCAAAAGCTGACCTTAAGAAATATGGGGCGAATATAAAAAGGCGAATAGGATAAAGAAAATATAGGTGTAAAGGGGGTACATTATATAATCTAGTTTATAAGTCATAGTTCGTATTTGTTAAGTGGTTTGGATTATTCCATGGAAGCCGCTAGTGCTAAAGCGAGCGATTTGATCAATATATTTATAACCGATTTGAAATTAAACAAGCGATTTGAATTCTTTATTTATAAACGTTCCTATATTTTACGAACGGTATGAATTATCTATTTCAAATCAGACGGATTTTAATAAAAAGTTTCGAAAATTAGTAGTTTTGGCTTACGTAGCTTGATTAGTAATAGAACGCTTTGAAAAAGTACATAGGCATATTAAAGCACTAAATAAAGGTTGATAATGACGTAACACAGCTTTTAGTAAATAAAGAGGAAATTAAGAGTCAATAACATCGTATTAAAATTATTCTTTTGAAAGTTACTTAACTTTTGAAGTCGTTATATACATCCCGAGTAATTTTTTTCAAAACGTAGTATTAAAGTATAAATAGTTGTGACCGCTATAAAATCCCGTTATATTTATTTAAATTATTCCCCCCCCTCCGGCTATCTATAGTCAACCGAGTCGGCTACTAGTCAATATCGATAAGGTATTTACCAATTTACGTAAAAGTAAACGAGTAAAAGAGTAATTATAAAATTGTTATAGTTTTAGTAAAAAACAATATGTTAGGAAAAAGTATTCCAAAAAGTACACGACTTAATGGAGGTAAAGTAATGCTTAAATACCGCCTTTTCCCCCAAAACCGACGGTGTAACCGAATGTACTAATTAAAAAGTCCTAACGTACCTTCGTTTTTTCGTTATTTATACCTAATTCAACTAAAAACGTTTATTACCCGGTTGCTAACTGGCTTTGAATAATTCGGATATTATTACTATTGGTATTAAACCGTTGTTTATAACTTACGGTTATTACATTAAACTTATATAAGACAAATAACGCTTATTTATCCCAGTTACAAAACTGCGCATAAGGGCCAAGGATTTCGTTTAACGTATCAGCGATGTTACGGAGTTCGTATAAGTCGTAATAACGTCTAAATAACAATATAAAAAAGAAGTCGCTAAGAAATAACGTTCCCTTTTGGAAAGTTTTCGCGTCAATAAGAACGTTGAACATCTTTTTAAAAACTATAAGTTGAATGATTTTTTTAAAAGAAATTGAGTTAGCTTTATAATAAGTATCGTATAATAAGTCCTGTTAATTTCAACATTGTCGAACTTGACATTTCAGGGGGGGGAAGGAACATCCCTGGTGTTACGTAAATTAATTTATCTGAGCCATTGCGAACCCGCTCATAAGCTAAAAACCCCGCGACTTTTAACTATAAGCTATCGACGTTGTAGGTGACAACAGTGAAATGAAATCAAAATATCACGTTTGAAACATTTTACAAGCTCAGAATGTACCTCAAATCCGCCGCTCCTGGTGTAACAACCCCCTAAAACGATAAGTTTTAATTAAGTAAATAGGTTACGTTTACCCAATTGGAGAACCACTTTTAAGTTTTTTTAATATCGCGGTTTTCGACGTTTTCGAATTACGTTACAGATTGTTTAAGTATAACGATGAGCTTTTCCACCTATCTCATAAATAAACCTAAATCATTACGGTTTACATTACAGAGCAGCTTATAAACCGTTACTTTATGAGTACCGAATATAAACAGGATTCTCATCAATAAACGATTGAAATTACTAGAATATATCCTTAAACTCGACGTCCTTATCCTTATCCAATAACTTCTTGTTTATTTTAATCAATTTACCCAATTTAGTATCGATATGGACCAACTTGTTATTAATACGCTCGGATACTTTGATTAGATATTCAATTGTTCTCAACTACATTCCTTATCCAATTGTTAACCACGTTAAACATTCTCCTTTTTAATATGTTATCTTATTTAGGAACCACGCTACTCATTTAGGAGCTGTACTGTACGTAAGTCACTAGAACGGATAGGAGTAACGGGTATTAAGATCGCCCTGCCGCGAATACTAACCTTTCTTTATATTGTACGCCGAACTCTTATTATTTTTTTCTCCATGATAACCTATGTTAATACGCTTTTTAGCCGCTTGTTGACGCTTGAGAAACGATTTACGAACAACCAACTTACCTTGGTCATTAGAATCGAACGCTAAATAGTTTTTAAACGGTTTTTTTTATAGCTTTATTCATGTTTGGATTCAAGTTCAGGGGCGTGTATTTATAACTATAATTACGACTTGTAATACTGATAAAGTAGAAACGATAACAGGTATCAGTATCTAACCGTTTGTTAACAAATTTTTAGCGGTTATACAAATTGAACTGAATATCTGTTGTTTGATAAACCTTCTGCGACTCTTACGATATACGGTATATTTATTTAAAATATATTTACTTACGTATTTGGTTAGGATACATGTCGATAACCCATAATGTAGGACATTATACGCTCGTTAATAACGACGAAACAGGTCCCAAGTAAATATACTTACATCTCCAATCGCTTGATTCACGGTCGTAATTAATTAAAAGTTTATTATGGGGGGTTATAAACGACCATAATAATTAAAAGAGGTGAGAAATTTGCTTTTTAATATGGTATTTGATATTACGTGTATACAAGGCTAGCTATTTTTATATTTCCAAAAGATGTTTATAGGAAGAAAGTTTTGTATTTTGGGGAGGAAGGCCTACGAAACTATTTATAGGAGATGGCGACCGCGGCGCTTTTTATGTGATGACAAATCGTGCGATAGCCCAAAACTTTCCACGCGATATTATAACGTTTTAAGTTACTCCAAAGTGGTAGTTTCACACCTGCCATCCTCCCTTGGCTCGCTAACATCTTTTATCCCCTTTTACACCACACCGTGTAAGGGGGGGGGGGGGGGTAAGCTGAGGGTAATATCACATGTTAATGTCTGGCTAGGGGTTATTAGGGATTTAGCCCTAGTACTTGTCACGATCTTACAGCGCTTTAAATCCTCTTGGAAGAAATACAGGAGCATTCTCTTACACGTCACGTGACCGGGTCTTTCTCTCTTTCACAGATCTGTAAAAGCTCCCTAGCAAGGGTTTATTCTCTCTTCTTCATCGAGGTTTATAGATAGAATCCAACCACCTTGAGCGACAGCTCCGACCTCAGTCTCTTTACAATAGGTATTTCATATCGTACAGATTTTATTATCAAGTGTATTATAAAGTTCGCTACTATAATTTTACTCTTATTCAACAATTTAGTAATGTTCGTAAATTTTATGGGTTTACTCGTATTAGTGGGAAACCGGTGGGGTCAAAGGTTGTGATATGGGTTGTGGTGTGTAGATATTGGGTCACAAATCTTGTATAATTGTTTATCGCTTCTCATTTTTTTTTTAAAAAAAACATCGTTTACTTCATTTAGGACATTTTCTATATAATTAGATGGTGTGTTCAATTCACTTAGGGAAGGGCTTAGTTTATGCCTTTCTTCCAAAAAATTTGTTCATACGGTTATGTTGAACTCGGGTGGAGGATAACTTTACGGCCTCCATCCTTTCTCATTAATTATTCAAGTTCTGTATATACCTCGCAAAGCGCGTTCAATCCTATTAAACGATTTACATCATGTGTTCGTAAAGTGTTTTCTAATTTCTCCTTATTTAATAAGATCTTAATATGTTGGATTTTGCGTTTCTTTAATTAATCTTTTTTTACTAATTCAATATTCATTACTTTATTATCGGTTTATATTGACATTTACTTTGGCTAGACCGTTGCAGCTAATTCTTTTGCGATACGACCGTTTTTCTACCAATTTTATCAATCTTTTCAATTTTCAATTACGCCGTAATATTTTCTAGATTTTAATGTTTATTATATATTACATTTCCAGCGTCCAGTATAAAAAGTCTTGTAGAAAACTATTCAACAAATCGATTCCATTAGTATTTCCGTTTCATTAGGAGGAAGTTATATCAATAACATACGTAGTTACCATACAAAGATCCAACTTGTTTACTGGCCCCTCAATTCTATTATCATATGGATTAAAATCAATATATTTCAAACTTTTTTTCTATCCAAACGTTATATACTTGAACGAAAAGTTTATATTTCTGTTTGATTTAGTTAGATTTATCTTTACTTAAGTTTAAGTAATGAGGTTATCGTATACGACGGGCTATCCTCAATATAGTACAATAATAAGATCATTTATACATTAAAAGTAATTTACTTAATTTGGTTGCAGAATAGAATTGCAAATGAAGCGTGATCAAAAATTCATGAAGAGTTTTGAACTAGATGATTAGCGTTTATAAACTCTATATTAACCAAGTCATTAGTGAATTCAAATATCGTATATAATAAATTGAATAAATGGTGTGTAGTAAGGCGATTGAGGTAGGGCGAGAAAAAAATCAAGTGTTCGGAGTCAGGAATTGGTTAATAAGGTTGGAAACGATGCTTGAAATGGAGATAAAATGATGTGAGAGCGCCGGATATAGTTTTAGGCGTTTTTAGCGATTTGGTAAACATTTCGAAAGTTGTTCTAGGTGCTTTTGAAATGTTTCGAGGCGTTTTAGCAGTTTTTTTGTGCGTTTGGTTTGTTTTACATAAACGTTTTGAAAGTTGTTTTAGGGGTTTAAGATAAAGATAAAAGCGCATCGAAAGTTTTAGACATTGCAAAAGAATGCGTAAACGTCTTAAATATTTTATTTTAGTCGAATAGGGTGTAAGAAAGGGGTCCGAAATTTGATAATTTATGTAACCGATGCGTGATAGAACGCTTTTTAAAACGTGCGCGGATACGTTCCAATCGTTGATCGAGTTAATAGTGGTATAACTAGGTTTTGAGTAGTTAAAGAGCATTAACCGAGTTTATAATATAGTATTAATTCTTTTTAAAAGTTACTATGGATTCAACAATATTTTATGCTTTGGGTTTAATAGTTGTTCCTACGTATTTACACTTTCTCGCGTGTTTTTTTGTGAATAGTAGTATTAAAATACGGAATGATTAAAACTGTTATAATATTCTGTTATAGGTATTTAACTACGGTTCGTCTTTTCTTTCTTAGGCTATCTATAGTTAATTTGATAGGATATTAATTAGTTTTAATAAGGTCTTTATACGTTAAAATTAAACGAAAATAGTATAGTATTTCAAGTAATATGGTAAAAAAAAGTGTGCAAGAGGGAAAAGAAGCATCCAAAGAGTATACGCTTGAGGTGAGAGATTATGAGCTCTCACCCGGAGCTTGGAACTTTACTATAGACTCTGTAACGTCCTTTATGGGGCGTGACACGTTATCATACACTCTGTAAGAGTGCTTCTTACAGCGTGATACGCTATCATACACTCCGAAAACGTGGTCCCCTACGCTTGCTAACTATGTTGATATCTGGTAATATTCACAGTAATTATCGTTTATGATGATAGTTGCATGCAAAAAATAAAGATACCATTCAATATGGAGCTTGAGCCAAATACTAACCAATAATAACTTAAGTCTGGACCGGTCAAAAGTTCTCTAAACTTGAAACTATTGTCTATTATTTAGTTAATATAATACTATTGATTACTTAGACGACGATTTGAATTAACAACTATTAGAATAATCGAATATCTATCAGTAGTAAGTATTAGTTAATCAAATTGAATTATAAACTGGCGAGTAAAAAGAAAGAGATATAGCTCTGTTAGCTGTATGGTTTTTGTAAAGTAACTTTCCGGATTTTTACTGATGTCATAGATATTTTGGAAAAAGCACTTTAAACTGCATTATGCCTTACAAATAATTCAAAAAGGGCGTCAAAAACTGACAATTACCTAGATATTTTCATCAAACCAATTAAAAAGATTAATAAATCGAAATCAACCGCTAAATGGTTTTAAAAACACCTAAAATACGTTAAAATATCATTTATAAAGCCATAAAATCTCTTAATTCAACTTTTATGGCGACACACTCTTCCAAACGAAAGCTTATTAATCTCTCTTAATTTTACTAATAATTAAAACCACACCTGGTCCTTTTTTCAATATTCAGTCATAACTTTCAAAATCATTAAAATGTACGCCGGTAAAAGTAGTAGCATTAATTTTACGTATAAAGACACCGTGGATCAATTCGAACTTTCATTTTCTTCAATATTTTTCCAAATTCCCGTAGAATGCAAATATAACTAACAAATTATTTAAAAAGAGTTAAATGAATTATATTAGCTAACATCCTATGGAAAAAAAAACCAAAAGCTATAATATCGATTCTGTCTAAATCTTTAAAAAATGAGTAAGTCAATAAATTCCAAATTAATTGCTGAAAACAAATATAAGTTAAAAAGAAAGCTGCGAATCGAAATTGAAAAGGGAGAAATCACAGCTCCAATAAGACAGATTCTGAAATATATTCTCTTAAACCCCGTGGATATAGATGAAGTCTCAGAATAGCTAGAAAATAGGAGAAAGTACTGTTGATAGACCTTAGACGTTGCAACGTTGTCGATTCGATTGGTCGAAGTAACAGTAGTATTGCGTAGTCAGATAGTGGATGTATTATTCTAGGTTTGGCAGACTGCTAGCCGGTCTGCACTCTAATTTGTATGGCCAAGTGCTGGGCCCGTACCCTGGAGTGAAGTGTAGCATACTGCACTCGACTTACATCCAATGTGGTAAGTCTGCACAACGAAATACACTTAACTTGCAGTTCAGTATAGTCAACTTTACTGTAAGTAAAGTTAACCTACTGCACTGTACGTAATACTATTCCAACAAGTTCATTATTAATGATTAAATTTAATATATTCGAAACTTATAATGCTTAAGCACGCTTTAAGTAATTAATATCGAATGTTTTTATGCTAATCATATAGATGAAATAGGCCAAACTTACCAATCCTATTGGTATTATTCATTCAAATTTAAATAAATCAATAGGTTTTCGGTAGAGTTTCTTATGAAAACAAGTGGCTGAGGATGTTATCGGTAGTATTTACATTCCTGAAGCCATTGATTCCGACGTACGTGGTGTTGTTGTAGACTTCTTAGCTTATTACTTAGTTTATGGGATTTTAACAGAGTCATTGTAAAAGGTTAATACAAATTTGTAAGGTTTATATACGCAGTATTCAACTGCCAAACCAGAATAAATTAAATATATTTCAAATTCTCATTTTTTTATAAAACGTATAAATATGTATGCAAACCATTAAAGTCACATATATTAGCATATAACTAAACCTAATATAAACATATATATGGTATAACAAACAATATTTCTATATCTGTAACGATTTAATTAAATGGGACCTGAAATAATCAATAAAAAATCAAATCTATATTTCTAATATCGCCTAAATCAATTAAAATTTTAAATATAAATGATACATTTGTCATTAATTTTACAAAAATTTATAAAATTAAGGAAAAATATGTTCGAAACCTTTATAACCACCTCCACACCAAAATTATATCTTTTTTTAATGTTGGGAATCAAGTAGGATAAAGTCGAAAAAGTTGTTATTTTAGCAATAGTAGTAGGAACGTGTATAAGAAAAAGAATAAGTTTGGACTATTGGTTCAAACAACAACAAATACTAAGTGTACTGGCAAATAACAAAGCCTGCAAATGCATGCACCAATACAATGCCCCTTAATGATACCCCAGTATGGTATCAAAAATACCGCCTTCTAAAAGATACTATAATATTTTTGTTGAAACAACTTCTGAGATTATCGTTTAGTGAGAGGACCTTTTTAGGAGAATAAAATATTGTAAACCTCAGATATTATTTTCTCCTCTTCTTTTAAAACCTCTCTCAAAGTCTTTTTGAAGTGCTTTACAATATTTACAAATTGAACAATTGTTTCCATTTATCATTTTTACTTTTGAAAATTTTTCATTTAATCAAATTTTATATTAATTAGTCAGGAAAACTCCCTCAGTTCAATCGGTTGTCCAGAAAACGCTCAACTTCCTAATTTTCAATATTGGACCAGTTTTCATTTCATTTTCATAACTTGAAAGGTGAACCTGCAACATAAAAATAATCAATATCTTTATCAAAAATAGGTGTTGAATATTGAATACTTATAGTAGGATATATGTTGGAATAGCAGTCAAATTCAGCAGTCAAATCAACTTTACTTGCAGTAAAGTTGATTATACTTACTGCAAATTGACTGCAGTTTGTGGGATTGCACTGCAAGTACAGTGCAGTAGGTGCCCACTTCAAAGAAGGGCACAGGCCAAATCGTTTGGCCATACAAATTAGCGTGCAGACCAGCTAGCGGTCTGCCAAACTTAGAACTTACACCTCAGTCAACAATATCAACGAAACACCAGTTACTACGACCACAGTGATTCGAATCGACTACGTTGCAACGATTAACACCTACCAACAATGTATGTGTAAATTAAGGAGGACATAAAACGCAAAAGCTAAATTTCCGACGATAGGAATAATTATGTAAAGACGTAATTTCGATAAAGTCAATTCATTTTTAAAAATATTACTATTTATATATCCTTTTCATCTTTAATACAGTTTTATCGCTAACTTCAAACTCGTGCTAACGGTAATTAAAATGACAGTGGTTTTTTGCTTTGACAACAACAATATTCATCGTAAGCTGAGCAAAATAGCGTAAGTATTCTAGAGTAAACCAAATTGCAACTTCTTGTATTGGAAACTTCATCATAAGGAGATTCAAAAACTTACGTAATTTGAATTTGAACAGAAATTAGTAACAACCAATGTTAATAATTTTTAGGAGCACATTGTTTAAGTTTCATTATAAAACTAATTGATAATAAATTCAAAGAGATTTGAAATGTTTAATGGCAATAATGATTTCACAAACTAATTTCTCTTCTCGACTTACGAATCTGTCCCAAAATAGTAAAAAATGGTTATTATAAACTTTATACCAAAGATTTTCGAGAGATATTAATCAAAACCGACAAACTTAGTGTTTTCATCCGAAAGGATTTCCCAAAATAAAGCCCATAGTTTACCATAAATTGCCCCATAGTAAAATAAATTCATTTTACAGCTCTTTATATCATATAAAAAGGAATTAAAAATGTTCCTTTCGAAGTATTCAATTTATTAGGTATATTCTAATCAAAGGCTTTGCGGTTTACCAAATGCAATGATGTGTTATTTAATAAACCAGATGGTACCTTTACATAAAAAGTCATATATAAGGTAAATATTAGTTTCTCAAAATTTCAAATTAAACATACCCTTTTTAAAAGTTCTGTATTTTCGTTTATATTTATCCGTATTTAACCGGATTCCTACTATAAAAATCGATAGGTTTTTGTATTTAACGAGCATGAAAACCGTTCAATAAATTATTATACGTTTAAAGCCGAAATGATAACGAGTATTATAAGCGTTCGCCTAAAAGTTTTGAATTAATTCTTTATGAATAACCAATGGTTTCTTATTAAGGAAATTTATAAGAGTAAATAGGTACCTGGATTTCAAACCGTTTATAACGTCTTTGCCATAAGTAAAATCTTGTAACATAGGTTTTTCAATAAAATCGTTATTATATCTGGCCCCAAGTTTCAATATATTATCATTTTCAATTTGAACTTTTACGACAAGAAAATCCACTGAATGATTATCAAAAAACAAGATATTTTTGTAAGATAATCCAATAAAGTTTAGTCATCCTTTTTCTAAATTCCAACATCGCCTAGTAAAGACAAATTGGATAATGCAATAGAAATAAAATTTAAATACCTTGGCATGTACACCTTATATAGAGAATGATCATTAAAGTAAATACACACGATAATGAACATTCTATTCACCATATTAATCAAAGTTTTATTTAATGATTTTGGGTAAAAATATATTTACTTAACTTATAATCCGTGAAAATAATAACTGTATAATTATTTCCAATAAATGTAATACATAAACGGTTTTATACTATTGGTTAGACTTTATCGTTGAAATGTAGTCGATTTAAATCACTGATTCAAGTAACTAGTATTGAATTGAAAGTGGAAATGTTAATTTTTGAGGTTGGGCATACTGCTAACCAGTCTACATATCAATTTGTATATGTAACTACTCAATATGTTCCTTACATTGAAT
Source organism: Anisogramma anomala (assembly GCA_038502455.1). Taxonomy (NCBI): domain Eukaryota; kingdom Fungi; phylum Ascomycota; class Sordariomycetes; order Diaporthales; family Gnomoniaceae; genus Anisogramma; species Anisogramma anomala. Next base: position 13,098,838 of record JASMMZ010000001.1, read on the forward strand.
TATGTACTCAACTATAATTGATTAACTGTTCCTGTAGTCCACTTATATTCAGAAACCATATTCTTACAATTAATACAATTGACTCAACCATACTATAATCAACTTAATTATTCTACATTTAACTGATATTTAGATACTGGCAATGTTTTGTTCTATACGTATGTTCTAAGTTGTTTGACAACCAATCAAGATTAACTATATAATTCCCTCTCATATTTATCGGCATTTCTCCACTAATCATAATTAGTTTCGTACCCAAATTGAAATCTAATTCTAGTCCTCCACCTAAAAATTCCAAGTATTAACTTCATCGATTCCCATACCTAAATCTTTCATCATATACGTATAATCCACCAATACCACACCCTTTTCCAATATATTTGGTAAGTTCTCTTATATATATGACCCTTGAAATTTTCCAATGTGTTTAGATCTTCTTATATCTTTTATCACATATCAAACCTGTTGGCCGATCCCCGTATCCCTTAATATTAATATTTAACTTATTATCATTTCAAAACCATTTTAAACAGCCGTGAAATGTAACCTTAAATATAATATCATTAGTTTTATATTTTGTTTGTGTTCTAATATCACCTGATAGTGCTTACTATATAGCTAGTATAGTGTGACCCTCTGTCGGTAAGCTCTTTATACGTTAACGTAGTAGAAGAGTAATCTTAAAGATTGGAATGGTAATAGTAAGATAAGATACAGAAGAAATAAGTATTCGTAGAATACACGCCATAGGTAAGAGCTTATAACCTCCGACCCGACCAGTAACACTCTACCATGTACTCTACTAATCTCCCTTTTGGGCAATAAAACTTTATAATGAAATTTTACAATGCAATTTTTAGGAAGTGGCACGTTTTTATGCATTCTGAAAAATCATGTCCTGCAAAGTGACAAATTACCGTACACTTTGTAAAGGTATAACTTGTAATATGGTTACTTATTAACTATAGAGATGTTTAGTAATATCCATATAGGTAATCTTTTCTTTTCCCTTAGTATAACCCGTATCCGGCATTTAATAATAACAGTTTTACTGTAATATAATCTATATTCGTGGTATAATAATAATAATTTTAATTATGTAATACGATCCGTATGCGCGGCTTAGTAATAATATTAATTACGATATAAATTATAAAGGTTTGAATTAGTAGCTTTTAACCGTAATAATAACTGTAATAAATACCTAATTGTTTTAGATAGTTGGTAGCGGTATAGTTATTGATAGAGTTTGTTATTTTTTCCTATAGAGACGTGATTGCGAAATTATTATCAATGTATACTTACTTAAGGGTAATTACGGTGTTACGTATTTTGTAGTTACTATAAAATAATGTATCGGTATTGGTTTAAACAAAAACAATCTCTTTAACGATACGCCCCTATAGCTAACGTAAGTCCAAATTAATTAATTGGTGTATATAAATTTAACCTATTATTTTAATTATATTTTTCAAACCGCTCTTACAAATAGGTTTCTTAACTAACCCTATATACTAATATTATACGTCAATCAATATCGCGTAAAAATAGGAGTATAAGGCGCCGTTTAACACATCTACGTAAAAAAAAGGAGGCGACTACTACCGCCGCCCGCTGCTCCACCACCGCCACTATCCCTAACTATATTTTCTCTAACTCGATATTATTAATTCCCGCATTTATATTCTCTTCGTTTCTCGCCTCCGCCGCCACCGAAACCGTCACCCCCTTTTCCCCCTTTTTCCCCTCCCCTTTTCCCTCCACCCCGTAAAAACGGAAGTCCTTTAAGGTTATAAAATTTACCCTTTCGTTATGAGTAAAAGACTTATTACCCGTAGCGACTATCTCCTGCCACCGTAAGCGTAACCTATCTAATCTTCAACGCTATTCATATTTTTAATCCGCCTTGTATATTATATTATATTCATATCCACATGAACGAGGTGGTCAAGGCCAACCTCATACATCGCCTCGAGTTACAGCTTGTTAAGGTATGCTGCGAGGCCTTTCTGACGCATAAAGCGTTAAAACAAAGTACTCGGGTCCATAGCTCCAGACCACCAATAAATACGCTTTACGTATCATATATCGTGTTAGTATCTACAGACAAGTTCATTACCGATTACTATCAAAGCGCGGGTCGATTAACCCATTATTACCGCTAAGATTGAACTGGAAATAGGTAAATCCTTATTCCAGTAATCTTAAGGCCATGAGACGAAGCCGTACTACGCACCCGCCATTTCTAAGATAAGTTTACTTTAAACCTCTAATTCTAACCGCGAACCAAAATCTCCGACTCGTAATATTATATTATTCGAGGGGCTCTTAAAAGCAACAACTTTCATGAATAACTAAAATAAATCGATACTACTAAATAGTAAACGCTAATCGGCGGATCAAAGAGACGGCAATCATTATCTCCGCTAAGAAATGGGGTTGCCGTATATGTTACGCAGGTGAAATCGACCACATTATCGAAAGTCGCCGTAAGGAGGGTAAAGACCTTCCCGCGCCTTTGCCTAAGGGCATACTACTTAAGACGCGAGACTATCCTTACGGTAGCTTTTATAACGGTATTGATAACGGCGATAGCGATGGCGCCAGTTATAAGGAGGAAGGAGGCGAGGCGAAGGAAGGCTAGGATATGACATCGTTCTTTCCTTTCCCCTTTGACAGCGACTAATTACCTGTTTTTGCGGCCCAGCTAGTGTACTCGGCTTTGATACAGTGTATTATATGATAAGACAATTATTTTTAAAAATATATAGCGTAAATGATAAACGTTAAAAGTGGGGAATAAGAATAATTTTAATACGGGTTAAATGATAGAATTGAAAAGTAAAAATATATAAAAAGCGGTGTCAATAGAAAATTGAAATAGGAAAAAAATGTTGAAAGCGGTATAAGTATCGGATTCGAACCGCGATAAAATGTTAAAAGCGGTGTAATCGTATAAAATGAAAGGTAAATACTAAACGTAAGGTGTAGAATGCTTAATTTGAGTGGGGTTGTAAAACCTTTTTAATAATACTAACGAAGAAAAGTGCTTGTTAATACGAACGTTTTCAATACCCCGTTTAAGACACCCTTAGTTATTGTATTTATAGGGCTTTACCTCCCATTAATTTTTTTTTGAATTATTGAATACCCGGGGATCATATAATTTACGTAAAGGTGTAATATCAATCATATACCATTTTTTAATTCGTAATACCAAACTTGATAAAGTATTTGTAACGGAAAAAGAGCTAGTGTAAACGATTGAAGAAAAGTATTTTAAACCAAGGTTTAAAAAGATTATTCGAACCGTTATCACAATAATAATTCCATAGTAAAAGCGTTCAACCATGTCGTAAATATCTGAAGCCAAAACGATTTATATAACCCGTTTATACTTAATCGAAATTTAATAAATAATACTTTTACGAAACGTAAATCTATTTAGGGCCGGTAATTCATTCCCGAAAATTAAAACAAATTCTATTTACGAGATATAGTTAGTATCAAGCGAAGAAACCATTAATAAAAATAAATAGCTTTATAATATATATATTTAGCGATATAAATTTGAAACCCTATGTTGGATTGCTTATCTCTTACGTAAGGCGTTTATTTAGCACTTCGTATAAATTATGAGAAGGGTAGGTTAGGCATAATGTAACAATCAAAAATTTAAATACCGCTTTCGGCTGTGTAACTAATATAATCTAAGTGTTGTGTACGCGTTAGCATTTGAATTCAACGGTTCGTTTTACATTATTTAGGTCAACCAGGGCAGCCATATATAATTACTCTTTTTACATCAAATCAAAAACGCCGTTTTATAAAGTGATTATCGCGCCATTAAAATAAATTATGTATTCCTTAGTTAAATGCGTGTTAGGTTTAATTTTTAGGCTGGTCTACAGAATTTTCTTCTTTTGAAATGAAGAAAACAAAGAATTAAATAACGTCAATACGATATCCGTCTGTAGAACTATTAATATGAAGCCGTTAAAAAGTGTTGTTAAAATTGATAAACATGACATAAAGATCGAATGAGTTATTTCGAGCCTTTTTTTATAATGTCTTCAATAGGTATCATACTAATATATACTAGCTTTGCCTAATTCATAAAGCGGTTTTATAATACGTAATATAGTTCCTGATAAATAGTATTTTCGGAGGTTCATGGGTATATAATCGTTAATACACCGTTTAAGCTACTCCTAGAACTGTATATAAACTTACGAAATATTAAAAAGTTTCACGTAAGAACTGTTAAGGTTGTTGAAGGAAGCAACAAGTATAAAATTCTAACGATGGCTAACCTGTTATAAAGTGGACGACTAAGTTATAATATTTTTTTTACCATCGTTATTATACCACTATATTATAAGATGGCTTTTTATTGGATTTTCCTGTTTTTTCTTTTACCTCGTATACTTAACGTATAGAAAATATAATGAAGGCTTCGTAGATCGTTAGTTAGAATCCTTTAAAGCGAAAAACGCCTTATTAGGATGAAGTAAAGATTAACATTGAAATAAATTATTGAAACAGGGAAGTTAAGGTGGTAATAATGCTTTCGTGGCGGCGATTGAAGTTTAACTTACGATTTGTCGTCTCCTTTTTAGTAATAAACGGATTTATAATAAATATTTAAAAGCGGGTTTTTTGTTTTTCGAGCTAAATATACGTTTTCAACGGTGAAGTATTAGTACCGTTATTAAAGGCGGACCGGTTTTATATAATGGTAAAGGTTCTAAAATGGTATCTTGAGAGTATAAAAGACTCGGTGGTGGTTTCGATTTGTTATTATAAAAGTGGTTTTGTTAGCGTTACTAGTTAGATTGCGTTTCCGGACCGTTTTCGTCCACCTTTTCTTTTTTATATTTTCTCACCATTATCTAGAAAAATGAATTCATACCATTTAACATGTTTACAAACATATTGTGACCCTTAAACCCATGGGTATTTTAAGGGTTAATACACTCGTTCTTTGTTTTCTGAAGATTTTAAACTATAATATTAAGTTTAAAACGACAGTTTCATGTAGGTTGTTTATTATAGTTAACGCTTCTGAAATATCATTTTTTATTCTTATATAACCCAATGCTTCCAAATATTTTGCTGTAACATTCGCTCTTTATATTGTGGCTGGCGATGGTATATAGTTTGTGTGGACTTTTTGGTAAGTACAAAAGACAAGGAGCGTCGTGATTAACTTACTCGGGCCGAAAGTATTATTGACGACGCTAACCGTTATTTGTAAAATGGATTTCTTAGAACTTGATTCTTTTAATTTTTTAGATAGTACTACGTATTTTTTTAAAAACGGTTTATAATACTGTTTACATTTTTAATATTTTATGGTGTTTTTAACAATATCTATTTATACTTACTACCGGTGATTCTGGTCTTGGTTCGTCATTGAGTCAATTCGAAGGCCTTTTTTACATCGTAGGTAATCAAATTCAGATGCCCTAAAAAACTTTAAACTAGTAGTTTAGCAAAGTATCCTAATAATCCGTAGCAAAAGCGCTTGGCGTAAATTTCGCGGCCTAGAATAATATTGTTACGTCGACGGTATACATTATTATATGGCTATTAATAAATAGTATATTTATAATTACTTCGTAATTAAAGTCTATATCATTTTAAAGGCTAAATTTTAATAGTCGTAGGGCTTACTAATGTAATTGGCAATCGTAGAAGAATTCATAGATAGAGTTTAGCGCTTTCTTTCCTATATTAGTGTACCTTACGGCGTAAAACAGTCGTAAAAGGCGTTTTATATCTGGGATCCCAAATAGGCGGTAGAGTATTTTTAGTTTTCATTTTATTGAGCAAACGGCTTCAATTATACGTGGCTTGAAAAAGAATCACAGGTAGCTAAGCCTAAGGTGAAGCAGTACAGATACTCCATTTGAGGTGTGGATAATATAATTAGTTGCATTTCGAACTTGAATCACAAACTCATATATATCGGCCAATAATAATAAAAATAACGTTTCATAGTCTATTACATAAAATTTAACTAGTTTAAATCGCGTATTTAGAACGATCATACTAAATGACAACGCTTCACCCTTGCCGAATAAAACTTCCTAGTGTTCTCTTATTCGGTCGAATTATAATTTCTGAAATTTCGCCGCAAACCCATCGAATTATTGTTTTTCGGCGGTCAAAATTTCAACTACGTCGGTTTTAGGAATAATACTTTAAAATCGGTTTTCGTACCTGTTTGAAAGTGTGAATTACGAAGTTATATGGACGTTTAACACGTTATTTTCGCAATCCATGCCTGCGTTATATAGGAAAGAGGTATCTTATAGGTTTACAAAATTTCGTTAGACGGCTTCGTTATCCTCAGCTATTAAATACGTATTATCACCTTTAAATTTTTCATTTTCAAAGGTATACTCATAAAGGTAGGCGTTAAAATTATCTTTTACGCCTTTGCAGTTGGTTGCATACGTTGCGAAATTAGCTTTCGTCTATTTTTTTAAATAGGCAATCGGCTTAAAATTGGTTTTAATCCGAATTTATTCGTGTACTAGATTATTTTTCGACTAATATTCGACCTTTCCATTTATAATGCAGCGTTTTTAAAAACCAGTAAATCTTCGTATTATTCTTCGTAAATATTACTATATACTTGATAAGTTTCGTATTTAGATATAGGGTTGTTTTCATTTGTAATTGCTTTATCATCAGTTTTAGAGGCGTTATTTCCAATGTTTTTCGTTCCGGTAACCGTATTTGGGGCGTTTATTTTGTCGTATGTACACTTCAAATCTTTTGTTTAAAACATGGTAAATGATTTTAACGAGATCTGTTTTAGTAATTTAGCCTTTACCATTAGTTTTCTCGGTTATTAATACTAAACCAAAGCATAACTATCGACGTATACAGGTTTTGCGCAATATTTTAAGGCTTGTATAAAGATCCTTCAAGTCTTTTTCTGGCCTAAATAATATGAGATAGAAGTTTGGGTTTTCGTGGCATATCTTTATAACTATTTGGATAAACAATTTATCCTCCTTGTATTCCGATTTATTGGCCGCCTGTTACTTTCGGAACTTCGCTAATAAAGCGGTAAGCACTTCTTGTAAGCTTTTGTTACCGTTTATACGCAGATATTTTACGGATTTCCAAATATTATCAATCCAGTTTCTTTAGTAAAACTCGTAGTTAATTTCTATATCGAAATTCGATTTTCAGCAGTTGTAATACTTTCTAAACAAGTATACTTACATAAGTTGGTACATGTACCTCTTTGAAACTTAACTATATAGTATGCCGGATAAAATAACATAAACCTATAACGGCTCAATATTTAGTCTTTTAGATGTATTTAACATTACATATATTTTGTTATCGAGCACATCGTATAGGTTACCGTTCTATTTTTAATTTTTGTCCTATAATCTAACAAAGTCAATGAGTTCTATTAGTTAGCTTCTGTTAATTGGAAAACGGTATGGTAGGAAGTTATGGTAAGAGATATTTTAAATGGGTATTGGTCCATAATATACGTATTATCATTTTACACCGTTTATATTATTATCAGGCGGGTCGTTTTCTTTTTCCGGGTCACTTTTGTTACGGACAAGCTTGTTATCAACTTTATTTGTAGAGTAATCTTATGTTTATATCTCATTAAAAGCTTGTTTTAACGTGGGTCCAAGTTCGACCTATATATTGTATAATCTTTATAGCTCTTTCTTCCTTTTCGTTAATTTCTCCAACTCTGTCTGCACTTCGCGACGTATATTAGATCTTACTAAGCGCCTCGTACCCTATATTTGCGAAGTTTTTTCTTCTTCTTCTAACTGTTATCTTAAAGCAGTGATTCTATCGTTTTTTTAACTAGTATCCCTTAACAAAATTTATCTCTATCACTTTATTATCGGTTTATTTTAACATTTGAATAGATAGGGACATTACTAATCAGGATTTTATAATACGGCTATTATTACTAATAGTCGTATGAATATCTTTACTTCGTAGTTATTTTCGTAGTATCCGACAATTATAACATCTACTACACGTCATATATTTAACTTCCAATTTATAAAGTTCTTTTACAAATCCTCTAATAGATTACTTCCTTCAATATCTCTATGATAATAATTCAAAATCATAATGATAACGTACTTATTTGCCGTAAAAGGGTCGAAATTATCCACTAATACTTAGATTTTATTATCCTATAAATTAGGTTCCAAATACTTTTGGATACTATTACAAAACGATGGATTCGCGAATAAATAATCCATATAATCGTCAACTTCTACCAAGTCTACTACTAGGAAAACTATGATTATAAAAGTACGAAATATACCAAAGCGGTTGAAAGGTTGGTTGATATATATACCTGAAATGTTAAAGCGTTATAAATGTTGGTTTTACGTAGTAAATAAGATTATAATACGTTCGGAATATAGTATTGAAAGAGGCCCAATTCAAATGATCTAAATGGAAACATATAATATATGAAGAACACCCCAAAAATAATTATAAGACGGTTAGAGTAATTCGTCTAATGGTTGCTGATACAAATAAAATCTAAATAAGGTGTAAATAAAGCGTAACTATAAGCCAGTTGAACGTTTCAGGTTAGCTCTTTAACGATTTGCAAGTGCTACGTTATTAAATTGACTAGCAAACTTAAACGTCGCAAGTCATAAATTCAAACAAACGATATAATTCAAACGAAGGAAGGCAAACGAGGTAATAGAAAAAGGGGGAAATAATATAGAAAGGTGTATATATATAATTCGAAACGGTATACGAGGCTTATTAAGAGTGTTAAACGTTGTATTTTACCCGTGAATCGCTTGATTAACGGTTTAACTATCGCCTTGAAAGCGTAGGTGGCCGCGGCGGTATCCTAGAAGTTATATCTTAACCACTTTTTCAATTTGTAAACAGTTTGGTTCTTACGTGTTAACTTTTTCAAAAATATAAAAACGGTTTTGATATTACGTTTTAACCACTTCCAAAATATACGAATGGTTTAATTACTATATTCGGATCGAATAAGTCCCAACAAATGGTTCTAAAACTTAGTGGTTTTAGCTAACGTAGCCTCATACGTAATAAGAAACTTTTTAAAAAATGCACGGGTATGTTTAAAAAGTCAAAGCGAATTAACACATAACGTAACGAGGTTTTTAATAAATAGAGTACTAACCAAATTAATAATATCGTATTAAAGTGTTTTTTTTTAAAAAATTCACTCATAATCTTATAATCTTTTTACGCTTCGGGTTTCTAAGGCGTTCTCGCGTATTTCTACATTATAGTATTTTTTCAAGTTGTAATTTTAAAATTCAAAGAATTGAAACCGTTACAATATCTTACTACAAGTATTGAACTTATATTTATCTCTTTTTATGCTATTTATAGTCGACCGAATTGACTACTAATCAATATCAGTAGGGTTTTGATATGTTGACGTAATAAAAAAGAAATTGTAAAAATCAGTATTATTATAATAGGATAAGATATAAAAGGAAAAAATATTCGGAAAATGTATACCACAAGTAAAAGCTTATAACCTCTCACTCGGCCATTAATACTTTACCATACACTCTACTAATATCCCTTCTGGGCAATGGCACTCTACAATAAACTCTGTCAATACCACTTCTAGGTAGTGGTATGCTATTATACACTTTATAAGATTGCATCCTGCGAAGTGACACATTACCATGAAATCTTCAAGAACAAAACTTGCAATGTAGTCACTTACTAACTATATAAATATCTAGTAATATCTACACTTTCGCTAATATTAAATTATATATGACGATAAGAAGGCTCGTAATTTCATTATCCTCACTATATACAACTACCACCCTATTCAATTCCCTGTTTCTAGGTTATACCTTATAATCTGTTAAACAAACCACCTCATTATATCTGATAGAAATATATAAATTGAAAACGTATCCTTCACACCTATAGTCAAGTAACAATCCTTGCGCTATATATAGTTGTTACATGCCTGCCTAAAATCCTCTATATCAACTATATACGTTCCCGATTCATAAAATCCCCTTTCCTTATAACGAATGTAGATCGCATTCTTATTGATTTCGTCTATATGGTTAGATAAAAAGAGAAGACACACCATTAACTGTATCGAATATTAGGTTTTTACATATTAAACTTGTAATATTGAAAAAAAGCTTTTACCTATAAAACGAATTGACAGGTAAAAGCTTTAACGGGAAACCGAACCTTAAATCAACTTTTTAATTAAAGCCGTAAGGTACCTGACAGTTTGAAACCCCGAAACATTATATGTGTATAAAACCTATAGTTCTAGCAGGACCGTATTATACGGCTATCTTAATCCTCGTTGAACGCCTACCCGTATCAAAAATCTGATAGTATTAAAAGTGTGAAGATCTTATAATATATATATATCTTGGTTAAAAGTCCGTGACAATAACTTAGATATACTTTACAACTTATTCGGCTAGTTACCTCATTGCCACAGGCTGAAAAACTAAAAAGTGGAAATGAATCATAGAATATGGTACACCACTAAACGGTTAATATGTCTAAAACGTTTTCTGTAGACATTTAAGTATCCCAAGTGTAATTGAAGGCCTCTTTGAGTAGGCGAAGCACTAGTAAAGATAACGACAACTCAAAAGTAAATGAATAGATAAATAGATAAAACGGTTATAAATAAACGTTTGTAATAAAGATTTTTTAAAACCTTGAAACATAAAAAAAAATAGAATTTTGTTAAATAGTAATCAAATTCTAAAAGGAAATGTTAGTATAAATAACGAGGAACGGAATCGTTATGTATAAGTGCTATTTTTTGGATGCACTACTACGCGAGTGGTGCATCGGGCCAACGATAATCTTCATAGCTAAAAAAGAGCTGCCGGAAAATATTCAAATAGTGACAAAGCCAATTAGTAATATTGTGGTGAAATCAGGTGCACATAAAATAATGATGTTAAAAGCGGCTAGACTTGAAATTTTTCCTAGAAAATGGGAACTATTAGGGTTTACAGTGTAGGCCCGTAACCTTGCTTAATAAGGTGGTTCGTGCACCCATACTAAAGAAGTTGATATGAGGTTGAAGTCAAGGGTTTATCTTTGCTGTTAATACACCTTAATTGGTCAATTTTTAAGCTTAACATACCTTTGCATACCATTACATTCATTATCAAACGCTTTTCCCTGATTGTTATGAACTAGGAAAAATATTATAACGACTTTGAGAGTTAATAAAAACGAACACCTGTATTCGAGGCAGTTCCCAATACTTAGTAATAATCCTTAATATACCTTCGGCTATCATACCAATATTAAATCTTATGATTATACATAAACTCAAAATATTAATACGTTTCGTATCAATCGTTTCCACTGAACGAATATTCAATATGAAATGTTACCGATAATCTTAAATTACTTATCTACCTCATTTTCGATAGCAAAAAGTATAAGAAATAGGATTTGAAAACATAAGTTCTCGTTGTAGATGAAATAATAATTCCTGAAATTTATTGAATTTATCATCATCAATTTTATTAGTATTATATTGATTCATTCGTTTGAGTAATCCATTTCAAATCATACGAACTTTTGAAGCTTGTTAAAGGTTTCATTTAATGGATTTTGAATTTTTACCGTAAACGATCAATCGTAGGATGTTTGTGGTTGATTTGCCGTAGTAGTATAAGTAGTTGGATCTTTTTATATAAAATAACCTTACTGTTTTACATCGTCAACCTTATCAATCTTTCTTAGGCTATTAGCCCACCCATTTTAACTTAGATTGAAGTTCGTATTGCTGTTGTTTTTAATGTAATAGATACTAATTACCAATATGTTGAAATTCATTCACGTTTTTTAACTAACTTCTCAATTATCTTACGTTTTTTAAGACTTGAATACTTAATGTTAGGTTATTTAGTTGCTGCGAATTCAGCAGTACCCAAAAAGGTACATTTTGAATTTATATACCAACAATGCAACATTATTTCTCAATGTAATCAATATATATATATCAAAAGTTAATATTCTGATATTGGATCTCATGTTAAAGTATATTGAAGATATCCAAAACCAAAAAACGTTCAATTAAACTAATCTTTTAAAAAGTTTCAGGTAAGCTATAACTATTCAAACATGAAAATTATCTCCTATCTCCTTAGATAGCTTGACAATAGAGTCCCTTCGAAATATGTGGCGGCCTATGCATATACTGATATAATGTTGCAACCACTAACGATGAATTCACCGTTTCCTATAACAATAAAACTGACAGTAATTACGACAATTATATGCTACTCAATTCTCAAGATTATCAATAATTCAATAAATGATTATTGTATTTTTAAGAATTTAGACTAGACTATTTGTACGGCCGCTCCGAGTTTTTTCTATTCACTTTGCAAACTATTCTCGAGTTAAAAATCGTTTTCTGAACCGTCGAATTGTATTAATAACGTAAGTTACACTACGCCGTAAAGAAGAAAATTGTCAGTTTATATTGGGTCGGTTTCTCAAAAGGCTTACCTGATATATTAAAAATATCTTCTGTTGTTAGGCCTTTAGACCTTTAAACGTTGTCAATTCGAATAGTTCTTAAAGTAAAAGCAGTATTGCGTGTTCAAGTGGTGGAAATCTTTCGTCTTAGTTCGTTAGACCTTCAGTTAGTCTATACGCTCATTTATAGAGTCAATTGTTTGTGGTTTAGTCCAAATTAGTCACTTATTGTACTTTACTTACGGTTAACTTAAAAAAAATACAACCAACTTGTATTTACTACAATCAAGTTACTAAAAGTATTTGAATGAATTGTACTGTAATTAAGTACTCGTTTAATACTAGCTAATTTATATTTTATACGCTCATACTAATATGGTTAACCATTTATTTATAGTAATCTCTGAAGTTACTCCTCTCTTTTTCGGCCAAACCACTGTTAATTCTAGTTTGTTCTACACTATAATGCACTTTAACTACAACTATTTATCTTATAGTCTCAAGTCTCTACTTTATTAACTCCCCTATATAAATGTTTCTCTATAGACTTGTATATGTTATTATTTTATACATAATACTCAACCGTGCTTGTCCACTGAATCCGCATTAACAATAACTTCTGTCTCGACCCCTTGACCATCTTTTAGCTTGCTAGGATACCCTTAGTTTCTTTTCTGTTTGGCGTTACATAAAACCTTAACAGATATCTTTCTAACGTAGCCTTCGATATATATAGTCAACATTCTACTATCTTCAAAATTTTCCAGGGATTGGTTTGGTATTAATTTTTCTATAAAGATAGTAAAAAAATCATTGGTATTGAAACATTTGCAATCCTACATTTCTCTGGTTTTATACGCTTCACGAAGGGCTATTACATTAATTATTAGGTGTTTTTCGTGGATGAATCCCAACTTTAAAAGATACATCTTCGACTTTACATCCATTTTTTTGGCATAGGTGCATGGACCACCTCGTTAATGAAGTTAGGGGGCCTACACTGTAAACTCTAACAGTGCTCACATCCGAGAAAACTTTTCAGGTCTAATTTATTTCAATACTATTACTTTACATGCGTTCTATTCTATCACAATATCCCTAATCGGCTTTATCACCATTTGAATCTTTTTCAGCAACCTATTTTTGGCTATTGAGATCGTCGTCGACCCGGCGTACCGCCCGCACAACGGTGTATCTAGAGAGCAGCCCTTATAACCAACGATTTCGTCCCTCGTTGCTTATACCAACATGTCTTTTTAGATTTGAACTTGAATAATGCAAATTTAATTCCTCATACGCTTTAAGGTCTAAAAAAGACCTTTATTATAAGCGCTTACACTTGAAGGCTCTATTTATCCATCTATTTATTTATTCATTTGTTTTTTTATCTCTATATTTCTTTATTTCTTTCTTTATTTATCCATTTATATATTTATTCATTTTTTTATTTTTTCATTTATTTTTTCCTTTATTCTTTCATTCTTTTATTTATTCATTTATTTATTAATTTTTTTTTTCATTCATTTATTTATTCATTCATTCATTCATTTTTTTCTATTTATTTATTTATTTATTTATTCATTGTTTTATTCATTTTTTTATTTATTTTTTTATTTATTTATTTATTTATTTATTTATTTATTTATTTATTTATTTATTTATTTATTTATTTATTTATTTATTTATTNATTTATTTATTTATTTATTTATTTATTTATTTATTTATTTATTTATTTATTTATTTATTTATTTATTTATTTATTTATTTATTTATTTATTCATTGTTTTATTCATTTTTTCATATATCTATTCATTCATTTATCTATATGTCTACTTATTTGATTTTTTGTTTTTATATTTTTGTTTATTCATTCAATTATTATGAAGCTGTTACTACTCATACTGGCGCCCTGCTGGCTTAGCGGAGCCTTCGATTTTACTTTTGGTACCTTTCTTTGGCTTTTCAAAGAAGACTCATCATAGCACACCACTCGATTAGTGGTGTGCCTTATTTTATGATTTTTTTTACACTTCATGGGTTTATGGTCCATAATGAAGAGTTAGCTCGGGTTATTAAGTATATTTTGCTCTCGAGTTATAAAGTAAAATTTCTTATTTCCACGGATTTTCAACTAAATATATGTGTTTTATAAGCTTTTTCCTCTTTTAGAGCTGTTAAATCATCGATACGAGTAGATGTCGAGCGGAAACTAAAATAGCTGTATAACACAGCCCGGCTAAGGCCACAGTTTTCAAGTTTCTACGGGTCTTTAATTTGTAGGGTACCTTAAGGCCTTAAACGGAAGGTTGGCTTAAGGTTCGATTTATGATAAAAGTTTTCTTGTATGGTTCCGTTTTATAAGAAAAGGTTTTGGATACTGGGTAATAGACTTTGTTTTATTTCAAGTATGTTAGGTCGGATCCTTTTTACTATACACTTAATAATGCCTGGCCTCTTTTACGTAGCACGTGGATAAATGTATATAAATATGGTCCGTATTTATAGTTTACACAGAGTATGTGGTATGTTGTAAGGACCAATGCGGTTGATTATAAGACCTCATCAGCATTCAACACATACGTACAACATATTGCCTCAAAATTGGCTACGAATGTGTGAGATTGAGTTTTCAAATTTATATATTTGTTTTGAAGACAAGTCTTTTATTTATGATAGTTGTTTTACGGATTAAAATAGGAATTTTTAATATGACGGTTGTTTTTAGATAGGAATATTCAAGTTTTGATCCTTCCCGCCAGCATTTATACCTTTTACATTAGTAAGAGTCACACTATACTAGCTATATAGTGAGCACTTCCCTGAGATAGTGAATCACGAAAAAAAACTTTAAAAGATATTTGAACAGGTTACTTGAATTGATACAAATAACAACCTACATAGGTGAAATTCTTAGCTACCAAATAACTATGTTAAGTGTTTTTACTATGGTTATATCTATAAAAAATCTTGCTATTATACCATCAACTTTAAAAATAAGTACGTATAGCGGGATACTTTTACATTTTACAAAAGTCCAGTAATTCAAGTGGACTATAATCGTGAACTAGTCTTTTTGTATCTTATTTTCGGTAACGATCTTTTTAAGGAATCCAATCTATAACGACCAGCTTATATCATCAATGAAAGAGACGTTTATACAAATTACTTACTTAATATTTAATAAATTAATTGAAACCGTATCAATCCTTCAGTATAGGTTTTCTATCTGCTTATACAGATTTATATTTAGTCGATTGTCATCCTTATCAATTAGGTATTAGGTTTGTACCATGACTTATAATTTGTACGATACTTTCGATTGGTATAAGATCGCGATATAGCTTACGTAAACATCCTGTTTCAAGTTCTTTTATGCCTTTTTCACGCTAGTTTTATTGGTTTTAGCCAGGATAATGCATTTGATCTTTTGGCGGAAACTAAAATAGAAATTAATATCATTAACACTATATTTACGGATTGACGATCCGTTAAAGTTTAAATGTTTATTTTAAGCCAAAGTCGCGACCAGCTTGAAGTTCTAGAACTTTGAGTCCTTAATTGCATGTTGTTCTAATGTTATAAAACTAGTAGTTTTAACGAAAAGAGTATCATCAATTTCTGTACCCATTATACTGAAATACTTATCTTACTTAATTAGTAGGTATAGGTTATAAGTTAAAGACTTCATGTGTAACTTTAATTTCAAGCGTAATTGATAAGTTAAAAACCATTAAACATTAATTTTATTCAATTCATATAATTAATGAACGTATCGTATCACCATTTTTAGTAGGTATTTGTTACGATATTATTAAGGTAACTTTAGTAAGACAATCTTGTTCCAACGGGTTGCTGACTTTATATACACTTAATTAATATGATGATTATTAATGGTAAACATCTTATTGATCTTCAAACGCAAACTTATTGTTAATATAACCACCAAACGTTGAAGAATCTTCTGAATTGTTGGCGATTATACGAGGATTTAGTTTTTGACATTATTACTGTACTTTCAAACGATTAGAGGGAACTTCACATATAATTTACCGCTAGTTTTACCTTTTACCTCGTATATAATACTCGACTTCAATATCGTGATATCAGGATGTTCATAGTTAATGTTATGTCCGAGTATAAATTGTACAACATTTCGTAGAAAAAGTCTATTAATCTCAATACTATCGTGTTTTTTGAAAAGGCTTACCTAAGGTTTTGAATTTTTTTTTTACGCGGAGTTTTAGGTTCAAGTTATGATTATCATTTTTCCACTATTAACACAAACAATGGTATACGTACACCATAATGTGTGTTTCTCATCTTTGCCGTTTTTTCTTTCTCTAGTGATCGGCCGCGTCGCTATCATTTTATCGACTCAACAAATAAGGATAGGGGAGTATTATATTGATTTATTCATTTGTTGTAAGTATCTTTATCGTCATAGTTAAAGTGAGTCGTCTCAATGAAAGATTCAAGCTAAATTATACAAAACATATCAAAACTATTGACAGTTTTAATAATTGCTTTTTGGTTAAAGATGATTGAGAACTTGAATAAGTTATGTAATTTACGTAGCTCTTGTTATACGAGTATTTTGATTTATAATGACAAGGTTAATAATTTTATTTTCATTGGACAGTTTTTGATTTTAAGGGCGCTGTTAACTTAACGCTTAGTAAATTTCCCTTGTATTTTCTTCAAAGGTTTACCCTACGCTATAGGCATCTTTTATATATTTATCAGGAGTAAAGATTTCCTTATTAAACAAGAATATTCTTCGAAAAACAGAAGCATTAATACTAAACCGTCAGAGCTTATAGTATTATTTAAAACATTTACCACCTTTTTAAAACCTATATTCTAGTCTTTAAAACTTTCAATTTTAATTTTTAAAATGTTATATGATTAACAAAGTAGATTTTACACCCATTCAAATTTTCTCATGATTTAATCGATAGGTATTTATTTACACTAAATTCTTACTAATTCAAATGAATTTGATTTCATTTCATCAAAGTTGGTATTAGTATTGTAAATAATGGTATTTAGCGGACTTAGGAATATATTACTCAATATTATCTTCAAATTTTACTAGTTTTATTTTTGCAGATAACGACTTATAGAATTAGATTCCATGAAAAGAGTTTACCACAATTATAAAGTTTAAAAAAATCATTATCCAAAAAGAAAGTTAGCTAAAATTTCAAAATTGAAGAACTTATTTTAGTTTCAAGTAAATTTTAACCTTTTAGGTGTTTAGAAAAGTATTTGGGAATAATAATAATGATTTTCAATGGCTCTTAAAGCTAAGTATTTTACATTTTCATTCATTGCAAACTTCAAGACTTTATTTACTTTAAAGGCAGCTAGGTAATGAAAACTTTAGTAGAATTGTCGTATTTCAGACTTTGTTAGTTTTTTTCCCATTTATTTTAATCATTCATGTTGGAATGAACGATATCATCATTTAAAGGCGAAAAGTAACCTGCTGTTATTTTAACTAATTCATTAAAATTAACGTTGACATTGATGATAAAGGTTTTTATGTTTTTCAAACTAAAGAAAAATCTTTTAGGAGATTTAAGGATATAGAAAGTCATTGGTTTAACTACTGTTTATATAGGTTTCGATCCTAATCATGATAATTCTTCATTTGAGCCGAAGAAAATTCTGGCACTTCCGATATCTTAACGGGCAATCCTCGTAATGATAGTGTTTTTCTGTCGCAGTACAATGTATTACGAACAGATTTTTGTTACATATCTGGTTTTACTAATATCTGGCATAAATTTACAAAAATATGGTCCGCATCAAGATTTAAATGAAATATTATATAAATTATTGTGTATTTAATCTGAATGCTAAAGGTAAAAATTTTGGCTCATTAAAATGTACAAAAGAATATGGTCGGCTAATTATTTGTTTTTTTAAAAGTAATATTTTGATACTACGTGATCAATTCATACCAGTTATTATAATTTTTTAATGTTTCATTACTTTTTAAGTTTGCGAAACAATATAAAATATCATTTTCAAAAGTAATAATGTATTAACTATAATATATTACCCTTTTTTGTGGTGTTTAGCAGCTAGGTGGCGACTTGACATATAACTGGTCTTACTATAAACTCACTACCTTTTACTATTATTACGATGATAATTTTTACGGTTGCGATTAATATATTCTGTAGAGTCTTATCTATATTACTATGACTCGTATAAATATTTGTTTCAGGTCTCTAAACCACGTCTTAAGCCAAGTGGTCCTTTGTACTAAAAGTGGATATAATAAATAATTGGAAAGTTTTCGTTATCTCAGTTGCAAAAATTATTAACTTGGGGGTATATATCAATTAAATTTAAAATGAATGTTATTAATATTGTAAATGTGGACTTCAATTGGTTAAAACATCATTTTCAAGTAGTATATATGCATTACAAGGCATGTTGGAACTCGTTAATATCTGTAACAAGCTCTCATACCTGCTCGTAAAATGTGGCTTTACTTGTATCAATTTTCTCTATTATTCACTGGCATAAAATCAACTAATTTAACATTTAATTAAGGATATCCATTGGTATTTTTCCTTTTTTTTTCTTTAATATTATTGTCGTGCACCTCGTTATGACCTAATTGTTGGTATCGCTGGCAAATGCAGTACAATTAAGTCAACTATACTTACAGTTAGTTGATTTTACTTACCGCAAATTGACTACAGTTCTTAGGACTGACTGTAAGTGAAGTGCAGTAGGTGCCCACTGCAAAGTAGAGTATAAGCTAAAGCATTTGACCATATAAATTAGTGTGTAGACCGGCTAGCGGTCTGCCAAACTTAGAACTTACAACTCACCACAACCAATTTCAATGCAACACCAGTTACTTCGATCACAGTGATTTAAATCTACTACGTTACAATGATAAAAGTCTACCACCACTAATTTATATAATATTATATCAGGTGGACGTCGTATTCGGGATAAATTTTCATTTCGTCGTAGACTTTACGAAAAGTACGTGCTTTAATTAGGAAGGTAAGGTAATAATTTCTAACGTATGAGGAGTTTTGCTAATAGTAAGTGGAAATTTAAAGGGTAAATATTTATTTACTTGTAAATGTTGAGGAATGACATTATCTTCATATTAACTAAATTATAAGGTTTTCCGGTATACTTCTCATTATTATTCTAAACCTTCGTATAATTTTTAAGAAACTTGTAATTGATGTTAACTATTGTGATTAGCTTAGGGTGTGGGCTACTATGATCGTCTCAATCATCGCTAGTATTTTTTACTAATTTAAATTTGGAACTTTCAGAGTCTCAATAATTAAGGTAATTGTTTGTCGGCTGGCCTGAGAGATAAATTCTTATAGTAGAACCTGTAGTGGGTTTACGTGTGTTATCGTACCTGTTGTAAGAAGTTTAACCTTGAGAAACTTAACGATTTTAAGGGAAGTTAAGCGGAATTTAATGATTTTGCGGAAAACTTTGAGGAAAATGACAATTTTGAATGAAGTTTTGTTTGCAGGATTAGACGATTTTCCTTGATTGAAAGTTGGATAGCTTCAACATCAATTTCTTTTGCCGCATTGGCAGCCGCTTCTTTACGTATGTTGCTTCCGCTGAACGCGTACTTCTCGTTATTACGAGCAGGGATTGAGCTATCTAGCTCGTTAAATAGTTTCTTATCATCTTCGTATAAAATATTGTTACTGAGATTAAAGATTTAACTTAACTGAGGAGTAAAAGGTGGTTCCCTAAAATTTGAATGAAGACATTAATAGTTATTGATGCCTTTTTTCTGCGTGAGATTTGCAGTTGAAAATACTGAAATAATCTTCAAGTTGAGCCAATTTAAAAAATATTTTCGGCCAGTCCAACTAATTATTTGTTTACAATAAAAATTATACAATGAAAAATCATTTTTGAAAAAGTCTAGCCTTAAAAACTATTCAAAGTATTTTCAAATTATTAATTGTCTATTTGTTAATTAACTTACTAAAGTTTCAATAGGCGCGGGCGCTACAATTAAACCTATCTGTGGAGTTTGATTCGAGGATATACCAGACGATAAAGTTGGTCAGGTGTTTTTAAATAGAAGTTTCATCGGTATTTCTTTCCTATATATCTTAGTCAAAGTAATTAAGAACAAGGGATCTACAGTTCTTGATTTATTGTATTAGTTTTTGTTCATTTTCCATTTTACCATTATAGCTGGCAAGTTGAAGTCAATTAAGGTAAGGTGTTGATTGGTCGATTTGGGAGCGTTATAAAGTGTCTTTTTGGCTCGAATTAACGATTTTCGGCGTTTTCGTTTAAATTGATGAGACATTGACGTGTTTTCTGGCGTGTCCGATTGACGTTTTCGTGATATAAAGGGAGTAAGGTTTGATATACAGAAAAAATGTAGATGGTAGAGTTTAAGATTGTTTGTTGTTGAAATCGTTCTCGATTATAGGGCTTCTAGGTTTAGTGATTTGTAGAAATATTAGTATCAATTTAGTTGCCTTACAACTTTAGAGAACTTGGAAACTCGACGAATACTTTTTCAGCAACTTGCAACTCTGACGGTTAATTTTAATGGGTTTCAAGATGGATGAAGAAATATTTCTTGGTGTTTTCAATAATTATACCGTTACCACGTTTAGATTACGGTGAAAATCCCACGCAATTCGGAAAGTTTTTTATTTATTGCTGTGAAAAACCGCCGTAGTTCGTAGAGGTGTTTTCTAAGAATATTTCCTCCAAATTAGTGTTTTATAAAAAGTAACCAGAAAGTTGTTTATTGTTTTACCTTTGTTTTTTATAATCAATCTAATAAGGATTTATTAGTGTTTATTGGCCTTTAAACTTTGGAACGTTGTAGATTCTATTCGTGGTTCAAGTAATAGAAGTATTACATAGTTAAGTTGTGGATTTTTTATTCTAAATTTGGTAAACCGCTGGCCCATCTACACACTAATTTGTAGGGTTAATTCCTTGGCTAATACCCTAGTCTAAAGTGGTCACCTACTGAATTTGAATTAAAGACAAACCACAGAAAATACAGTCAACTTGAAGTCAGTACAATTAACTTACTGAAAGTAGAATTGACTTGACTATACTACAATTAACTACTATTCAAACTCCTTAAATATGCAATCTAACGGCTAATTCGCTATTCAGTTTTATTTTTTTATATTCATATGCGGGCTATAATATATATTATTCGAGCTTTACAATACCTATCTTCATCTTCATTTTTTCAATATATCCTTGTTCCAAATATTTATCCTCGTCATTTTTGTTTCATAGACTGATAAACAATCGATTTAAAATGGTTGTATTAGTTGATCCGATTGGCTTGATAATTTTTAAATTCAATAGATCTTTTTATGTTTTATTATATATCATTCATAAGTTAAAAAAACGGTGAACTGTTTTAACCACAACGTTCAGATTTGTAATTCTTTACATATTATAGGGTCTATACTTTTTATCTAACTCTCACTATATAAGTATTAAGTTTTCGCGCATTACAACAGCATATCCGTTGTTAAGCGCCTGTTTTCATATTTGAAATTATTGTTGATATGGACTTTTATGTATTTCTTTATCAGTACCTTACCATCTTTATTATAAACCACAACCCTCTTTTAAATATTTAGTAATAAAAGTAATTTAGTTATCATTCGTAGGTACGCATCAAATAGAACAAAATTCAATAATAAGTTGTCAAAACCAATAGTATCATTTGAATATTTCAATTATATTTGTAATTTTATCTTTCAACGGATGAAATTACTAATATCAAACGTAAAGATATCGTAAATTTCATACAAAAACACATATACTTTTGGTAGGGTTTTACGTGTTGCAATGTCATCGATTCTATTGGTCGAAGTAACAGTATTATTGCGTGGCCAAGTGGTGGATGTATTGTTTTAGGTTTGGCAGGCCGCTAGCCGGTTTGCACTGTAATTTGTATAGAAAATTGCTTCGCCCGTGCCCTAGTGTGAAGTGTAGCCTACGGTACTCGACTTACACCCAATTCAGTAAGCATACACAAGATAATACACTCAACTTACAGTTAATATAATCAACTTTACTGTAAGTAAAGTTAACCTACTATACTATATGTAGTATTATTCCAACACTAGCGGCTTTTTAGTTTATACGCGCACGCTAGTGTGGTTAACTAATCTTTTCCAGTAAACGCTAAACAACGACCTTGTTAACTCGCTAAATCCTTGTCAATTTTAATCAACTTCCGTATTAAAATGCGCCTATTTGCATGCAAATTGACCCCAATTGAAATCATTTGCCCTACGGCCTCAAGGTCCTACTTTATCGATTTATACAAAAATTTCTTTCGCAACAGGCCTTTATAAACCTCCACTTTAACTGTACCAATTAAACAAGTTTCTATCGCTAATTCCTCCACTGCCCTAATAGTCTTCTAATTTGTTAATATATTCCAAACCTCCATCACGTAATCTTTGTTTCTCGGGCGGCCTATTAACGTAACCCTTGATACGTATAGCCAGTTAATTGCTATCAATAAACCTATTAAATGTTTCATTTTACGATACCTTCGTTATAACATTAGTGAGACTATCTTTCCTGTCAATTTATTGAAACTATTTAATCTCCTTCCCTTCGTAATCTGTATGAAGTGTTATTACATCGATTATTAGACGTTTTTAGCTAATGGTTCCGAGCTTCAAAAGCCATTCGAACAAACTTTTCGAGTCGGTACAAATTACCACCGAAATAGGAGGAATCTTTGGATACCTGATAATAAGGTTAATGGTTTCTCATAATATTGTTCCTACGTTAAAACCTAGTATTATACCGTAGATTTTTAAAGTTAATACGCTTCGTAAAATCCTTTTATATTTAGTAAAAGTCTAGTAAATTAGGTTACCCATAATACTAAACTAGTTTTCCCGTTTATCTTCATTAACAAGTATTATCAGGAAGCTGATCTGTAAAGATAGGTTGGTGTTATTTTTAAATATCCTATCCGTAAAGATCATAAGATGAGATTTTAATAGGTTGATTAAAACCATTTTAATTTCTCGGTTTAGTTTTTGTATTTATTATTGAATCCTTTCATGAAATCGGTTAAAATCGTTACCTTTTGGTTTTTGTGCCTAAGCAGTAATGAAAAGGTATTACAAGGCCTCTGATTCATACAGAGTAGTAATATAACTGCTACAGTTACGATATTTCAGGTAACATTAGGTCTTAGCTACGTCAGACTTATCGATTATAACCAAATTAATTCCCTAACCTTTTTAGCGAAAAGGAATACTAATATTAACACCAAGTATATGTAATAACGATTTATGAAAGTTGAGTTAATTACCCTGCACTAACGTTGTTACCGGCTTGTAATTTTAGAAGTTAAAGTCCTTAGTAGCCTGCTATATCAATTCTATGAAGCTAGTAAGTTACGATAAAAATAGTATCATTAATTTATATACCTACCAGGACGAAGTCCCTTTCTTACGTTACTATTAAATACGGAACGTAAGTACAAAACTTTATATTCAACTGTAATTTAAAATACGATTAGTAAGTTAAAAAACAATAAAATATTGCTTAACCAGTCCGTATAAAAGCTTAATAAATTGTATTACGGTTTCTAAACGGTAAATAAGCCGTCTTTCCAGTAGTAATTTCAGTAGTATAATCCGCTATAAATCCTTTGCTAATTACCTATATACCTCCTTTTTATTACGATCGTTAAATATAAACTTACCTTTGGTTCCAGCTAGCAAACTAACCGCTAAACAACCTCTAAACGTTGACTCATCTTTTAAATCGTTGGTGATTACGTAAGGATTCAATCTTTGCTTTTATTGCCATATCTTCAAACGATTAAACGTGATTTTTCGTACGGTCGCCCCGTAATTTTACCCTCATTCTCGTAAATAATCCTTGACCTAAAAATCGTAAGGTATAGGTTTTAAAAGTCAAAATGAGCATTCAATGTTAATTGTATAACCTCTCGAGTTAATAAACCGTTAATGTTGACCCTATTTTTTTTTAAAAGGTTTACCAAAAGGTTTAATAATTTTTTATATTCTAAAGTTTAATATTAAGTTTTCTTCATTCTTTTGTTTCTTGCTTATATAAGTAATATTGTAAATACGACTCGATATATATTCCTTATCTTTAATGTTCCTCTTCTTCGGGGGTAGTCTGCGCTGATGACTTTCTATTAACTTATTAATAATGAATGAAAAAAATTCGAATCAACTCGGTCGCTTTTGTTAAGGGTTTTCATCGTTAGTAGCCCTGATATAAGGCACAACTTAGGTAATTCGAAAAGATACAAAACCGTTAATAACTTTCATAACTACTTTGAAGTTTACGATACTTAAAATCTTATACAGGTCTTTCTATCTACCCGGCTTCCATCACACAAAGAGTTTACTTTACAATGACAAAGCAAATACGTCAATTATTATAAGGCCTTTTTTGATATTAAGGGCGTTATTAATCTAACGGCGTACTAATTACCTTCGTAATTCTTTCAAAGTTTTTCCGTAAGCCAAAACACGCTTTTGAGTATTTGCTAATAACGTAAATTCACTCGTTAAACGTAGGTAAGCGTTGAAAACTAATACCGTTAGCACTAAACCGTTAAGATCTACAATATCGTTTAGGCTATTTACCGCTATTTAAAGGCGTGCCTAAATATCCGTAAAACTTCCAATTTCCAGCATAAAGATATTATACGCTCGATAAAGTAAGGCGTATACCTTTTTAACCTTTCTAATACTAGAATAAGTCTCCATAATCACCTATTTGTACTATATACCCATTATCTTAGCATTTCGCTAAAACTACGCCGTCTTAAAGTCAATATCGGTATCGTGTATAAAGACATTAGGTAGGCCTAAATATGTATCAATCCATAACATCCTTAGTGTTTCCCACGTATCCTTTGCCAAAAGGAACTTCAAAAACTTTGCTTCATAAAAAGAGTACACGAAATCAATGATGTAAAGAACAAGCTTATTATCTAAGTAAAGCACATCGATAAAAACCTCGTAATTAAAGTCCATATCGTTTTGTAATATAGACTTAAATCTCCAGGAAGCTTAAACATACCTTTGGAAATAGTGATACAACTTTTTGATAACTTTGAAGGCAAAATATTTCACATTGTTGTACCTTGCGGACTTCTATACTTTATATAATTTATTACAGTTTAGGTAATTAAAGAGCCGGTGTAATTGGCGTATCTCTGCCTCCGTTGGGTTTAACACCACTACTTAGAGGCCTTGAAGATAAAACTATAGGTACCCCTGCTTAAAGGTGGGGGGAAACCTTTAGCCGTTGTTAACTAGTTTGTTTACATTAACGTCGACGTAAATGCCGAGCGTCTTCTTATCTTCTAAGTAAAAAATAAAAGAAATAAGGGATATAAGGATATAAAACGTAATTGCTACTACAAGAATTTGAATTACCGTTATCATTAATAACGATAGTTTTTCTCCTGGTCCAAAGCTAATTAAGCCTTATTAATATCGTAACGATTAATCTTAATAGCCGTAGTGCTTTCCCTTTATAATGATACGTACTACGAATAACCTCCTATTAAATACCTGATTACCTCTAAATCTGACATAATACCTTGAAACGTATGATTCGCGTAATGATTGCAAAGGTTAAAGGTATATAAGAGATCAAAGACTTAATTAATGTAAAGGTAAAAGTCTTTACCACCTAAGCGATACAGGAAAATATAGTCGGCTAGTTACTGGATCGCGTTGGGAGTAATATCTTTATACTACTTAATATATTTGAAAGCATCGTTGCCGTCGATTAACTTGTTGCCCTCGAAATTTGCGATTTGATCCAAATAATCCTATTTAAATATAGTACGATATGAAATGCAGTATATTGAATTTTTATTGTTTTTCTCGGCGTGGAGTTACTAAGTTAACTAAACACCAAATTTACCACAGATCTAACATTTCTTACCACTATCACAACGATAATGCTTACAGTTAACAGGTCCGCTTCAATCCTGTCCTATTAATTATAATATAGCTACTACCTCTAATCTATAATTAATAGGGAAAACCTTAGGCGTTAAGGGCACCCGTAAGCGTACATACGGTCGATGTAATTAACTACCAGAAAATTTTCTTTATCCACGTTAGGGAAGTTGCTAGCTTAAGGATATATACCAAGCGAGTTTAATATACGTATTATTACGGTGGCGAATGAGGAACTAAACTGATTAAAAAAGCCTTTTCAGGTAGTATTTCAACGTTATAAGTTATATTGAAACTCGTTAAATCCCGTGACTACTACCCATACCTGCTCGCGGAGTATAACTTCGCTAATATAAGCTATCTCCATTACTTTCATACATAACATCAACTTGCAAATGATTTAATTAAATATATCTATTAGTATTTTCTCCTCTTTTTTCTTAACTCTTATCATTGCCCACGTCGTAACGACCTAATCTGTATAAAATTACGTAAAGTAGACCCAGTATTCTCAATAGACTTTGATACTATCGTAAATCTCTTAAAATGTAATTGCTCGGGTTGAACAGGTTAGGTAATAATCCATAATGTACCTTATTAGGATTTTGGAAAATAGTAAGTAAAAACAAAAAAATGGAACCTCTATTTACTTACAAATGTTTAAAAAGGGCATTATCTTCGTGTCGAATGAGTTGTAAAACTTTCCGTTATACTTTTTAACATTGTTTCAAATCTTGACGAAATTCGTAAAATGTTTGTAATTAATGTTAACCATATTAATAGGTCTTAGGGATAGGTCGCGATAATTATCCTAATCTTTATTGATGTTTCCTAACAATTTAAGTCTTAAATTCGTCGAGATAAGTATTTAAAGGTAATTAATAATCGCGTAATCTAAGGGGTAAAGTCTTGTGGTAGAACTTGTAATAGGCTTTCGCGTATAGGCAAACCTACCATAAAAAGGTTATTAAAGGGCTTACTAATTCTGATTAAAGTGCTAAGAGGAAAGAGAGACCTAAAAGTTCTGAGAGGCTTAACGATTTTACTTAATTAAATAGTATAAAGCGCCGACGTTAATTTCTTTAACCGCGTAGGCAGCTGCTACTACATGTGTTTTACCACTGCTAAAAGCATACTCCGCGCTTCTGCGTAAAGGTGCTAAGCTACCGAACAGGTCATCAGGTTCCTTATTATTAACGCGGAAAAAAGCATAACTTAACTAAAGGTAAAGGAGAGATCCATCGGATCGCGTGTAAAGGCGTTAATGATTTTCAACACCCTTTCCCTTAAGTTGTTAGTCTTAAAGGCATTCCTTCAATTAGGTTAATTTGAAAAAGGTTTCTAACAGCATAATCAAGCCTTTTTCGAATACGTTAATTTCTTGTCTCTCAAATTCCGCCTTTAACTTTAACTTAATACATTTATAAACCTTTTTCCATATGTCAATAATCTATTCGGTTAACACGTAGCGAAAGTTTCGGAAGTTGTAGTCGCCGCAGTCAAATTTCACATCCATCTAACTTAATAATATAACATCCAACAAAGTTCACCAGGTACTATTATGTTAAGTCTTCGTCGGCGTTTTAGCCCCAAAGGTCTTTATCGTATAATTTAGAAAAAATAGATTCGAAAACTTATATTGCCTTCAACAAGCTTTGGAAAAACGCCATCTCAATATTTTGGGTAACGTAAAGCTTATAGGACATGTAGGGCGAAGAACTTATCATTTTGGAAAAAAGTTGCGTAGGAACTTGGCGAATTGGCGTTAGGTCGTATAATATAGCTTTCTCGGCGCAACTTGGCGATTCTTGTTGTTTTTCGCTTAAAGTAACGAACTTTACCATTGAATTGTCGTAATGGAAGTAAAAAAGGTAAAATCGAGGTAATGGTTTGGTATAAAGGGTAAAATCGAAGGTCGTTATTAGAAGAAAAGGTTATTTAGCGTAAGAACTTAGTCGTTTTTCTTATAGTAGTAATATCTGCAATAGCACTAACTTAATCGTTTGCCAACTTTCCGATTTAATACTTTTAGCGGTCAATTTCAATACTCTTCGAAAAGGATTTTTAGTGATGATTTCTTGGTGTTTCCAAGTAACAATACCGATGCTACCTCTAAGCTGCCGTAAAAACCGCTGCATTCTAAAAGTCTTCCCTACTCACTGCCGTAGAAACCGCCGCAGTTTATAGGGGCCCTTCGCAAAAATCTTTCCTCTAACCTAACCGTCAATTTAATGTAATGCGTAACAGGAAAGTAGCTTCTTCTTCAACTTAGCCAATCTGTAATTAACCTTATAATCACTAATCGGTGTTGGTAGGGCTTTAGATGTTACAACGTTGTCGATTCAACTAGTTGAAGTAAGAGTAGTATTACGTGTTTAAGTAGTGGATGTATTGTTCTAGGTTTGGCAGGCCGCTAGCCTGTCTGCACTGTAATTTATATGGCCAATTGCTTGGCCTGTGACCTAGTGTGAAGTGTGGCCTACTGTACTCGATTTACAACCAATACAGTATGCTCACACAAAACAATACACTCAACTTACAGTCAGTATAGTCAACTTTACTGTAATTAAAGTTGACTTACTACATTGCATGTAGTACTATTCCAACATATACCCCTTTTTCCTTACTTATACCTTATTAAACTTGAACAGAAATCTATTTACACTTCATCCACACTAAATTAAAGTTAGTTGAAAACTTTATCGTCACAAAATTAATATCAATATTGTAAACTATTACGTTTATGGATCCCAAATACATATTAATCTATAACGTACATAATGCCCCAATTATTTCCTTTGTCATGATGATCTTACTGAAAAAAACTCTATGGAACTTTATTACCAAATGAATTACATAAATCATAAGTTAATCATTGAAGTAAAATGCATGAACAAAAACTTCAAAATAACAATTTTTGTTTACTTTTCGCATAAATTTCAACCTAAGAGATATTTTTAATTATATACAACAATGGTAATAAAGCCTCCTCCTCAATTTCATTACATATAAGCCCATATATTAATAACCAGCTACCTAAAAAACTTTTCAATATTTATTAATTGCGAGGTAATGAAATCTTTTGCATGATTAACTTAGTTTCCACTCCATTAAACTTAATACCGTTTCCACCAATCCTTAAAGGGAAAATCTTAAATACTAATATTAAAAACTAAATAAAACCCTTGTCTGTTACTTTGAACTAGTTCATCAATCTGAACGTTCATGTTAACTCCGAGGTTTTTCATGTTTTCCAAGTGAAAGAAAAAGGGAGTAAAGAATTTCAAAATATAGAAAATAGCAGGTTCAATGACTATAATCACAATCATCGACCCAAATAAAAAGAGTTCCTTCCCAAAGTTGAATAAAAATTTAGTTTTACCATAATCCATATAGTTAATTTCTGTAACAATATCAATATCTGTTCGTAATAAAACGTATTACAAATATCTTTTCATTAAGTATCCCTCTACCCTAATATCTGGCATTAGAACTTGAAGAATTTGCTTCGAGAAATAATCGCAAATATTAAACAGATATATTGGTTTGGAGTCGTTATTATTATGACGATAAAAAAGGTCTTCATCTGTAAAAAGATAAAAGAAGACATGATTGGCTAGTTACTATAATGTTTTAAGGCTAAAGCCAAAATATTGATACCGGCCAATGATTTTAATTATTTCTTTCTATCTTTTGTTTCCATACGTTCAAAGTATTCAACGCATTGAATATGTATTCCCAGGTCGACTTAAAGGAATATTATGTGTAATATATCACTCTCTTTGATTAATATTCTCTAACAGTGTAATGTATTAACTAATAACCTTATTTACCCCGAATTCAACTTTTTTGACATTATTTTGATAAGAACACTTAGGGAGTTTACTTAAGCTTAAATTGGAGTATCCTCTATACATGCGTCATAGTTAAGGTTTCCAATCCCCAGATTTTTGGTAACTGAACTATTTAATCTACCATACTTACGATAAATATAATACATTCGGGGTTTTTCTCTTTGTGAAAATTAATGAAATTGTAAACTTAGGGTAATATATTAGCCAAACTTCACACCATTACTATCTCAATATTGAATAAAGATCGCAATAAGCTGAAAAAGCTCTCGCAGAGGGAATTCAAATACGAGAAAGCGTACTTAAACCCTTTATACCCAGTAACAATCTAATGAATTCAATAACGTAATATATATTCTACAATTTCCACATTCACTATTACTTACTTACAAAACATTATTTTACATAACAGCTAATGAGGGAATTCAATTGTCGTTTCCTACTCTTTTCTTTATCATTATATGTATAACCACTTGATAATTTTTCAATTTTGATGAAATGAGGGCAGAGTGATATCATAATCAAAATTACCTTAGAAATCGTCGTTAATATCGAATAGAGAAACACAATTCGTCTAGTAACACAAGTAGTAATAGTCAGGTAAGATCGTAAGAATACTAGAATATAATAAAGAAAAGTATAACTAATCGATCATTATCTTCTGAAAAATATTAAAAAATCGTCGCAAATTGATATGCTTCACATTATATAGATTAATATTATAATATTTATTACTTCCCCAAATATTCACTTAATTCGTAATCGTTATGCAGTCTGGACCTATTATACCCATATTTTGAGGGAGAAAAACATTATACTAGTTATACTATTCCTTTAGATTTCTACATCGTATTTACTTAATTTAGTGAATAAGGTAATTACTTTTACCAAAGTTTGAAGACAAAAAAACAATAGTTATAATCTCCGAAATTTGGCGCGTAAAAACCCCACTTCTCTAGGATGAAGTTTGATTCTACTATTGAACCTATTAGACCTAAACGTACTAGGGGACTTATTAAAGCCTTCTGTAATTATTTCAATACTCTTACCAATGTTAAAAAGTCTTTTTGTAAAGTTATTTCTCAACCAATTAATAAACTTGAGGGTTTATTACATTCATATCAATAGATTATTCTTCTTCATCACTAAGAGCAATAAAAAGTTTAAGTACTTTGACAGGAGGATTGAAAGAATTTACCTGGGCTGCATCTTAAACAAAAACATAAAAACGTGTGTAAAAGCATTAAAAAGTGCTATTATCAAAGATATCTTTGCCCTGATTTTCACCTATCTATCGAAGGATTTCATCTGTAACACATTCGTAAAATATTTTGAACAGGTTGCCTTCTTTTCCCTTCCTTTCTAACAGGTAGATTGCCTATTGATATAATTCCAACTTCAACTTAATCGTAACTTATCGTTTCATTTGTTTTCATATATTCAAGATACAATCATTAAACACTTCGTAAAAATCATCGAAGTTGTTAAATACTTAGGTAAGTACTGTCAAACCCGGATTTCAAAAAAGTAGCCAATTCAAGGAGTTAGGTATTTAACGTCAAAGATTCCATTAATATACGATCTCCATAAATCATCATCAAAACAATTCACAGATATAAATCCGAGGTTTTCAATTGACGCCTTTCTAGTGGACTCGATTATAATATCTATCTAAAGGTTATTGGTATCCATATTGGGGTTTGTTTATATACTCAATGAAAGATCTCATAGTAAAGGCGAGGATTGATGTAAAAAGTATAGTGAAACGTGTAAATTTATTTTTTTGCCTCTTAACAAGTCTTGTGACTTAATGGTTCCCAATTTTTACTAATAGATAGATGGAGTTTTACTTACTTTGAAGCTCCCAAGAAGTTGGGAATCGAGTTTTCATAAGTTATTTTATGAATGAATTTTAATACTTTTGAGTGTCAATCTCAACACTTAATTTTAGAAATAGTTTGAATCAACATAACGAAATAGTTTATCTTCTAAAAATATAGTAAAATAATCAAATATTGAGTACTCATTTACGCGTCTACACTCCAAAATTTAGCCAGAATTGAATAGTTGCAATTTAGGATAATTCAATTCCTAAGAAACATGGTAACTATATCCTTACTCAAAGCGACAGTCCACAACAATAAAATCAATTGACCACCAATCTTCAACAGATCATATTTCTATAATTTTTTAAGAAGCTATGCAATAGGGTTTCCCTTAAAAATAGTCATGATTCATATAAAAATCATTTTACAGACTAACAAAAGAAGTATTTATTGATTCTTTTCATAGAGAATGAACTTTAAAACTAGGTTAAATATAACATTACAAAGTTTAATATATACCTATAAATTATAAATGATAAAATATTCAATACGGTAGGAATATAAACTAATGACACACTTTTCTTTATTATCATTAATTTTGTTACAATGAAGCAACGTTCTATTCAAATTCAGGATTCTAAACATTGAAAATATTGAAGACAATAGTAAAAAAACGTAATTAAACTTCAACAAATCGTCGATCCACATTTATAATAATAATCACGAGCGTGATACATATTTCATCCTACAAAGAAAGGGTCAGTGTACCAACTTAACAAAGATCGAAAAGATCGACAATGCATAAGCCATGCGATACCATGAACACAAATATCAAGTAAACTATATCGCAACGCTTTGTAAACCGAAACCATCTCATACTCTATTAATCCCGGCACAAGTTTAGGATACATAGATTAAAGACTTTAAAAGGTTAAACAAATGTGACTAGTATAACAAAAAATAATTTGAATTAATTAATAAATATAATAACAGTTTACTTGTCGATTAAAATGATAATGATTTTGACAAAATATCATTTTATCAATAAATTTGAGTTCATACTCCAAATAGGATTGGTAATGAGACTCGTTAATAGGAAAAAATTTGATAAATACCTTCTCATCACCGATAAACTCGTCGACCAAAGATCCGTTACATGTAAACGCGTAACACTGAGCATGATATTATTTTAAGTGTGTGCTATGATAACAGTAGTCGACATCAGTATAATAACCGACGGTACAATTTGTATTCTAAAAAAAAAACTAAGGCTACCTCTGGTTTAAATAGTTATTTATATTAATTCCCGCAACTTTGAAGAATGATTTTCCAATCGAATTGAACAATTAAAGATTAAAATGTTAGGCATAGAAGTGTTGGAGTAGGTGAACAAAACCGGAAAAATAACCGAGTTCAAATGATTACATGACAAAGATAATCCCACTAACGCTATAACCAAAATCACTCCTTATGGTGCCCCAGAAAAGTTTATTGAACGGTCACAAGTCCACTATTTGTATCAAAGAATATATAAATCAACTGATATATAATTTGAACAAACATTTATTCAATGGAAAACCAAAGAATAGTTACGGTAATATAAACAAGAAACGTATATAAAACTACTAATAAAAATTACAAAGTTAGCGGTATATAGGTTCATAATGCTGATAATGAAGAATTTATATACAGGATTGGAAAGGATGAATGCCTGGAATTATAGTATAAATGCCAACATTTAATATATGATTTGGGTGCAAAGTAGACTAGGATTCATAAACCAAAACCAGCTAAGAATATGATGAACTTCCGTTGTTCCCATTAATTAGTGAATTGATACACTAGAACTTACGCGCAAAAACAGACAGTTTCCATTATGAAAACAACAATCAATTGCTGATACATTACCAATCACAAAGTCGGTATACAATTCAATATAAGTTGCGGACCAAATCTTTGCCTATATAAACTAATATGTAGACTGACTTGTGGTCTGAATAACTCTAAAGGAAGAACTGCTCCACTACGTTCAATACGATACCAGTTACTTCAACTACAACTTCAATTGAATACGTTACAAAAATGAAGGCCTACCAAAACCAATGAATAGCTGTATATTATACAAAAGTAATAATTTTTGAATGTATGAAAATATAAAGAAGAAATACTAGTACCATATAAAATAACAATTTGAAAACAACAATAATAATCATTGAACTAAAAACCACACAATATAAAACACTATTATTCTAAACAATACTATTAGAACTATTGAATAAAACACTTTATAATGATAAAAATGGAAGTTGGCACTGATAAAACTGAAAATTTATACTAATAGATGAAAGTTAGCACTGATTGTAAAGGTAATGAACCAAGGTCACCGCTTAAGGTGGTTGGATACTGTTTATAATACTCGATTAAGAGGGAGGAGAAGTCTCTAATATGGAGCTTCTATAAATCTAGCATCATATAGTGTGACCTATATATATGATTGATTAAATTATGTAGACATACTTTAAAGAAGCATAGGAGTATCGAAAAAACGTGTTAATTTCCAATGAAAAGTTCTCGGTCACTATTAAGGCGATCATTAGCCTATAACATTATTTCTAGCTTATTCATCATTGACGTCGACGCTTTTGACGTCTACCGTGAAATGAGCTAGCTGAATAAGAAAAATGCTGGCGTTTTTGTCTCTAATTGCGAAATACTTTATCGAATTATAAAAGGCGCCGGCGTATTATGAAAAGCTTCTATCTTAGTATCGTCAATTATGAACTTCCTTAACGTATCATGAAAAACATCGGCATTCCTGCCACAGGTAACGGTATTAACGCTGCCCCTTTCCTAAAATGACCCCCTCAATTTATATGAAACGTTAGTCAACTTTTCCTTTAACGATAATAAACAATCGCCTGATAATATTATTTTTAAAACAAGAATAGTTTAGTTTCTCTCCCACCCTATTTCCCTCCTACTCCTACCTTATCTAAAAAAAACTAAAACATAAACTTTATAAACTTCAAAATTACTACTACTATTAATAAGTTTATTATCGACGTAAACTCATACTTTGAAACGATTCGACTCTGATTTATAGATGATTAATATCCGTATTTTAGATTTATCAACATTTACTGGAATAACATCTGAAAACAAACCTACATCTGATATGTTTAACATGAAAGGTATATTTTTCGTTGCTTTTATTTCAACAATAAAAGTAAACCCCTAATAAATATTCAATATTAATTTATAATTTGTTTATCAACGGCTTAAATATTAACGGTTAATATTTATTCTTTACCATTAATTTAACCGGTAAAAACTCATGTGATATATATCCTCTTGAAACATATTCCCCGACATAAGGAATGTTACTAAAAACATTTACAATTACTTAAAGTTCAACGTTCAAAACCATAATATACGAGTTTGTTTTAAAATTTTTTTCTTTGTTAGAACATGGTTAAATAACGTATAAACCTAGGTTATTCCGGTTAAAAGCGTTATAAAGGTTCCTCGCATGATAAAACACAAGATTAATATACGTGGTACAGATATTACAGCATATTTTACGCCTGCCTTATCAGATGATCGTAGTGTAGTTGAACTATTAAATAGAGAGCGTGAATACCAGCTGCGTATATATGTTTTTATTGTAAACGTTAATGTAACAGTTGAAAGATCAATTAAACCCCAAATTAAAAGTTAATAAAAGCCCCGTTAAAGTTTTCCGACATATCGATAAAAAGTTGAATAATATAGAAAAAATTCACCAAAAATTACTCTTCTATGAAAGACTGAATTTTAACTTTAACAATGGTATTATTAATTATGAAAATATAATTGAATAGCTTTATAAGAAATACCTCCGTAGGAATGGAATAAATGAACATATACGTTACGCATATTCTATAACAACGAAATAACTATGTATAAATAACTTAAGAAACAAAGATAAAATTAAAATGAAAGAAAAAGGTTCAAATTAATAGATTGAACGGGAACCAGTCGACCAACCAAACTAAATAATCTATTATTTTCTTCAACTAAGCTCCAAAAGAATTCAAACACATCAAAAGCTACGATATTTAAGAAATTCATAAATGACTCCCAAATAGGTTAAATGTAACCCACCCATTTAGTTAACACTTATCGTATTGGAAGATTCCAGAATCGAATTCAACTGATTAAGAATTTTATTCGAACTTTCAACATACTTTTGACATGGTATCTGGTATCACAGGCTAGTGCCCGCCACAGTAGTCGCTAGGGATCTAGACCTGTCGATTATCACGCTCCTATGATACTCCTACACTGCTCCAAAAAATACCTACACCACGTTACCAATCATATGATTAGGCTGCGCCATATTATATTCACTCTAAAGTAGTTTTATAATAGGGACTTTCTTCTTTCTTTTTATTGAAATCTAAAAATAGTATCCGACTACCTTCAAAGGAAGCCTCGATTTGATCTCTTCACATAATTTTTCTTATTTTCTCAATTTCAACGATAGTTCAATAACTTGACAGTAATTACCAATTTAAATAATGTTTTTCGACCACCCGAGATTGGAATTTCAAGGTGTGGAACGATTTTTCGACGCGCGTGTTTATGACCAGTAATTAAACGCTCAATCTTCGAAAAATAACGAATTAATTGCCTAATGAAAACAGTTTGTCGAAATCTCACGGATGGAATTTATCGAACGTTATTACGTTATTTACGAATGAGTTATGCATATATAATAATATAACGTTAATGTTGATAGGTTTTGCCTAATAGGCTTTTAAACGTTTCAACGTTGTCGATTCGAATCGTGGTCGAAGTAACACTAGTATTGCGTGTTTAAGTAGTATATGTATTGTTCTAGGTTCGGCAAACCGTTAGCCGGTCTATACTCTGCTTTTTATAGCTAATTGCTTCGTCTGTGTCCTAGTGTACAATGGGTACATACTAAACTTGACTTTACACCAAACCTATAGAACAATACACTTAGCTTGCTATCAATGCAAATACCTTAATTGATAGCAAAGTTGACTAAATACACTTCAATTACTACTGTTTTAATACTGGCGGCTTTTTATTTTATGCGCATACACCAGTATAGTCGACTATTTATTTGTGGTCACCGTGTAATTACCTCTTCGTTCACCAACTTAACCCTTGCCTATTCCGTAACCAAATTGACTCTAATTACCTTACAATTCAAAGTTTTAACTACATCCATTCCCTCAAATAGATCTTTCGCCACAAATTTGTTGTTATGATCCGACCTACGATGGAATGCTGAGTAGGTGCTAAATGGGGTTTACTATTGAGGTACAGGTGGAAAACTAGAAGAAGATATAGTAGCCCTTCGTGCAGGACCTATAAGTATAGCCAGTGCTTATCCCATCACGTGCTCTTATACAAGTCGTGTGCGAATCGCGCCTAGTCCGTGCCTCAATTAGACCTAGACCGAGTACTAAATATCCCGTTACGTATACGGTGATATAACCTATAAACTCAATAGCTAATAGCCTAAGTTTATAATATACCCTCATTTTCCTTAAACGTTATAAGGGCTATAACATCCTATTAGTGGAACGTAAGATGCAGGTCTCTCTCGCCTAATATACGGGCCGAACGCGAACCGGGCGCTAGCCGGTAACGTAACTTTTAACGCGTCGTATAACGTATTGATTGATTTAACCATAAGCCGCCGAGGTTGTATAACACGCCCCTTAACGTATCGTATAATGTATTACTTTTACCACTGGTATCGTATAACGCGTTCCCTTACCGTACCGTATAATATTTAATCTTTACCAATTCCAATCCATTTACACTTATAAATACGGCCTTTATCGTAGTCCCTAAAACTTCTCTCTTTTTCCTTTTACTTCTCTAACCTCCCTTCAATATTTCCTACTTTACCGTACTTTTAATGATGAATTTACTATAATTACTTATTTTCAAGCCTTATTTTAACTTTTCACTATTTATTAATGTTTCGTATCTCCTGAACCTTTTTTTAGTTTACATAATTAATATTTATAATGAAATTAACTTAAGTTGTACTGATGTAGGCGTTTTTACTAAAAATAATTAGTCGTTACATAAAGTATATCGCCTTATTACATATAAATACCTTGTCGTTAACTATATCTTATAGCCTCCTTACGTTATAAGCAACCTATTTATCTTTGGAGACAACGAAAATAAATGTAAATTTCCCCCCTTATAAGCGAAAAATGTTTATATATTGTATATTAACCGCCTTTTATATTTCGGCGTACCTTTTATTCTTGTTCGAGTTCTCTATACGTACAGTTTTTATACGTATCCCAAGGTTTATAATAAGGTAAATTAAAAAAATTGCATTTCATGAAAAACTTATCCGCAAATGAATGCCTTTTTATGATCTATTTAAAAGATCAGTTCATTTGCGGTTTGGCCTAATTTACGCCGCTCATTACAGTAATTGTTATCACTTTTACAGACGAAAGTTATATTTCATCCCCCATTTATTAATGGATACGAGGTATTCTCGGTTATCAACCCGTTTTTACTTTTGCGTTTTCCGAATGTGTAAATCAATTTTCTCGCTTCCGAAATATTAACCGAATTTCCAAAGTCCC
The DNA here is from genome assembly GCA_038502455.1 of Anisogramma anomala. NCBI lineage: Eukaryota > Fungi > Ascomycota > Sordariomycetes > Diaporthales > Gnomoniaceae > Anisogramma > Anisogramma anomala. Next base: position 13,137,658 of record JASMMZ010000001.1, read on the forward strand.
TATCGTTCCGGTGATATAAGTTGTAACCCCTTTCGTTATGCGTTTTTATCGCCCCTTCCGTCCGGGTTTACCCTTTTCTTAAACTACTTCGTCGCCTTTTACGGTTTTATTTATTTATTATTGTCGGTAAGGTCGAAAACCTTCTTTTCACATGAATAAGGTATTCAGAAGATTAATCGTTAAATTGGTATTATAGTAATAAAGATAATCAAAAGAAGTATCAAGAGATGCACACTATAGGTGAGAGCTTATAAGCCCTTCACCTAGAGCGTATCACTCTGGAATACCCCTTCTAGACCGCTCCACGCATTGCCATCGGTCTGGAATAGCCATTCCAGACCGCTCCATACATTATGCACTTCGCGTCTTGCAAGAGTGCAGCCTGCAGCGTGACAAGTTACCGTGCACTCTGTAGGAGTGTACCTTGTAATACAGTGCACTGCTACTGGGCCTATGTATACTATCTATGAGGGTATATAGTAATATCTACAATAATAATAAGACTCATTCAACTAACCGTACATTAATACGTAATATCTTTACGTCAACTTCTCTTAATACCCGTCATATATCTTTTTGTAGGTTTAACTCGAGTAGTTAAGATAATACAACCACGTAAGATATATTTTTATAACTAATATAGGTAATCATTTTCTAAGCATAGCCAACGACGTCTGAAGCTTCATCGTATAAACCCCGTTTTTGCCTGTATTTTATTTGTTAACCTTAACTAAAGGCGGGTTCATCTGGTTGACCGAAAACGAGCGGCAAATCATACCCGGTGTTATGGTCCGACCTACAATGGTAAGCCAAGTAGGTACCAAATGGGATTTACTATTGAGGTGTGGAGGAAGACTAGAAGAGGCTACCGTGGCCCAACGTGCAGGGCCTTTGGGTAGGGCCAATGCCCAGCCCGTTACGTGCCCTCACATGTGCCGTACACGGACTGTATCCAGCCTATACCCGGACCGTGCCCAGTCCACGTTTGGACCGGGCCCAGGCTGGGCGCTGCCCATCCTGTTACATGCAAAGTCACGTAACCTATAGGCTCAATAGCCAAAGGCCTGAGTCCATAACACCTAGTCCAATCGCGTTGTCTGGGAATAAACTAATATATTACAATCTCCAATATCCCGTCTAAAAGATTGCTCTCCCCGCTCCGCTCTGCATTAGCTGATTCTTCGGCTTCCCCTAATATTCGTCCCTTTTAACGTTATTTATTATCATCGGTATCGCTTAATGCATGCTACGCCCTTTACTAACCCTTTTCGTCGACGTTAACTAATAACCGCTCCGCCCCATATTACCCGCCTCTACCGGCCTTTTTTAATATCCTAAATTAGTTGTAATAAAATACTTAACGTTAATAACTTTATGACCCACAATACCTAAATAAAAATAGTAATGATAAATAAATAAGACTTTAATAAGTTGTTGTTAAAGTCTCCTTATAGTCGGATATTTATTCCAAAAAGCTGGATAATATACACTAGACTCCATTTATTGTATTTTATCATAACAATAATGAAATTTCTACTCTTTTATAAATATAATATCATTTTCGAAGTAAAAATGATTCGTCCCGCATATGTTATTTAGTATATATTCAATGTCGACGTCGAAATAACGGGATATTATAAACCTAAGAGTCCCCATATTTCGGCTCGAATTTATTTAAAGCTATAATATATTAATAATTTTCAATAATTTCTATTTCTGTTTATCATAATTCTTTTACTTCATTTATATTAAACGAATATCGCCCCGTTTTATCATGACCGCGAGGTTTTCTTGGACTTTAAATTCCTTGTATACTTCTTCTTTTATGTCATTAACGACAAAAACTAATTCCGGACGAATATCGGATAAAACTTACAAAAAAAGAAGATTTGTAACCAATCTCTTAACGAAATTCACGTAAAACATAAGGTATTTACTAGAAATATCCATAACGATATTTAATAGGGTCGGGATATCGACGAGCTGGTACTAATTATAAAATTAATTAAGTTTTTTACTCGGAAGGTTAATTTTAATATTACATAGACTAAGTTAAATTTAGTCTTTTACTTTATACCGTTTTGCCAGAGGTCGCCATCGGTTCGTTGTTATTTGTATTTTTGGGGCAATATATATTATCGTCGCCTAAACTAACTTCGTACCTTCGTGTAAATATTCCAAAAATATGACGGCTTATCACGTTGTATTAGTTGATAACTTCGTATTTTTATCCACCTCAAAAATAAAAGATGTTTCGTATCTATTGAACAACCGGTTTATACTAAATCTGGTTACCATTGAATTTTAATTATTTGATATAAATTAATGTATAAATAAATATAATACCTAATTATATTACGAATAGGCAAGGACGATTCGTAAATACTTTTCAATTTTCTAATTTATACGTTTAATATTGTTGGAATAATATTCTATGCAGTGCAGTAGGTCGACCTTTACTGTAACTAAAATTGACTATACTGCAAGTTGAGTGTATTGCTTTGTGCGAACTTACCGTATTAGGTGTAAGTCGAGTACAGTACACTGCACTTTAATCTAAGGCCCGGACCAAGCAATTGTTCATAAAAATTACAGTGCAGACAGGCTAGCAGTCTGCAAAACCTAGAATAATACATACACTATCTGACTACTGCAATACTACTGTTATTTTGAGGACCAATCGAATCGACAACATTGCAACGTCTACGGCTTACCAATACTGATTAGTGTTTGCTTGTTAGATTAAGCACAGATAAGCTAAGTAGAAGAAATCCGGTTACGCTTTAAGTTAAACGATCTTTAGGATAGATAAAAGGTTTTTGCGAAAGTCCTCTATTAGTATTACGATAGTTTTTTAACGGCAGGAAAACAGAGAATACTTTTGGGTTACGTAAGTTCTCCAACGGCAATCGGAAGGTAAGCGACGGTATCGCTATTAAAACCACTAAGAAATCTTTATTGATCCTTTTTAAAAACGTTAAAATTAAACTGGTAAAAGTCTCAAAGTTAGGTAAGTTGGCAAAAGGCTAAGTTAGTACTACTAAGGGTGCTACTATTGCAAAAACAACCAAATCCTTACGCCAAATAACCATAAAAAATAACCTTCGCCCTTTACCACTCATAACGACCTTCGACCTTACCTTCTACATCAAACTTTTACCTATGCTTCACTCTTTTCACTCCCTACGCCACTTCAATCGTCAAGTTTGCTGCTCTTAGCAAAAACACCAAATTACGCCGAGAAAGCCATATCACGCGACTCCACGTCGAATCGCCAAGTTCCAGCCTAATTCTCACGCGACTTCACACCAAAACACCAAGTCACTACACCCAAGATTATCAAGCTTTTACCCCTACACGCCTGTCAATATATCTATCCGCAACGCTTAATTTACGGCTATTACCAATCTTACTAGGGGAAAAAAACAATTAAAATGCTTGGAACTGTTTTCACCAAGTTTTACGACGTATAACTTTGAACTATAGACGTTAACGAAACCTCTAATAAATCTTACCTAATCAATAATGTTAGTCAGTACATCTTCGAAACTAACGCCGGAAAAATGTTTGGTCGCGGCACCCGCGTTTTCCAAGACTTTCGTAAGTTTTTTAACTACTGAACTCCTAATATATAGAAGATTATCCAATGTACGGTTAGGGTAAAGTTAAAAAAAGAAGTTATATACCATGTCATTTACATTCCTAACAAAATACCAATGAGACTAGTAAAACCCATTTTTAAATTAGCTTAATGAAAGACTACCCTTAAGATCCTAATCCTCAAAGTATTTAAGGAAAATGAAAAGGCGTTAAAAGAACCTAACGCTTATACACACATTTTAAAGGACCCCTAACCTACTCTTAGCTAATTTAACTCTCTTTACGCGTTAGCGATTAGAAACCTATTAACCTACTCAAAAATGAAGTACCATTACATGACAGCATGGAGTATGCCCTTAACTGCGGAAAAATACTTAAAGAGAGGGCTGTCAACGAGGCTAAAGATATTAACGTTGGCGTTTTATACCAGTAAATTAAGCAAAATAGTTAGGCCTCCCAAAACCCATAAGTACCTATCGACCCTTAACATAACAATCGTGAAACACCTTAAGAACCTTCTCCCTAAAATTCACCTACGCGCGTGAAACTACCATAGGATCTACCATAAGACTTTACCCCTTGGACCAAGCAACTAGTAATTACCCCTAATACCTTACTTAGGAACCTCTAAGGTTTAAATCATCAGGAAATACCATTTAAAGTTAGGATAACTATCGCGACCTTCCTCCAAACCCTATTAAGATAGTTAACATTAACTACAAACCTATAATAGACCTTGCTAAGATCTGAGAAAATATAGAAAAATATAACGGAAAGTCTTATAACCCCCTCGACACTAGGATAATACCTTTCCTAAATATTTACAAGTAAATAAAGGTCCTACACTTTGGTTTTTTCTTACTATTTTCAGGAATCCTTATAGGTTATATCAAATACTTCTACTTAACCTTCCTAATAAGCGCCACCACGTTTCGCGAAATTCAAGATAACATAAAGGGCAACTTCAAATACGATATTTACCTCACGTAATACTATACAAATTGGGTTACTACAAAGTAAACTACAATAATGGAAAAGAAGAAAAAGGAAAAATCACTAATAAATTCTCTCAATTAAATGCTTAATAAGTTAATAATATACCAAAAGGTAATGAGAAAATCTTACGCTAACGAAGTTACACTTCGCAAATAGGTACGGGTAATGGTTACGGGTGTTAGCGAGTTGAAATACACCTTATAACGTTCAAATGCCACCTATGAAGTCTTTTTTAACCAGTTACGTTTTTTGTTTACCACCGCGATAACATGTATACCAAACTCGTTTAGTATATATTCCTAAGACGGCAATATTTTTAACGTAAATAAAGAAGACCTTGCGGTAGTTAATTACGTCAACTGCAAGTACGGGCGCCCACAATGCCTCAAGTCTAGCCTATCGACCTCGGACTTAAACTGGAAACATCACCTACATTAACGCCAACAATATTCAGGCGGACCTGTTAACCGCAAACACTATCGTTGCAATAATGGCAAGAGATATTAAATCTATGGCAAGGCTAACTACTAGTTAACTTAGCACCTCTCCGCTAAGAGTAATAATAGCAAAGCAACATACTAAGTTTAATACCCTATTACTTCGAAATAAGATTACTTAGATTAAGTCGTAGATGGTAAAAGTGATAAGCTAATTAACGTCGTCAATAATCCCAAACAAATTTAGTAATATAAAGATATGATTCCTAATACGGCGGCTTAATAACTAGCTGACCATACCTTTCTATATCGTTTAAGTAGTAAAAACCTTTACCTTTACCCTAACTATACCCTTAATCCCTTACAGACCTTTCATCTTCGTAATCGTTATGCGGATCACACGTTTTAAGGTATAATATTAGATACTAGGATGGTAAGGTATTTAATAGGAGGCTATTCGTAGTATATAACATTACGAAGGGAAAGAATTACAACTACTTAAATTAATCGTTACGATATTGACAAAACTAAAGTTAACTTTAACCAAGGCGAATATCTATCGTTACTATGGATAACAATAGTTTAAATTATTGTAAAAACGATGACGTTGTACATCCTCAAGTCCCCTGTTTCTTTCCTACTTTACTTAAAGAATATAAAGGCTCTCGGCGTCAACATTAACGTTAAAGTAAACGAACTAGTTAAAAATAACTAGAGGTTTTTACTCGCCTTTAAGTAGAGGCACTTATGATTTTATCTTTAAAGCCTGGAAGCAGTGGTGTTAAACCTAATGGAGCCGGATATATGTTAACTATACCGGCACTTTAACTATCCAGCTATCAACAGGCTATACAAATTCCTCAAGTCCGCAGGGCATGACAATATGGAATACTTTGACTTCGAAGCTATTAAAGGGCTATATCCTCACTATTAAACACATACTTAAGCCTACCGTAAATTCAATTTTACATTAAAAGATGATAAGGACTTTAACTACCAAATCTTTATTTATATGTTTTACTTAAATAATAAACTTGTTTTTTACGTTGTTAACTTCGCAACCCCCTTTTATGGGGCTAAGTTTCTAAAGTCCCTTTCAGTAAAAAAAGGTGGGAAACGTTATATATATTGTAAATTAATACGTATCTGGATCCACTTTACGTCGTTGTTCACGATATGAGTATTCACTTTACGGGGATAAAGGTTTAAAAATATACTAAGATAATAGTTATCCAGTATAAACAGGTACCTATAAAAGCCTACTGAAGTATTGAAATGTTTAAAAAGGCATACGCCCTCCCTTGCCGAACGTATAATATCCTTACTTTAGAAATTAGAAACTTGACGGATTCGGAAACACACCTACAAATGGAAATAAAAGGCCTTAATAACATCGTAGGCCCTAACGGCTTGGTGTTAACGCTTTTAATATTTAAAGCGTACCCACGTTTGACGAGTGAATCTCTACCCTCAGCAAGTACTCAAAAACGTGTTGCGGCCTACATCAAATCTTTAAGGGAACTAAAAAGAAAATCGGCACGCCGCCATATCAATAACACCCTCAATATCAGGAACTGTCCCTTAACAATCGACGTACTTCTTTTATCACTATAAAGTAAAATCCTAGTGTGGCGAAAGCTAGGAAAATAGGAAAGGATATATAAAATATTAAGTATTACAAACTCTAAAGTAGTTGTTAAAACTTCTAACGGCTTTGTATCCTTTCAAACCACCCAATTTAAGTCCTATATTAGGAGTACTAAAGACGAAAACCCTTAAGCCTTTTAAGTAAAGCGACCGAATTAACACCAACCTCCTTTACCCGTCATTAACAAGCTGATACAACGCCGCCGGCGCGGACGATCCTCGAAAAGGAATGGAAACATTAAAGAGAAGAAATATACACCGGAACGAATCTGCAATACTGCTTGGATAAGTAAAAAAGAGAATAATAACAAAGACTTACAAGTAAAATTTAGGGTCCAAAAGATTATTAAGACTTTCGGTAAACCTTTTAAAAAACGTAATAAGGTCAAAATTACCGGTTTACTAACTCAAGATATTTTAAAATTTATACCGAAACCCGATTTTAACCTCTAAGACTTAAACGTTACAATCTTTATGTCGAGGATTACCCATGAAGTTAAAGACAACATTACGGGGCGGCCGTACGAAAAGTTACGACTAATCGCTTAAGGATATGACGATAAAGATAAGGACTAGATCCTTACATAATCGTCAACGATTTAAAAGATTAATTACTATTTAGTGGTTACCTTGGTAATAAGTTTAATAACCAAAACTAAAAGCAAGTTTACATTTAATGGTCATAATATTACGTAAACCTATATACAGTTAACAACGGATTTACAAAGGATTGTATTATTAGAACTGCCGTAAAAGATACGTGTCATTTACCCTCTAAAAACGGTAATACGGTATATTAAATTACCATAAAGATTAACGAAAATAAGTATTTACTGGTTTTTAACCTACTAATCGTACTTTAAATCTAGGTTAACGATAAAATTATTAATATACGATCCGTATTTATTGGTAACATAAAAAAGGACTTCAGTATAGTAGACATATGAACTAATGATACCCTGCTCGTTGGAACGGTTAGCTTTATAGTATAAAAAAAACAAGCTATCGAAGATTTTAAGTTTTAAAACTATAAACCGGTAACGACACTAATGGAAAAGAACTAATTTAACTTTGATGAATCATTAATCCGTATATTTAGTATTAACGCCGGCCTAAGCTTTCGATAAAAGGGTTAGAGCGCTATCTTTACCATAATCAACAAGACTAATAAGGCTAGAGTTTAACGGTACTTGGAATAGCGTATATGGGGTAGCTATATTACCACTTTATACCAACCAGAAGTCTCCTACGATTTATCTATTGTGGTACAAGTATAAACACCAATGGATAAAGACTTAAATCGGCTAAATAAGAGATTGGAGTGATAGATTCGGAACTTAGAACGTAAAATTAATATGATACTAATCGACCTTTTAAAGGCCAAGTTAATAATTTTCATGGACGGGTCTTTTGTAAATATCACCAACTTGTTTTCACAAATATGCTTTTTAATAACCCTCGTTAACGAAGATAGGCGAGAAAATCAGTTTAATATTATTGACAATCTGATTTACTAGTCCTCCGTTAAGTGTAAAAGGATTATACGAAACGTATTGGCATCGAAATTCTATAGTATAATAACGGGCTTTAATGTAGGCATAATACTATAGGAAACCCTTAATATCATTACCAGGCAGTTGTGAGTTCCTTCTATTCCGGTAATGATTTATACCGACTTAAAAGGCCTTTTAAATTCCTTTTAAAAATCGGGACTACTAGTGAAAAACGTCTGATAATCGACGTAATAGCGCTTTTCGAAGCCTATAAAAGGAGAGAAATTAAGGAATTCGGATAAATTAATACCAAAGACAACCCCGCTGACGCCATAACAAAATTATTATCAAACAAAGCCTTGAAAAGGTTTGTAGACAACAATAAGCTAACCATACGAATCGAGGGTTACGTTAATAGACTACCCAAGCAACCCGTATCACGTAACGGAAAACAGGGATGTGCCGACAAATTAAAAGACTGCCAGAGAATTATGGACAGCGAGATTAATTAGTAAGGTTAAAGTGGAGGCCTATAAAGATCTGTGGCAAAAAAACTTTTTGTAGGAATTAATAAACTCGAACCTCGGAACAACGGAGAAATTGAGGTCAAACGGAGTCAATTTGCGTGGAATTGGGTACAATTCAGTATGGAAGTCAATTGGAATTAACAGGGATTTGGCTAGTTGACAAGGAGAAAATTTAATGGCAACCGGAAAAGATTAGTTAACCACACTAACGTTCACGCTTATAAACTAAAAAGCCGCAGTATTGGAATAGTATTACATACAATGTAATAGGCTAATCTTTACTGTAAGTAAAGTTGACTGTACTACAAGTTAAGTATATTTCTTTGTACAGACTTACCGTATTAGGTGTAAGTCGAGTGGAGTACTTTGCACTTCACTTTAGGGCACGGGCTAAGCAATTGCCCATACAAATTAGAGAGCAGACCATCTAGTGGTTTGCCAAACCTAGAACAATACATCCACCATCTGACCACTGCAATAATACTGTTACTTTGAAGACCAATCGAATCGACAACGTTGTAAAATCTAAGGCCTACCAACAAAGATTGTTATTTGTTTGTGGGTGGTACGCCATCGATAAAAGTTACTTAATTTTATTAAAACATATTCAGTCGTTTAAAATATGTTTATCCAATTCGAACCGCAATCGTTAATAATAAAAGTCGGAAATTTCAAAATCGTAACTATATATTCCTACAAAGTTTTGTGTACGCGTTGGAATTTATAAACTATATAACCTCGAGTTAAATAAACTTGAAAAGGCGGTTCGTAAGGATTAACAGATACCGAGGGCCGTTGTTAGTAAATAGTAAGTTAATTATAAAGTCGACGGAAATATATACTTAATACCGATTCGAAATAGAAAGTAGTTAAAGGAAGCTTAATCTTAAGGTAAAATAGAGTTTAGTATTATTATATTACGTATATATTCGATATAGGCGTCGAATATTTATAATTATCCACTTTTAATGATAATCACATTAAAAGATTCGAAATACAACCTTTTTATCCAGATGATACATAATAAGCGAACTTCGTATAACGAGTCGTTCGTCATTTCTTAATCTTATAATTTAGCGTAATTACCTAAATTGAACATAAATTCATTATTAGAAGTTAATAAAATTAACTGAATTAACGTAAGCTTGACCCGCGACGGTATTATTAATACTGATGTCTTAATATCTCTTGGTATTATCCTGGTTAACGACTCGGGCGCGAGCTGGCCCCGAGGCGATTCCGTTAATATCGATATTCCGAGATCCTCTGGCGTTTCCTTAGAGTATATATTATTGTAATCCAGTATCCAAACCTTCGTCTTAACAAATTTATCTATTCATATCGCCGTGATATACGTTTCCATAATATATAATTTTATTATCGCCATATTTAATATAATTGTTGATAAGGTCTAAAACTTGCTCTTTAAATGAAGTAGGTAAGTAGAAGAGTAATCGTTGAATTGGTATTGTAGTAATAAAAGTAAGATAATGATAGAAGAAGTATTCCAGAGAGGGTATGCTACGGGTAAAGGCTTATAAGCCCTTCGCCGAAAGCGTACCACTCTGGAATAACTCTTCTAGACCGCTCCACACATTGCCTTGCGGTCTGGAATAGCCATTCTAAACCACTCCATGCATAATGCACTTTACCTCTTACAAGAGTGCGGCCTACAGCGTAACATGTTACTTTGTACTCTGTAGGAGTGTACCTTGCAATATAGTACACTGTCACTTGGTCTATGTATACTATCTATAAGGTTATATAGTAATATTCATACAGGTAATCTTTTCTTTCCTCCTTATGTAACGGTTTCGTATACTTAGCCCTGTAATAATCATGTGGCTACAAAGGTCCAAATTAGCAGTTTCCGTAATAACAATGTTGTTACGATATTAATTACAAAAGGTTCAGATTAACGCTTTCCGTAGTAACAGTATTATTATGGTATCATTTGTAAAAGGTTTGAATTAGCGATTTCTGTAATAACAATATTATTATAGCATCAATTGTAAGAGGTACAAATTAGTAAGTTTTGGCCGCAATAGTAATTGTAATTCAGCCCAAATTAGTAAGGTTTGGCAGAGGTAGTAATTATAATTCGGGTAAAATCAGTAAGGTTTGGCCACGATGGGAGTTATAGCTTGAGCTTGGTTGATATAGCCAAATAGAGACGACATAATTGGTAATAGCGCCTTTCGTGGTTTCTGATTAAAGTATAAATACGCTTTACGTATCATGTGTCGCTTTTGTAGCCGCGGGTAAGTCCATTAGCGAATACACGAAAACAAGGATCGTTCGGCTCGTTACCACCGTTATAAGCAGATTAGTAACTCCTATACCCCCATTGCAGTAGTTTTAAGGCCGTAAACCGAAGCCGTGTTACGCGCCAACCGGCTTTATGATAAGATTTAACCGAATTTCAAAAATCTCCTTTGACAAAAATACAATGTTTGGAGCGCTCCGAAAAATAATCGCGGTCTTAAATAACCAAAATAAGCCGATTCTAATTAGTAATAGGCGTTAACCAACGGTTTAAGGAGTTGGTGGCCACCGTTACCGCCTTAAAACGGAGCTTTCGTATGTATTATATAGGCGACTTTAATGACGTTATCGTACATCGCCGTAAAAAGGGTAATACCTTCCTTACGCCTTTTCCTAAGGGCATTCGTCGCAAGGCATAGGGCCATATACTTGCTGGCGTTAATAACGTAGATAAAGGTAATAGCGGTGTCGTTAGTATAAAGGGGGAGGGTAACGGAAAAGATAGTGGAGACGCGACAACGTCATCTTTTCCCTTTTTTAATAATAATTAACTACCTTTACGGTCGGGCCGGCGCTCTCGATTGAAATAATATTATTACTTTACTAAAACACTCGTTTTCAAAATGTAATTTGAAATATATTGAATAAAAAAGGTAATATACCAAAAGCGGTGTAATATCGTAGATCGAAATAGAATGGGATAAATATAAAGATATATAGTAAGATTGAAGTATATAAAATATGATTTAATAATATATCAAGAGCTACGCGAAATAGTAAAGTTAAATAGAAAACGAATAAGGGAAAGTTTTAGTAAATTGAAAATATATAAAACAAAAAGGGATGAAATATTAGAAACGGTGTAAAATAATAAGGCTAAATAAAGGTATAAATTGTAAAGCGGTGCAAATAGCGGAATTTGGACCGCTCCAAATCGGCGAAATTGATATATTAGCCTTTTAGGATCGTAAAAACTTTTAAGATATATTAATAAACAGTGTACTTATCGATATAAGTATTTCCAATACTTCATTCGGTATGAATTTAATCATCGCGTCCGTCAGGTTTGATTTGCTATCGATACATCTTATTTTTTTTTCTATTTCTCGGTATTAGTACGATTCGTGTTAAGCCATAATTTCAATTATCAACCGCTTTTCATTCTCAATACCTAGCCTAACAAAATTTTTATAAAGCGAAAAGGAGTTAGTATATATAGTAAAAAAAATAAAGCGCAAATTAAAGTTGAAAATAATTATCCGGACCTTTATCGTTATAATAATACCCGAATCTAAACCTCTAATTATACCATGGATTTTTAAAGTTAAGAAGTTTCTAGCAACTCTCTTACATTTAGTAAAGCTTTAATGAATAATATTTTCATGAAACGTAAAGCTGTTTGGGGCCGGTGATTCGTTACCAAAAATTAAAATAAAGTCTATTTACGAATTACAATCGCTCTGATTAAAAAAAGCTGTTACTAAAAATGAACAGCTTTATAGTACATATATTTAACGGCACAGATTACAAACCGCGCTTTAGATTATACGTTTGCCACAGAAGGCGTTAGTTAAACGCCTTATATGTATCATCCGTCGTAGTGGCTTAGTATTACGCGGCGACCGAAAAGTTAAATACTGCCTTTGGTTATGCTATAAAAGTAATCCAGGCACCATGTACACGTTGTAATTTGTATTTTTCGACCCGTTATACGTTATGTAAAACGATAAAATCATTTTTATCTAGCTACCCTGTTCATATGAGGCCCAAAACGCCGTTTCGAAAGGTAATGGTAATGCTATTAAAATCTATTTTATGGTTTTCCGTTAAGTAAGGCTTGGGTTTCTATTTTAAACCAGCCTTTACATGTTGCTGTTTTTTAACCGCGGAAAATAAGGCGCTACATAATATTAAAATGTTGTCCGTCTACATGCCTATCAGTGTAAAGTCTTTCGAACGAGTTATCGATACTAATAGGCATAAGTCGAAGGTAAGGTTAGTTATTTCGAACCTTTCCTCATATTGCATTCAATAAGTATCTTATTAATAAATACCGGTTTTAACTAAACCGTAAAACAGCTTTACAATATATAAAATCGTCATAGGCGAGTAATATTACTTAAGATTTTTTTGGTATATCAGCGTAGATTCTTCGTTTAAACCATTCCTTAAATTAGGTATATACCTGTATTATATCTATAAATTTGATATATTAGTCATATAGTACGTTAAAGAAGGTTGTAAATATTAAAAATAGATGTTATAACCCATTATAATGTAAACGGTTAAGTTATAATGTTCTTTTACTTTTGTCGTTATAATCTTTAGTAACTAAACGGGTTTTTTTATAATGTTTTCCAGTTTTGTCTTTAACTTCGTAAACAAAGCAGGTTAGAAAAATCTTACAGGTACCGTAAATAGTTGGATCGAATTTTTTAAACCGAAAAATGTTTTGGCGATTAAGATTAAAATCTCCATTTGGGTAAATTACTCGAACAGGGTACCTAAGGTGGTAATAATACCTTCGTAGCGGAACTTAAAACTAAGTTCGAGGTTTCTCATCTCTCTTTACGTAATAAATAAGTTTATGGCAAAGTTCCTAAAGCGTTTTCTGGCTTTCGAGCCAAGGGAGCGTCCTCGGCGATGAGATACGGGTAATGTTAATATAAACGAGTCGCTTTTATTTAGCGTAAGCGGGCCGGAATCGTGTTTTAAGGGGTAGGCTAAAGTTGGGATCGGTTTTAATTCGTTGTTTTAAGGGGTGTTTCATTAACAGTTTTATTTGTGCTACGGTTTCGGGCCGTTTTTTTCCACCTTTCGGTTATTTTCTCGTATTATTATTTCATGAAGCGAACTTATATAGTTCGGCAATTTAAAAATATATTTTAAGCTTTCAATCAATTAATCGTTTCAGGGTCAGACCATCTATCATTCATTTTTTAAACGAAAACTTTGAATTATAATAGTAAATTTAGGACGCCAGCTTTATGTGGACCATTCCTTATGGCTAACGTTATGAACACGTCGTTCTTTTCTTGTAAAGAGCGTAATACCGCTATAACCTTCGTTATAACATTAAACCTTTACATTGTGGACGGTAATAGTATAAAGTTTATATGGATTCTCAGGTAGGCACCAAAAATAAGAAGTGTAAGAATAAGCATATTTAAGATTAAAGTGTTATTAAAGACATCAACCATTATTTAAAAGATGGATTCCTTGAAAAAAATACCTTTTAGTTCCTTAAATAATACTGTATACGTTTTTTCAAAGCGGTTCGTAATATCATTTACACTGTTTAACACCTTATATAGCTTTTATTAAAATTTATTTATACTCGTTACTAGATATCCAAGCCTTGGTACGCTATTCGGTAAAGTCGAAGGCCGTATTCACATCGTATATAATCTAATCTAAGGGCACTAAAAAAAAGTTGAATTAACAGTTAACCAAAACGTTTTAACAATTTATAACAAAAACACTGCTTTTGAATTTGATAGCCTTAAATAATATTGTTGCTTCGATACCGCAAAGAACCAATTAGCTATTTCAATACATAATGTCAATAATTATTTTGTAATTAAAGTTTATATCATTTTAAAAGAAAAACTTAAACCGTTGTGTGGTTTATAAATATAATTGACATTTATAGCAAAACTTTTTGTTAACTTTAAATACGTCTTTTCCTACATCCGTATAGATTGCGATATGGAGCAGAGGCAAAAGGCGTTTTATAGCCGGATATCCAAATCATCGGTATAAAAACCGAAATTTCGGTTACGTTAAGTCAATAGCTTTAATTATACGTAATTTGAGAGAAAAAAATTAGGTAGCCGAAATTAAGTCGAAGTGGTACGGATACATTATTCGAAACGCGGATAAATTGATTTATCGTATTCCAGACCTTAATTTCGAGTCTGTTCATATCAGTTGGTAGAAGTAAAAATAGTATTCTAAAATCCATTACGTAAAACTTAAGCGGTCCGAAATGTGTATTCATAACGACTGTTTCGAACGATAACGTTTTGCCTTTATTAAATAAAAATTTTCGGTGTTTTCCTATTTATTTTAGTTAAAACTTCGAAAACCTTATTGTGAACGTTTCGAATGATTGTTTCCCAGTCGTTAAAATTTTAACTACACCGGTATCTAGTATAATACACTAAAACTGATTGTCGTATCTGTTTAAAAACGTAAATCATGACGCTATATAGGCGTTGAATACTCAGTTTACGTAATCTAGGACTTTAATATATATCAAGAAAGAGTTTTATAAGCCAATAAAAATACGGTGGGTGGTATTACTGTTCTAGTCTAATAGATAAATACTATGAGCCCTAGGATTATCTTCTCCGGATATATATTTGTATTGGTAATCAATAAATCTATTATTTATACTTTTATACTTGGTTACATATATTGTAAATTGGTTTTTATACCGTCGTCAAATATGTAATCGGCTTAAAATTATCGTTCAATCAGAATTTACTCGTAAACTATGTAGTTTGTAAACTAATAACCGATTTTATCGTATACGATATACCATTTTTATAAACCCGTAAGGCTTCGTATGCCTTTTGGCAAGTATTATTATAAATACTATAAGTTTCTTCTATTTTCGAACGAACGTCTTTATCCCTTATTACTCATTTTTCCTCCTTAAAAATTGTATTTTAAGCGTTCGTTTTCTTTTGGATAAACTTAAAAATTTCGATTGAAAACGTAATAAATAGTTTTAACGAGGTTTGTTTTAATAATATAGTTTTCGCCTTTGGTCCTATTAGTTACAAATATTTATCAGAGGCTTGTTTAGCGGCGTATAAAGGTTTTAAACGACGTTCTAAAGATTATAAAAAAAGCCACTAGGTCTTGTCTTAGTTTGAAAAATGTAAGGTCGAAATCCGGGTTTCCGCGATAAGCTTTCCTTACTATCTAAATGAACAATTTATTTCCTTTATATTGTGGTCTAAAGGCTACCTAATACTTTCGAAACTTAATTAAGAAGGCGGTAAGTATTTCCTATAAGTTTTCATTTGCGTTATCCTATTGATCTTGAACGGATTTTCAAGTTATACTAGATTAGTCTCTATTATAAAGTTCGTGGTTGATTTTCGTATCGAAGTGGGATTTAAGGCAGTTATAACACTTAATAAATATATTTACCTATATAAAGTGATATATATACTATTCTTTAGCTTATCTAGATAATAAACCAGGCAAAAAAAATATAATATTGTAATGATTTAATATTATATATTATATGTATGTTAAATATAACCCGTATTTCTTTATCAAGTACATTATAAGGTTTACCGCTATAATTTCCTTTTTTGGATCCTAAAGCTTAACAAAGTTTATAAGCTTTAAAAAATCGCTTTTATTAGTGGGAAAACGGTATGGTAGGAGGTTACTGTAAGGATTTTAATGGGCGGGCATTGGTTTGTAGGGCACGTATTATCGTTTTACGCCGCTCGTCGTTTCCTGGAGAAGGCTGTTCTTTATGTTTCGGCCGCTCCTACTATGGTCAAACGGGTTGTTTTCGGTGTTTCGGCCGCTTCCGCCATAACTAAACGAGCTGTTTTCGGTATTTCAGCCGCTCCCGCTATAGTCGAGCGGGCTATTTCCAGTATTCGGGGAGTGATTTGGTATTTGTTTCTATTCCATAGTGTGTGCCGGTATAGGAGTGTATTTTACTTATGTAGTGAATAAAGATTATAGTCGTTTTTTCCCTTTGGGTTTTTTACTTTTAACTTGAAATACAGGTACAGAATTAAGTCTTCTTAAGCCTTGTCCCCGTTGTTTCAATAACAGTCCCTTTTACTTTGTAAATTCATACCATTTTACAAATTCTGTTAGGTATAAATCTTTACCTTCTAATTTAATATGTTGATAAGTTGCATTATTTCGAATAGGGATTTTATAAGGCGACTATTCCTACCCCCCGGAGTATTGATGCCTCCAATCCACAGTTGGATCCGTAAGGCTTTGTCAATAGTATGATTTACTATTTACTATATATCTAATGTTTAATTCGATTTTTTTTATAAAAATTATTTAGAAAATTAGGTCCTTGAGCTTTCTCCTCCCAGTAGCGAAACATGATGGTTAATATGTATATATTTTCTATATAAAGTTTTATTTTATCGACTAGTATGTCGATAATGTTATCCCACAGGCCCAGATTGATTTCGTATATTATAGCTTTCCTAACTCCCATATATTCGACTAAAAGATCGAAATAAGCGCTGGTTTCCTCTAGTATTATTAACCCTAGGTCTATAGCTATAGGTATTATGGGGCGGTTAGGGTTAAATGATACTACGTGAAACTGGTATGTTGGAGCAGCATAAATTAGTGGTTTCGCACCATAATGAGATTTAGGTGCGTCCAGATTTTAAGGTTTAAGGTGGTTCGTTTCGTAAACAGCAAATGCAAAGTAAATGAGATAATAAAATTAGTTGGAATATGGCTTACTAACACTTATTAATGCAAATGAATTTCAAATGATATGTTAACAAAACGTAACTATAGGCTAGTTAAGCGTCTTAAATTAGTTTTGTCAGCGCTTGGTAGCGTTACGTTAGCCAAGTGGTTAGAAAAAACTTGAATGTTGTAAAGGCCGAACTTAGAACATGTAGGGCGAACGTAGGCAAACTTAGAATAGACATGGCGAGCAAGAGAAAACTTATAATATATAATATGGACGTGGGAAAATGGTGAGAGTAAAAGAAGTGTATTTGTGGAGAGGTGCATTGTATGATCCAGTGTATGAGTCGTGTCTGGTAAACGGCCCGGATTGGCGTTTCGAAGCCGCTTTTGGTGGAGTGAGCGGTTCGGATTGGTTTGCCGTAACCGCTTTTGGTGGAGTGAGTGGTTCGGATGGTCTATTCGTAACCGCTCCTGAATTAAGCGAGCTGTTTAGATGGTATGTTCGTAACCGCTTTTGAATTAAGCGAGCGGTTTGGATAATCTATTCGTAACCGCTCTTGTATTTTACGAGCGATGTGGATTGTCGATTTTAAATCGGACGAGTCCTAACTAAGGATTCCAAAACTTGGTGGTTTTAGCTTACGTGACCTAGTACACAATAAAACGCTTTCTAAAAAGTATCTGAGTACATTAAAGCGTCAAATAAGGGTTAATAATGGTGTAACAGAGCTTTTAGTAAATAAAGCGCCAAATAATATTTGATAATATTGTACTAAAATTGTCCTTCTTAAAGTTACTCGGTTTTTACAGTCTTTATATACATTTCGTATAATTTTTGTAAAAACTTAGTATTAAAGCATAGAAAATTAGGATCGCTACAGCATCCCGTTATTAGTATTCAACTTGTATCTATCTTTTCTTTCCTAAGCTATTTTTAGTCGATCGAGTCGGCTACTAATCAGTATCGAAAGGGTCTAAAAACTTTCTTTCACTTAAAGTAAGTAAATATAAGAGTAATCGTTAGATTTATATTGTAGTAATAAAAGTAAGATGATAATAGAAAAAGAAGTATTCCAGAGAGGGTACGTCACGAGTGAGGGCTTATAAGCCCTTCGCTCAGAGCGTATCACTCTGGAATACCCCTTCTAGATCGCTCCACGCATTGCCGTCGGTCTGGAATAGCCATTCCAGACCGTTCCATACATGATGCACTTCGCGTCTTGCAAGAGTGCAGCCTGCAGCATAACAAGTTACCGTGCACTCTGTAGGAGTGCACCTTGTAATACAGTACACTGCCATTTGGCATATATATACCATCTATAAGGGTACATAGTGATATCTAAAATAATAATAAAAATAAGTTAAAAAACTTGTGTACGAGGTTTTTCAACTTCGGGTTTATTTTGGAATTTACGGGTTAATATATCTGGGCGAGCGCCTTTAATTACGGGCCATTATCGTACAAAATATTCAAAAAACGAAAGAATTTCGTTTTATTTAACTTAAAGTATCGAAATCAAACGTAGTAAAAGAAATATTATAATACCTTATAATTCATTGAAATCGTAAACAGGGTACGGACGTTACATAATTCTCAAAACTACACATTTACGCAGAATACCACCACGAAAAGCTCTTTGTCGTAAATGGTATAATTACGTTCTGCGACCGTTAATTATGTAAAATAGGATATTACTAGCTTTAAGATACCATCTTCATCCTACTACAACAAATACCCTTTTAAAGCCGTTTTCGAATAATCGGTTTCCACTACTATTAACTGCTTTGGATCCTAATATACCAAATTTAAATCCGTAACAAAGTCATTTTTCAAAATTTAAAATACGTATTCCTCCTGTTTCATACAAGTTTAACGAATTGTTTATTTCGTTCGTCGGATATAATAATTAGTCAAAATAAAAATTAATAATAAAATTCCGATAAAAATTAGTAAAACCTAAAAATTTCGAACCTTTCGAATGATATATAATAACTTCTATTTACGTATTACCGAAATTTTTGGGGGTCGGCCTGGATACCTATGTTAATCGACACGATTAAACATAGGTATTTTACCCTTTTAACTACGGAGTTATACTTTTACTACTCCAGGTTTAGCTTAGTATTATAAAGATTCCTTAAGACCACCTGAATTTTCACTTTATAATCCGATTCAATACCGGGGAAAAACTAAAAGATTATCTTGATAAATTGTAACTAAATTATTCAAAATTTCCGTTGTTAAATCATTAATATACCCTCAAAACGTCGTTGGCATTTCCGCTATTCTAAAGGGGGTAATTAGCCATTTAAATAACCTAAAACATATATGAAAAGCCGTTAATTTTCCTACCCGAATGTAATTCTGATACGGTAAAAAGCTTTTCGAATATCTAGTTTCGTAAATCACATTAACGTCGATAACATACATAAAGTTTCCTTAATTAAAGGTAAGTGAAAATGATCCTATTCAGTAATTTTATTTAATACCTGGTAATAGATATAAAACCGTTAGCCCCCCCCCCAACTTAAAGATTAGTAGTACCAACGTCGCAACCGATAAAAAATTTACTTGAACCTTACCCCTACTTATCAGTTCCGTAAATTAATGTTTAAACTCTAAATTATAATTCAGTAATATTAAGTACAATAGTTCCTGAGGTCGTTTTAATGAAAATTTATCTTTGCTCGGTTTAATATAGATATTATAGTCGAGTTTTCCCTTATATAGGGTTAAAGCTATAGCTTTATCCTTATCGAATAGGTTGCGAAACTTTGCCAATTTTGGTAAAATACGTAATTAATTCTTTTTCTCCATTATAACAATCGGTACCGTTGCGCGTAAAATCCGCGTTATTTTGTAAAAATCTATAATGAAAGCTACTTACGACTAATACCCCATACGTTATGTAATCCGTTGAAAACAGAATACCAAACTAATAAAATCCTATTCTATAACGCCTTATATATCCCCCAATCTAAATAGTATGATTGTTATATTGATGATTAATATTTCTTAACTATAAAATACTAAACAATTACCGTTAACGTTGAAAATGATTTATTAATATAATATCCAAGCATCCCAAGCATTTCAACCCCTTTTATTTCAGAAATGATATATATTAATATCGGGCTCGACTATTTATTCATTTTCACACGATATTTGGATATTGAATAGATATGCGAATTCCACCATAACCTCAATACAATACCTAAATTTCGAAAATATAATAGCCAAATTCGCTTCATCCTTAACTGTTATACCAAAACATCGTTCATAATATAATAATAAACATAATGAAAATCAACCTAAATATACCAGAAGTAGTTATTACTGCAAAGTATGAAGATAAAAAAGAAATTTTCGTTTATATGTATTTTAATTAAATTAAAAAAAAAATACTCTATTTTGTAATTACGTAGTTAAAGCTATATAACCTTTGAATGAAATTGTATTTAGTAGTTAGGTTTTTTCCGTTGCTGTTGGTAAAAATTCTTTATTTATCTCTTCGACTTAGACCGTATATACCTACATCGAAGGTAATACTGAATGAAGTTCATAATCAAGTGAATAGTAATTCGTCAAACTATAAAGTAGTCAACGCCCCGTAACTTATATAACTCGTCGCTCCTTTATTGTTATTTATGTAGCCCTATATCTTTCATCTCAAACGCGTATCAAACGAATTTGTTAAAATAACTAGTCGTAATTAACACGACCTTTTAACTAAAACACCTAAAAGATATAAATTGCCGTTATAATTATATCTTTACCCGGATATTATAATTATAGGGGTCCCGTTAATCATCGATTAAAACGTTACTTTAAATCTCAAGATTTTAACTTGTTAATGAGTAAGCAGTACTTCGTTAAAGTTACGATATGGTCAACTCGGCTCCCACCCACCGTAATAAATTTATCTCAGATATCTAAGGAGATGCAAAGATGTAAATAAATTTATTTTCCGATTGAAAGCCAATTTAATTCGCCCGTTTAAGTTAGTAATATTTCGAACCTAATGGCAAATAATGCCTGCAGGTTTTTGTCGCTTATAAATAATCCCTTTAATTCGGTCAAAAATTTGTTCATATGATAAAGGTCATTCAAAACGGCTTGAATATAGTCGAAAAATTTACTTATATCGTATATACCCTTATATTCGCCGGTTTCGTAATATGTAGTAATAACTTATTTTACCGGTAACTTATAATGACACTATATGTAAAAAAACGTATAGCGACTGTTTCTAATTTATATTTTATTTGTTTTAAATATAAATTTAATTCTTTAGCGTGTTGTTGCCTTTGTAAAGGAAAGTTCGTCGAATTACCGTTAGTTATATCGTTTTTTCCTACCTTAAAACGGTATAAAAACTAATACGAATTACCATTAAGTCTGTTGCGAATTATTGAATTTGAATTACGATTTAAATGAAACTAAATATAAAATTAATGATAAAAGTCAATTAATCCGGTTATTATAATTACTTTATAATAAATTCAATATAATTTATAATGTTTCATAAATGAAATTTAACGTCCTAAGTCGGCTTCAAAAACGAAAGAAATATATTTAAAAACGTAGAGGATGATGTATTCGCCGATGGCCTATCCTGTTCGATAAAGTGAAGGTATAACGTAAAATTATTAATATTTGTTATCTTTTCGTTCATCGTGAGTAATATTCCTCCAGGAAAATAAAAAAAATCCTTAATTATATATTATAAATCTACCTAGAATAGTAAACTTAATATATATCAAATGGGGTTTTCTATGAAAGTATAGGCGGAAGCTTAGGAAATTCTATAGTAGCCCTTTGTATAGGACTTATGGGCATAGCTAGTGCTTAGTCCGTTACGTGTCCTCGCCCGTGCTATATGTGAACCACACCCGATCCGCGCTTGGACCGAGCCCGAACTAGGGACTTCATATCCCATTACGTATACAGTTACATAATCTATAGACTCAATAGCCAATTTCCTAGATCCATAACACTTGAACAAACCTCTAACTCAATTTATCTTTAACTTAACTATACGAATTAATCAGATTGTCGGCTTTAGTACTCTAACAATCTTACAATTTGCAAAGGTACCTTTAGTTCTCTTCCTGGTTTCTGGCATAATACTTAACCATACCAAGTGGCCTTTTAACGTAGCTTTCGATACGTAATATGTAATTAAGTATTGTTTATAAAAAATTTAAGATTTTATTTAATGTCTATTAAGTCATAATATTGGCCGAGTTGTCTTTACCATCAATCCACCTAAACTTGTTGATCTTCTTCTCTTCATAAGCTTTACAAAATACCATTAAATAGATGATTAGGCGGTTTTCACTGGTTATTCCAAGATTAAAAAAGCATTTAAATAAGCTTTTGGAATTGGTATAGATTATAATCGGAATAAGTGAAATCTTTAGTTGTTTGGTAACAATATTGGAATTTTCTTATATTGCTATAGCTACATAAAATCTGTTTATTATAGAGTAAAAATTTTCAATCTAATATACTTAGATTAATCATTTTAAACTTAACGAGAGTTTAATGGATTAGGTTTCCTGTAATTCCAAACTAACCATTTTATAACTTGTCTTTTTTAATATCAATCGTTATAATTAATCCTATTTGTAATGAAAGGTCTATATTGCTTGTAAATGAGCCATCCGTCAAGATTATCAACTCAACCTTCGACAGGTTAATTAGAAACATATTAATCTTCCGGTATAGGTTCCTTTTTCGCCAATCCAACCTTTTATTTCGTCGATAGTAGTCCTCATCTATCTGGTTTAGCGTTTTTATCGCAATCGAGAGATCGTAGGAAGCTTCCGATTGGTATAAGGCAACTATATAGCTGCCATATGCGTGTTGCTTCGAATACCTTTAATCTTTAGTCATGTTAATCTTGTTAATTGTAGCCAATTCAGCGCCTTAAAACTTTTGATTGAAGCTAAGATTAATATCAATATCGTTAATAATATGTTAGTGGATGAACGATCTATTCAAGTTTAAATATTTACCTTCCACTAAAATCGCGACCGGCTTATAATTCTAAAACTTTGAATCTTCAATTACCCATTATTCCGATGTCATAAATACAGTAATTCTAACGAAAAGGGTATTGTTAATTTGTATACCCAATAATATGAAATCTTTATCTTACGTAATTAATAAACCCGGATCATAGTTTGAAGATTTTATGTCTAGCTTCAAGTTAAAATACGATGGATACGTTAGGAACTAATAGACGCCTATTTTAACTAGTCCGTAAAATAACTTAATACATCGTATAACCGTCTACCAGAGGTATTGTTACGCATATTTTAAGGTCATTTGTATAAGACGATCCTTTATATATCAATTACTAATAATATATTTCATTGGGTAATATCCTTATTATTGAAGTAAAACTTATTGTTAATTTTAATGAGTCAAATTATTACTAAAACGAATATTTAACGTTGGCTGATTTTCTAAATTATTGTAGACTACGTAAGGATTCAATTTTTACCTTTATGACCAGATTTCTAAGCGATAAAATGTGATTTTTCATACGGTCTCCTCGTGGTTCTACCCTTAGCCTTGTATACAATCTTTGTTGAAGGTACTACATAGGAGGATATTATGTAGGCTTATAGATTCAAGTATTTCAGAATCTACATAGAGGACTTCATATATGATCAAGTGTATCATTATTTATATATAAATAAATAAAATGTCGAGGGTCTATACAAGTTAGTACTAGTGTATACTAGTAAATACTAGTTTCTTTGTGCTAGTAAATACTAGCTCAGGCAGCATCTCCGTGATAATTCTACGTACTAGTCAATACTAGTACTTGTACTAGTAAATACTATTTCCCTTTGGAAATATCCACATCTCTGGTAAATTTCTCATCTTTGCTGTTAATAAGTATCAAGTACTTGAATATGTAATAAGTACTGACTGGCCCTGTTGTTGAGTGTGCCAATTGACTTTAGCTGTTGTATTTCCAACAATCCTCGATTTGAAAGTCGTAACATTTTGTGTTTAGAGGTTAAAGTCGGGTTTAGATACAAATTATACGACTTTTTAAGTAAGGAATCAATGAATCTTAACCTTATCACTTTCTTTAAAATTCTTAACGAAGATTTTCATAATTATTTGTGCCTAGAGTTTAATAGCCAAGTCTTAATTATCCTTTAATTTCCTAGTAACCCAAATAGTATTATAGATCCAGTCCGGTATATATTCCTTATCATTCACGTTTTTTTATTATCAGTTATATTACCGCATTTTTATCAATAGACTAATTACGGGAGGTGGCGGATTTTCTTGCCTGATTCGCTTGGTTTGAGGATCTTTATTATCATCGTTATCGTCGTCGTCAGTCGTTTGAATCTAAGGTTTGACCTAAGTTACATGAAGCTTCACAAAACTGTTAGTAATTTTAATAATTACTTTAGGGTTAACGATACTTAAGATCTTAAAAAGGCTATTCTATTTATCTAGATCTCGCCACACGAGGACTTTAAGTTATAAAAATGAAGTTAAAATGTCGATCGTCGTAAAATCTTTTCTAGTATTAAGGGCATTAAACTCAACGCCGTACTAATTTCTTCCTTAATTTTGAAACTTTTATTGTATGCCAATACCCTTTTCAGAGTACTTGCTAATAGTGAAAGTTTACCCGTTAAATAAGAATATACTTCAAAACCTAGCAATATTGATATCAAGCTATAAATATCCACAATATAATTCAAGCCCTTCACCACTATCTTAAAACATGCTTCTTAATCCGTAAAGATCACAATCTCTAATATAAGAATATTGTATACTTTAAGAAGTGATATTTTCACACTTTCGACCATTCTAATTCTTTCATGAGCCTTAACAGGTACCTATTTTTACCAAATTCTTATTATTTACGCATTCGTTTAATATTCCGCCGTCACAAAATTAGTACAAGTATAGTAAACGACGACGTTTGGTAAGCCCAAGTACTTATTAATCCACAGCATCCTTAAAGTTTCCTACATATCTTTTTTTCGATAAGAATTTAAGGAGTTTGACTTTATACAAAGAAGTTGTAATGTTTATAACGTAAGAATCAAAACTATTTTCCAAGAAAAATCTATAAGAAAAATCTCGTAATTGAAATTCTTATTATCTTTCAATAAAAATTTTAATTTTCGGGGGACTTAGGCATATGTTTACGAATAATGGAAAATATTTTCAATGGTCTTTAGAATGAAGTATTCCCTTTTATTATGCACTGTGAACTTGAAAACTTTGTATAGCCTATCGATTATGAGGTAATTAAAGCACCGGTATAATTAAAGTTTCTTTAACTTCATCAGGTTTAATACTATTACTTTTAGGTTTTCAAGATAAAACTAAAGGTATCTTTATTTAAAGGCGAAAGGAAACCTCCGGTTTTTCTTAAATAATTCGTTAAATTAACGTTAACGTTTACGCTTAGAATTGTCATATCCTCTAAATAAAGAGAAAACTAGGTAGGAGACTTAAAAATGTAAAACGTAATCGGACCAAAAATAGTTTCAATAGTCATCGATTTTAATTAAAATAGTTATTTTTTAAGGTGGAAACTAACTTTAACTTTGTCAGTATCAGCATCTTAACAATAAATCTCCATGACAGTAGTGATTTAATTTCGAAATACCCAGTATTACAAATGACCTTTTATGAAGTATCTTACTAACTCTACATCTGATATATTATTTTAAAATATATGATCTAAATAAGCATCGAAAAGGTTAAAAGTATATAAAGAGTTAAGTATTTGTTTAAGGAAAATGTAAAGGTCTTCGCCACCTAAACGGTATAGAAAGCTGTGGTCGGCTAGGTAATAGACCGCTTTAAGAATTATATCTTTATATAATGCAACTTGTTTTGAAATATTGTTATCGTGAACTGCTTCTTCACCCTGATAATCGACGATGTGATCTAAATAATTTTACCCGAAAAAAATCGTGTATTGAATATAATACATTACCTGCTATATATAACGTGCAGCTAGCGGATGACGAATTAACTAATAACCATATTTACCATAAATCCAACATCTTTTACTACTATTACGACAATAATTCTTATATTTAACATGTTTACTTAGTTTTTACCGTCTTCGCTAACGCTAATATGACTGTTGATTCTAGTCGATGTGCTTTGGACCGGATCTTGAACTTTAGGGTCGCCCGTAATAATAATTAATATAATATGCTATCGCTCAGTCTTCGTTATCCCAATCGCAAATTTTATTAGTTTGTGGATATATACGGATAAAATTTGGCGTATAGGCTATTATAGTTGTAATAGAAAACCTTAAATGGTTAAAAAAGTCATTACAAATAGCATTTAGGTGTTATAAGGCGTACTCGAATTTTCTGATACTCGTAATTGCTACCCATACCAGTTCTCGAAGTATAGCTTCGTCAGCATAGGCTTTTCCTATTGCTTATCGATATATTATTAACTTGTGTAATATCTGATTAAAGAGATTCATCTGAGTTTACTCCTTTTTCATCTAACCTATTATCGTCGTCCACCTCTTTGAATCCTAATATATGTAGCATTATACAAGATGGACAATATATTCGAAGTGATTTCTTATGCCGTCATAAATCTCCCCAAAAGTTTTTGCCCTCGTTAAAAAATTCAAATATTAATCCCTAGCGTAGCCTATGAGGATTCCAGAAAACAATAAGTATAAACCTAAAGGAGAGCCCTCCATCCACTTGCAAATATTGAGGAAATGCATCATTTTTATATCAAGAAAGTTTTAAGGCTTTCTATCATACTTTTATACTTCGTTCCAAGACTTCTTAAAGTCCATAAAAAGCTTGTAATTGATATTGACCATCTTGATAGGTTTGGTGTAAAGGTTATAATAATCGTATCACTCGTCAATAATATTTCATAATACTTCAAAATTGCAATGATAAAGGCAGTTGTCAGTCGCTTAGACCAAGAGGTAAAATCTTGTAATAGGATTTCAAGTGGGCTCACTCGTATAGACGTACCTGCCGTGGAAGCCTCGCCTGAAGAAACATAACGATTTTAGGGAAAAACTTATCTATTTTACGGAAATTTTTGAAAAGTAAGAGGAACTTGAAGATTTTAGAGAAGATTTCAAAAGATTTGAAGATATTACTTAATTGATCGATAGATGATGTCAACATCAATTCCTCTTACCGCGTTTACGGACGCTGTTTTATGTGCTCCATTGCTGGAGTATATATACTAACCGAGTTTGGTATACGTATTATCAAAGTCGCAAGCGAGGATTTTAACTAGTTGAATAAATTTTTACAGGTGGTATTTGGGTATTATAGAGCGTATTATAACTCTTTAATTCTTGTAACAGCTGTTTGTACCTATTTGTGAAGTGTGGATTTACTAGCGTAGGCTTTTCCCATTACCTGTTGGCATAATATCAGCTTGTCAAATATCTAATTTAGAACATTTATTTGTGTTTCTTTTCCCCCTCTCTTTTCTATCATCGTCGTTGACCTTGTAGTGACCCAATCCGTATGATATTACACAAGGTGGATATCGTATTCAAAATAACTCTTTATACTCTCGTAGATTATGTGGAAATTTAGTTCTTTTATTAATAAGGTTAAACAGTAGTTCCTGGCGTACACTATAAGAATTCCAGGGAATAGTAAGTGAAAACTAAAAGGAAAGACTTTAATTCACTTGCAGATGTTTAAAAAAAGTATCATTTCCGTATCAATAAGGTTATAGGGCTTTCTGTTATAGTTCTTTGCGTTATTTCAGGTTTTAGCAAAGTCAATAATAATTTTGTAGTTGATATTGACCATTTCAATAGGTTTGGGAAGGAGGTCTCGATAATCGTCCTAATCGTCGTTGGTATTTCCTGTTGATCCAGGCTTTCAAGCCTTCAAGTCGCTGTGTTAAGGGTAAATGTTAGTCTCCTGTCTTTAGTGGTAAAGTCCTATAGTAAAATTTGTAATAGAATTGTACGTATAGGCGTACCTGCCATGGGAAGCTTCGCCTTAAAAAATTTGGCGGTTTTGAGTGAAGGGTTAAGGGGCAAGTAGAACTTAGCCTTAAAAAGGGTTTTAAATAACTTGACGCTTTTGTTTCATTAACCTTTAGATGAAGTCGATGTTAATACCTTTTGTTACGTTGTTTACTCTCATTTCATGCGCTTTTACACCACTAAAAACGTACTTTGCGTTGTTACACAAAGATGTTAAGCTATTAAGAAGATTAACGGTTTTTTTTCATTAGAGTATGAAGAGGTTTAACTTAATTAAGGATCGAGTGGACGTTCTTTAGAATGGGTATAAGGTTGTTAAGGGTCCTTAATACTCTTTCCCTTGAGACGTGAGTTTTAGTGGTATTCCTTAAGTTAGGATAGGTTGAATAGAGTTTATATCAGCATTAAAAATCCCTTTATTAGAACTTAAACTCCTCATCGTTTCATTTTTGGTTTCAATCTCGATTTAATACCTTTTTTAATTACTTTCCATATATTAATAGTTCAATTATTAAAAAGTCACGATATTTTAAAGAAGCTCGGACGTTACAACCAAAGTTTTGCCTTCGTTTTCATCTGAAATATAGCTGTTTATAAAGTTAATTACGTGTTTTTCTATTAATTTTTCGTCAACGTTTGATCGTTAAAGCTTTTTATCGTAGTGTTTTGAAAGGAGAGATTCGAGAGCTTCAATTACCTCCATTTGCTTTTGATTGGGTGCTTTTTTGAGGTTCTGGTTATTGTAGTAATTGGTGAGCCAGAGACTTGGTAATTCAAAGCGTGTAGATTTGATCATTTAGCGTAAAATCTCACGACGTGACTTTTTGGGCGCGATTTTATAATTTTCGGTGGTTTCGTTAAAAGTAGCGATTTTAATAATTAAATTGGCATAGGGGAAGAGAAAAAAAATGAAATATGAGAAAAAGTTTAGTATGCAAGGTGATATCAGAGGTCATTTGTTTTTGGTAGTGAAGGTTGAAGATTGAAAGTTACTATCCATGGGATTTAATTGTTTTTGTAATAGTAGTAACTATAGTAATACTGACTTAGCCGTTTGCCAAATTGTGGATTTGAGAGTTTGAGCAGTTAATCTCATCTCTTTTTAAGAAGGATTCATGAATATTTCTTGGTGTTTTTCAATAATAATACCGTTGCCTACTTTCAGATTGTCGTTATAGACTGACGTAACTCAAAAGTCTTTTCTATTTTCCTGCTGTTGTGGACTGGCGCAGTACTAATAGAGGCGCTTCACAATAATCTTTCCTTTACTCTAGCCGCTATTTAACGTAGAACGTAACCGGAAATTAGCTTCTTTTTCTACTTAGCTTATCTGTGCTTAACCTAATAAGCACTGATTAGTGTCGATAGGCCTTGCCTATAATAGGCTTTTAGATGTTGCAACGTTGTCGATTAGAATAGTCGAAGTAACTGTAGTATTGCGTAGTTAAGTAGTGGATGTATTGTTCTAGGTTTGGCGGACCGCTAGTCGGTCTACATAGTAATTTGTATAGCCAACTACTTTGCCCATGCCCTAGTGTGAAGTAGGAATATACTGTACTTAACTTGTAGCCAATACAGTAGGCTCATAAACAATACACTCAACTTACAGTTAGTATAGTCAACGTTACCTACAACTAAAGTTGACCTACTATACTACAAATACTACTATTCCAATAGTAATAGTTTTGGGGAATTTATTACAAACTACTATTAATATTAAACTATAATTACAAGAGGCTTTACACACAAAATAGGGATTGCTAGTATAGATATTATTATTCAAGGTAAATATTACTATAATTAGCAAGCGTGAGGGAATACATTGGTAGAATGCATAGTTATGGTCACAGCTCAGGTAAGAGTATCTAAGATCTCATCTGAGGCGTGTACTCTCCAGATGCTTCTTCACCCTCTTACATCTATCATTACTATTATCTTTGAATACTATATTGTTTTCTTTATATGTTAACTTACAAACCTAAACAACAGTACGGATTCCTGGAAATAATACATGGAAATTTAAAGGTTAAATCTCCATTTCTTTGCAAATATTAAGTAACGGAATTATCTTCGTATTAAGTATATTATCAAGTTTTCCATCATACTTCTCTATATTATTCTAGAATTTGAAAAAATCTGTAAAGAGTTTATAGTTGATTTTAATTATTTCAACCGAATTAAGAGATTAATCCCGATAGTCATCTCAGTAGTCAGTAGTTGTTTTTGGTTATTATCTTAAGTTTTAAACCTTTAGAACTACAATGGTAAGGGTAATTAGTAGTTGCTTTATTTAAATAGTAAAGTCATATAATAGGACCTATATTAGGTGGACCTATATAAGTATACCTTTCTGTATTTTGTGTAGTCGTTCTAAGGGAAGCTTTACTTTGAGGAAATATTTGATTATTTTAACGATTTTACTCAATCAAGCGTTGGATAACGTCGACGTCAATTCTTCGTACCGCGTTAGCAACCGCTATTTTATATATTTTATCTGTACCGATAACATATTTCGCACTGTGAGGAACAAACATACAATTATTTAGTAAATTAACACATTTTCATTGTTTGTGTCTAAGAAGTTGTTACCCAAAAGATGGAAGGCTTAACTTAATGCAGGATTAGGGGGTAGTTCCTTAGAACGTATATTAAACATTAATAATTCTTAGGAATGTTCTTTTCTTTCTTGCAGGTTTTAAAGCTAAAGGTTTTAAGGATAATCCTTTCAATTATACTAATTTGAAAACAATCTTCGCCAATCAATTGTTATTTTTATTTAAAATAAAGATCCTACGTTTACGAACCTTTATTTTTAACTTGGTTTTAACTCCCCATTAAATTCTTTTTCCCATATTAACAGTTTATGTGGGAACAATAGTCAATTGCAGTACAGTCAAGTTAACAATACGGTCAGTAAGTTGATTGTACTGACTGCAAGTTGACTGTATTGTTTGGGTTGACTGTAAGTCAACTGCAGTATGTGCCCAATTCAAACTAGGGCACGGGTCAAGCAATTGACCATACAAATTAGTGTATAGAGCGGCTAGTTGTCTGACAAACCTAGAACAATATATCCACCACTTGACCACGCAATACTACTGTTACTTCGACTGATTTGAATCAACAATGTAGCAACGTCTAAAGACGTATCAATATTGGCGAGGCCTATTAAAACTTGTCAGTACTTATTAGGGTAAGCACATGTTGGTTAGGTAGAAAAAGAAGCTTTTTTTCGGTAACATTTTGTGCAATTGCAAGGTAGAGGAAAGATTCGTGCAAAAAGCCTCTACTAACTGCGTCAGTCTCTACGGCAGTAAGTAGAGAAAACTTTTGGGTTGCGTCAGTCTTCACGATAGTCCAGAAGTGGCGACGGTATCGCCATTTCAAAACACCAAGAAATCTTCATTAAACTATGTTGAAGAACGTTGAGATGAACCGTTAAAGTCTCAAATCGTTAGGAAAGAGATCACCAAGTTACCAAGCACTTTACAGTTAGCAAACGGCTAAGTCGTTACTACTATTAAGAATACTACTACTGTAGATCGCTAAGTTCAAGACCCTTACAACAAACAACCACTTTAACAACAAATAACCTTTAACTTTGCCCTTTACACTAAGTTTTTCCTCTACACCAATCTTTTTCCTCCTCCTATATCACGAAACCG
This sequence comes from Anisogramma anomala, assembly GCA_038502455.1. Taxonomy (NCBI): domain Eukaryota; kingdom Fungi; phylum Ascomycota; class Sordariomycetes; order Diaporthales; family Gnomoniaceae; genus Anisogramma; species Anisogramma anomala. Next base: position 13,169,726 of record JASMMZ010000001.1, read on the forward strand.
TCAATCGGACACGTTACCAAAACGTCAAAATGGTAATCAGTCAGGAACGTATGAAAGCATTCAATCAGAAACGCATGAAGGCAATTGAGGCCCTCGGACCCCTTTTCTTCAAGCACTACAACAAAGACCTCTGGGGCAGAGATGTTGACGAAACCTCTACTGAAGAAAACTTGACCAATTAGGTTGGCCAGTACATCCCCGACTTGGACGCCGGTGAAGATTTTGATCGTAGCGCCTACTCTTTACAAGACTTACGATACCTCTTTCATGACTGGACAATTAACATGTGAAAAAAGATTCCAAAATTAATTGGAACCAATTTAAAAGTAGAGGTTTATAGGCGAAGGATCTTTATCCCAGACAAGATTACAAAAGGATTGGCAGAAACCCTTTCAAATTGGCATAATAGGAGGAATGTCCTCAAAATTCTCGAGTCGAAGACTCTCCTCAAGTCGAAGACCCTCAAAATTCTCAAGACAAAGACTCTTCTTACGACCTGACAACCTCCACAGACCCTCCTCAAAACGAAAACGAAGACTCTCCTCGAGACGAAGCCGAAAACCCTCAAACTCCTCAAAACCTGCCCCCTAAAGATCTTCAAGAGGCTGAGGTACAGGCGCAACAGGTGTCACAGGTCCAACAAGCACCACAGGCACGGCAAGCCCAGCAAGTCCAAAAGGCTGAGGTACAGGCGCAACAGGCGCAACAGGCCCGGTAAGCCCAGCAAACCCAACAGGCCTGGCAAACCCAGCAGGGCCGGCATGCCCGGCAAGCCTGTCAAGGTCGAGATGTACACTCTAAAGGCGTTGGTTCATTAAAACGCTACGTAAAAAGACCACTTGGCAAGGCCAAAACCATGTGACGGGGGACAGGAAAGGAAATATTGGTACCCTGGCAAACTTAAAAACTGCCAGGGAGCTGAAGCCGGCGACTTGATTGATTGGCACGGTTGAGTTGGAGGCGTGCATAAGTCTGGCGAAAGACTTGTATACGGAAGTTGATAAAGTCGAAACACGGAACCGAGGGGCGAAGGGAGGTGATTGGAGTTAATTTGGGTGCGGAACGCACTGAAATTGACAGGGGTGTGTGGCCGGCAGACGAGGAAGGACTTTAGAGACTAGCACTAATAAGTCGTTGGCCACACTGGCGCGCGTGCACAAAACAAAAAGCCGCGAGTCTTGGAATAGTAGTCAATTGCAGTAAATTCAAGTTAACTATAATGTCAGTAAGTTGATTATACTGACTGCAAGTTTATTGTATTGTTTGTGAGTTGACTGCAAGTTAACTACAGTATGTGCCCAATTCAGTCTAGGGCACGGGCCAAGCAATTGGCCATACATATTAGTGTGCGGACCGGCTAGCGGTCTGCCGAACCTAGAACAATACATCCACCACTTGACCATACAATACTACTGTTACTTCAACCGATTCGAATCGACAACGTTGTAACGTCTAAAGGCCTAGTAACACAAGTAAGGCCTATCAACAGTTTAGTTGTTATAAAACTTACGAAAGTTTTAAAAGGCGTAGGTATACTGACTAAATTCTATACTAACATCCAAGTTGAAGATGTGTTGTCTAATAAAGTTAGTTAATTGTTTATTAGTAAATACTTTTATTAATGTATTTATTTGTCGGTTAGGTCTTTATATCAACGTAGGAAAAAGATAGTATAGTATTCAAAGATAAAAAGAGAAAGATGACAGCGGGAAAAGAAGCATCCTGAGAGCGTACGCCTTGAATAGGAGCTTAGATACACTCATCTGAGCTATAACCTCCTATCATACACTCCGTTAGTATGCTCCATTACGCTTATTAATTATAGTATACCAATATGAGAAATTTTAATCTTAGTACGAAAAGATCTATAATTATAATTTAGTAGTAATAGTGCGTTATGTAGTAGCGATAGTAAAATGTAGGTAATGGTTCGTTTTGAAAGATCGGTGAATCCTATAAAGGCGTAATATCTGATATTATGTGTTGTGGAGTTAATATAAAGTGATATATCGCTATTAGTTTAGGTAAATTTTCCTTTTCTCTCTCCCTTAATAACGTGCTATCACATATACTTAAACATTTATTGAACCATATTTCATTTTTTCTTTTAATTGACAAATCTTTATTACTTTATATAGTATGTCGTTTCGTAAGTTACATAATAACCTTACCGTATAGCATGACAGTGTTTTCACGTTGCTAATGCCGCCACTACTGCTGCTGCCCTCCTTTAGGCTGTCGATAATACCCTTTTTAGTTCTCTTTTTTTGGTTACTTCTACCCCCTTTTTCTACTTCTCCCTTCTCCCCTTTAGTAAGCTAAAGTTGTGATAATAATATGAATAGCAGGAGTAACAATAGTAATAAGAGTAGTAAAAGTAGTAAGAGGTTATAACACTTACCTTTTCATACCGTATAAAAACTTTGCCTTTATATATCATGTATATTAAGCGTTGAAAGCGTATTATTGGTGAGTTATAACGGGTTACTTAATATTTGCCTTTCAAATTGTAATATGTATCAATTTTTGCTTGGATGAGGTGGAAATAATGAAGTGCGTTCGTTGTTTGGAGGCGCGTTTCGTTAGAGTATGTTGTGAGGTTATTTTAGTATACAAGGTGTTGAAGCGTTGAATTAAGGTCAGTATAATTAGCCTTTTTATAGCTACGCCGTACTTCGCCCATGTCACATCCGCTGCTATCGGTAAATTATTTGGCAAGTATTGCTAAAGTAGGGGTGTATTTATATGTTACTATCGTTACTAGCGAGGTGGTAACAGGTATATATCCGTCCTGGTAGTGTTGGTGCCATTCTCGAATACCCTTTTATATACCCACCGTATTTATGCTAAGTAAAACTTTTTAATACGTAATTCGGGGCGTGGATTTATTTATTATTAGATACCAATCGGCGGCTTATTGTAATGATCACACTAAATACCTGTGAGTATATAGAAAGTGTCAGAGGGTTTATATTATCAAGAAGGTAGCAGAAGTGCTGAGTGAATAATATCGCAACCGTGCAAGTAATGATCAAAAGCCGTGAGGCTATTCAGAATATACTAAGACTGAATACTTAGATTGACAACTGAAGAGCTATGAAGGAAATACTTTCTATGTGGTGATGACCATATCCTTATATATCCATGCCTTTATACCGTCTTCAGTACTGGATCCCTTGGATCAGTGCTGATCCCACTGATTCTAATCACGTGATGGACTTAGTCATTTCCCTGCTAATAAAGGAAAGGTGTTCTCCACCTGATATGTAGGACTTCAGGCTCTAAGTGACTCAGTTGCATACTGGCTTGCTTTCTGACCCGCTATCATGTTTGGGTCGTAACACTTATAATAACCGTTAATGTTGTTACCGCGCAGTGTACGATTTTGTGCCTATATTATATAGATAAATTTGACGACGTCTTTGGCCGGCGTCATAAGAATGGCGACCCGACCTATTTCCCTTTACCCAAAGGCATATTAACCAAGACGTAAAAGCCGACTAACTCTTTTTAAGGCGAAGATGTCGACGGTGACGACGACAATAACAAAAAATATGATAATAAATATGACGATAACGACAACAACGAGTTTATCCCCTTCTTCTTTTCCCACTTCGGTAACTATTAGTTACTATGTTTTCGTTATCTTCAGATTATAAACCGGTTTATCTACATATATTTATATAACAAAAATAGCATTTAAAAGAAATCGTAGCGCAAATGGTAAATAGCAAATCCAAAAACTAAAATATATTATCTAAGCAAGAAAAAGCACATCTATAAAGTGAAATATACAATGTAAAGAACTAATAATAAATTCAAAATGTGGAGTACAAAATGAAATTCGTAGGGAAGCAAAATTCGAGAACAAGGAAAAGATATTTGTTTATCGGAGTTTAGATCGTATAATTCTTTTAACAAAGACAACGAAAAGAGTAATTATATATAATAACGTTATCAATACGTTATTTGCAGCGTATTTATTCATTATGTCCTCTGAGTTTAACTTTCTATCAATTTATTTCGGGTTTTTTTCCCCGCAGCGTTTGTTCGATTCTTGTAAAGCTATAATATTAATTATGAAGCGGTTTGTATTTATATTGCGGAATTTAACAAAACACTCGTAAAAGGGAAAAGGTTCATATGAACCATTGAAGGGAAGGCTTTTATATCAATGCTTGAAATAATTATATTAATATTTATTACCTTAATAATACCAAATTTAAAGTTTTTAATGATTTTATCAATTTTTGAAACGAAAAAGTTTCGTATAATTAATTTATATTTAGTTGAACTATAATTAACAATGATTGTTAGTAGGGCTTTAAACGTTATAACGTTGTCGATTTGAATAGTTGAAGTAACAGTAGTATTATATGGTCAAATGGTGGATATATTGTTTTAGGTTTGACGGACCGTTAGCTGGTCTACGCACTAATGTGTATAGTCAATTGCTTATCTCATTCCTTAGAGTGAAGTGCAGCATACTATACTCAACTTACATCTAATGCGGTAAGTCTTTACAAAGCAATACACACAACTTGCAGTTTAGTATAGTTAACTTTACTTTAAGTAAAGTTGATTTACTGCATTTCATGTAATACTATTTTAATATTGGCGGCTTTTTAGTTTGTGCGCGTACGGTAGTGTAGCTAACCAATCTTTTTCAGTTACTACTAGATTGCCTCTTCATCAACTGGCCAGACCCTTATCAATTTCAGTTAACTTCTATATTGAATTGCATCTAATTACATTCAAATTGACCTTATTTAACCTTAATTACTCCGTTTCCTTAAGGTTCGAGTTCATTAACTCCTACAAAAAGTTGTTCCGCTACAGGCTTTTACAAACTTTCACTTCAACCATGCCACTTGAATAGATCATCATTATTAATCCCCTAGCAGTTTTTCAGTTTGCCAGCATATCCCTGTCCACTGTTACATGATTTGAGCTTTCCGGACAGCCTATTAACGTAGCCTTCGATGCGTATGGTTAATCTGTTGCTGTTTACAAACCTTTTTAGGGCTTTGTTTAGCGATACCTTCGTTATAACGTTAGTAGAATTTTCTATACCATCGATTTATCGGAAATTTTTAATCTCCCTTCTTTTGTAGGCTTTACGGAGTGTTATTTTGTCGATTATTAAGCGTTTTTTGCTAATTGTTCCGAGCTTTAAAAGGTACTCGAATAGGTTCCTCGAGTCGTTATAAATTATCACCAGAATATGGGGAATTTTTAGCTTCTTTATAATAATTTTAAGTGTTTCCTATAATGTTATATTTATGTTAAAGTCTGTCATTATGTCGTAGACCTCTGATACCAGTACGTTTCGTATAATCTTTTTATATTTAACAGACGTTTAATGGATTAGGTTGCCGATAATATTAAATTGGTTTTTCTGTTTCTTTTCGTTAACGAGAGTTATAAAAATGCCCATTCGTAAAGATAAGTCGGTGTTATTTATAAAGAATCCATACATAAATATTATTTACTTAGTTTTTAAGAGTTCGATTATCACCATATTAATTTCGCGTTTTAGATTTCACATTTGCTACTAGAGCCTTTCGTTTAGCTAGTTTAAGTCTTTATTTATTAGTTTTTGTGCTTGCACCGCGATGCATAGGTCGTAAAAGGCTTCCGGTTGGTCTAAAGTAATAATATAATTACCTCGAGTACGATATTTTAAATACCGTGTTATAACCCAACAGCTGCAGGTTACACCAGCAGCAGCTCACAGCACTAATGAAGGAAATCAGTTAGACACAGCCTGACGGCAGGCATCTGGTCCCAAAAACCCCTCAGAGTTGGGGTCGTTAAGAACCCACTCGGCACACCGAGAACCGGAGACTGGATATGTTGGATATACTACATATCCAAATGATCCAGTCTGGATATGTTAGATCGCGCACATATCCAACATATCTTTCGCCACCACGTCAACTGAAGGAACTAGATATAAGGACGTGGTCATCACCACGTTATGTAGCTTCATTAGATAGTTCTTCAGTTGTCAATATAAGTATTCAGTCTATACATCTGAATAGCCTCACGGCTTTTGATTATTACTTGCACGGTTTCAATATTGTTCACTCAGCACCTCTGCTACCTTCTTGATAACATAAACCCTCTAAGACCTTCTATATACTCATGGGTATTTAGTGTAATCATTACATACCGTTAAGCCCTAACTTTATTAATTTTGTTAATTGTGGTTAAAATAGCGCTTTGACCTTTTTAGAGAAAGCTATAGCCGGTATTAATACTATGTATATGGATTAACGATTTATTAAATTTAAATTAGCTACCTTTCGTCAACATCGTTACCAGCTTGTAATATTAAGACTTAAAGTCTTTAATCGCGTAATATTTCAATTCCATAAAACTATTCGTTTCGACGAAAAGGTTATCGTTAGCTTGTATATCTATTACGTCAAAGTCATTTTTTTGCGTTACTAGTAAGCACAGATCGTATATTAAAAACTTTATCGTTAGTCTAAATTTAAAATAAGATTTATAGGTTAGGAACTAATAGACATCTGCTTTAGCTAATCGGTATAACGGTTTAATATTTCGTATAACCGTGTTTAAAAGGTAAATGGCACGAATTTCCTGTAATAGTTTTAATAATATCATCCGTTGTAAATCCGTTGCTGATTGTGTACAGACTTACGTTATATTACGGTTATTAAGCGTAAATTTGCCCTCAATTTTGGCTAGCAAATTTATTGCTTAAGTAACTACTAAACGCTAGCCGATTTTTCAAATCGTTGGTGATTGTATAAAGATTTAGTTTTTACCTTTATTACCGTATTTTTAAGCGATTAAACGTGATTTTTCGTATGGTGACCCATGGTTTTGCCTTCAACCTCGTGGATAATCCTCGACTTAAAGATCGTAATATTTTGGTTTTAAAGGTTGAAATCGGTTTTCGGCACAAATTATATAAGCCCTCGAGTTAATAAGCCGTTAATTTCGACTTTGCTACTCTCCTTAAAGGGTTTACCGAAGATTTTAATAATTCCTTACGTTCGGAGTTTTAGTGTTAAGTCTTTGTTATCTTTTTTTTTCTCTGCTTACCCAAATAATATTATTAATATGATGTGGTGAATATTCCTCTATTACAACTTTTTTTCCTTTAAAGATAGTTTAAGCCGGCGGCGTTTTATCGGTTTATCGATAACTGGTGGAGGAGGTTCGTATCTATTCGGTCGTTTAATTTTTTCGGTAGGGTCTAAATACTTATTCACGTGAAAAGGTAAGTAGAAGAGGAATCATTATATTGGTATAGTTGTAGTAATAAAAAGTAAGATAATTGAAGAAGAAGAATCCAGAGGTGCACGCCACAGGTGAGGGCTTATAAGCCCTCGCCCAGAGCGTACCACTTTGGAATACATTTTCTAGACCGCTTCACGCATTGCTGTTCGGTCTAGAATAAACATTTCAGACTTCTTCATATAGGATGTACTTTGCGTCTTGTAAGGGTACAGCCTACAGTATAATACGTTATCATATACTTTGTAAAACTGTGCCCTACAATATAGTTCACTGATACTAGGCCTATATATACTATTTATAAGGGTATATATCAATATTTACATAGGTAATCTTTTCTCTTTTCTTTATATACCTATAACCTAATAACAAGAGTATAGTTGTGGCAATTTCTTATATGTAGTCTTATAATAATAGTATAGTTATAAAGGTTCAAATTAGCAGTTTCCATGGTAATAGTGTTATTATAGTATTAATTGTAAGAGGTGTAAATTATTAGTTTCTGTAATGAAAGTATAATTTTAAGGGTTCAAATTAATAAGTTTTAACCGCGGTAGTAATTATAATTCGGTTGTAATTAGTAAAGTTCAGCCGAAATAATAATTATAATTCGGCTATAATTAGTAAGGTTTAGTCACAGTAGTAATTATAGTTCGCTCCTGGTTAGTATAGAATATTGGTGGTAATATAATTAGTAATAACTCCTTTCGACGTTTTTAAGAAGTATAATTACGCAGGTATTATAAAAAGTGATTTCGTAAGAGTGATCACACAAAAGTAATTACGCATTTACGTGTTAGCTTAATATAAAAATTTATATCGCTATCGGTTTGGGTAAAACTTTTTTTTCTTTTTTTTTAAAAAACACGTAGTTTAAGCTAGTATAAGTATTTATTGCAACTTAACCCAATCTTCATTTTAAACAACCAATAAAAATCGCTTTAATAGGTAGATCACTTAACCAATACTCATATACTAACCTTTTTTAAAAACAGATACCGCGTAAAAATAGGTCGGCAAGGTACCGTTTAACGTAAGATCGCCGATGAGCCGCCACCGCCGTAGTCGTCGCTACCGTTAGCAACCCGCTATTATCTGATACAATTTCCTCCATAGCCGTTACCCCGCCCCTTTTCCTCCCCCTTTTTCAACTTCTAAAGGGAGGAGTAAAGGGCTCCTAAGGTTATAAACCTTATCCTTTCCCTACTGGTAAAAACCCTATTACCCGTAAGGGTCTTTTTACATAGTAAATGTAACTTAACGTAATTATATTAAGGTTCGTATATTTCAAATCTGTTTGTTCGTAAACCTTTAACTTTTTTCTTTTTAAATAAGAAATACGAGGCGGATTTGTTCCGCCGCTTCAAGCTTCGTATCGTTAGGATACGTCGCAAAGCCTCTTTAATGCGTGAAGCATTAAAACAATATACTCGAGTCCCTAATCCCGGGCCGCTAATATATATGCTCTACGTATCATATATTGCGTTTACGGCTGCGGGTAAATCCGTTAACAATTATAATGAAAACGGGAGTCGTTCAGACCGTTATTATCGTTACGAGCGGATTAACAATTTATACGCCCCCGTTTCGGTAGTTTTAAGACCGTAATCTGAGGCTATACTTCGCTTCCGCCGGCTTTATAATAAATTTTGACCGAATTCCAAAATTTTCCTTTAACAAAAATACAACGTTCAAGATGTTTTGAAACATAATAGCCGTTGTGAATAACCAAAATTAACCAATACTAATTAATAATAGGAGTTAAATGACGTTCCAAGAAATTAGCGGCCGGCATTAACGCTTGGAAACGGAGCCTACGTATATACTATGTAGGTAAATTTAACGACTTTATCGCACGTCGTTGCAAGGAGGGTAATGCCTCTCTTATGCCTTTACCTAAGAGTATTTGTCGTAAATCGTAGGGTAATATCATTAATAACATTAATAACATCGATAACGGTAATGGAGGTAGCGCTAATACAAAGGGGAAAAGCGGTGGAGAGGATAATAGGAACGCAACAGCGTCGCCCTCTCCCTTGAATAGTAAATAAATACCCCTCGGGCTAGGTCGACGTGCCCAGTTATAGTATAATATACTATATAATAATATTATGACTTTTCACAAAATAATCGTTTAAAAATAATAAATGTAATTCGAACTGTATAAAATAAAAGAGGTAATATGCCAAAAGTGGTACGATATTGTAGATCGGAATAGAGTACGTAAAATAATAAAATACTCAATAGGGTTAAATTACGTAAAATGAAAAATAAAAGTACGTTAAAAGTAATTCGAAATCTTAAACTCGACCCGATAAAAGAAAAATCGAACCTCAGTATATAACTTAAAACGTAATGATATGCCAGAAGCGATGCGAAATGATAAATCTAAGTAAAGGGGGAAAAAGAGGGGGGAAAATGGAGTCGAGGTATATAAAATAAAGAAAGGTAAAATGTTGGGAGCGACGTAAAATAGTAGGGTTAAATGAAGTTATAAATCGGAAAACATCGTAAATAGCGAAATTCGGACCGTTTTGAATCGACGAAAGTAGTGTAATAATCAATTACGGGCACAAAACCTTTTTAACCACACTAAAAAATAGCGTACTTGGCAATATAAGAATTTTTAGTATTCCATTTGGGGTACCTTTAATTATAGTGTCCGTTAAGTTAAATTTACTATCTATTTATTTTATTTCCTCGATTTCACAATGTTTATATTACTCGCATAAATCTATAATATCGATTATTAAACGCTTTTAATTCGTAATACATAGTTTAACTAAGTATTTATAAAACAAAAAAGGTTAGTATATATAATGAGAGGAATATGGCGTAAATTAAGGCTGGAAAATATTATCCGGACCGTTATCGTTATCGTAATACCCGAATCGAAACCTTTAACCATATTATAGATTTTCGAAGCTAAAATGTTTTTGGTAACCTTTCAATATTTGGTAAAGTTCCAATAGATAATGTTTTAATAAATCTTAAAGCCGTTTTAGACCGTTGTTTCGTTGCCGAAAACTAGAAAAAAGCCTATTTGTAAACTATAGTCTTTATTATTAGTGAAGGAGCCGTTAATAAAAACAAACAATTTTACAATACATATATTTAATGGTATAAACTGTAAACCGCGTTTTAAATTGTATATTTGCCACAAAAAGAGCTTATCAAGAGTTTTATATACATTGTCCATCGGAGTGGTTTGGTATTACATGGCGATCGAAAGGTTAAATACCGCCTTGGATTATGTTATAAAAGTAAGCTAAACACCATGTATATGTTTTCCTATATTCGTCGGCCAGTTTTACGTTATTTAAAACGACAAAGGCAACTTTATTTTACTATTACTTCTACGTAAGGTTTAAAACGCCGTTCCAGAATATGATGATAACGTTATTAAAATCGATTACGTGGTCTTACGTTAGATACGTCTTAGGCTTTGCTTTTAAGCCGGCCTCTAAAAGTTTCCTCTTTTTAAACCTAGAAAAATGGGCGTTATATAACGTTAAATTATTGTCCGTCTATATGTCTATTAGTGTAAAGCCCTTTGAATGTGTTATCGATACTAATAGGCATAAGTCGAAGGTATAATTGGTTATCCCGATACGTTCCTTATAGTTCCTTTAATAAGTATCGTACTAATAAACACCGGCTGTGGACAAGCCGTAAAATAGTTTTATAATACTTAAAATCGTCCTAGATAGGTAGTATTACTTAAAATCCTTTAATATATCGGCGTAGATCCGTCGCTTAAGCTATTCCTTAAATTAGGTGTATACCTATATTATGTTTCGAAGTTCGATATATAGGTTATATAATGTATTAAAGGAGGCCGCGAACGTAAAGATAAGGCGGTAGATAGCTTATTATAATGTAGGCAATTAGGTTATAATATACTTTTTACCTTCGTTTTTATATCCTTTAATAACTAAACGGGTCTTTTCGTAAATTTTTCCGGTTTCATTCTTAATTTCGTAAACGAAACGGGTTAAAAAATCCTATAGGCGCCGTAAATAACCGTATTAAAGCGTTTGAAACAAAATACGTCTTAATCTATTAAGGCTGAAATCTCTATCTAGGTAAATTATTCTAATAAGATACCTAAGATAATAATGATACCTTCGTAGCGAAGCTTTAAACTTAATTCACGGTTTATTATTTACTTTTACGTAATAAATGAGTTTCTGGTATGGTTTTTAAGCCGTTTTTCACTTTTCGAACCGAAGGGGCGCCTTTGGCGGCGAGGTTTTGGTAGCGTTGGTATAAAAAGACCGTTTTTTTCTGACGTAAGCGGGCCGGAATCGTGTTTTAAAGGGTGGGTTAAAGCTGGGATCGGTTTGGATTCATTATTTTAAGGGGTATTTCGTTGGCGGTTTTATTCGTTTTACGGTTTCGTGCTGCTTCTTTTCACCTTTTACTTATATTTTTATATTATTATCTAGCGACAAGAACTTATACTGTTCGGAAAATTAAGGAATACATTAAAACCTCTAAATTCGTTAATTCTCTAAGGGCCAGTCCATTCATCCTTTATTTTTCAAACTAAAACTTCAGATTACAATAGTATATTTAAGACGTTAACTTTATGTGGACCACTTTTTATAACTAACGCTTTAGACACATCGTTTTTAGCCCGTAGAGAGCGTAATGCCGCTATAATCTTCGTTATAATATTAGCCCTTTGCACTGTAAATAGTAATAGTGTAAAGTCTATATGGATTCTCGGGTAAACATTAAAAATGAGAAACGTATGAATAAGCCCACTTAGGTTAAAAGTGGTGTTTACGGCGTTAATTTCTATTTGAAGGATATATTTCTTAAAACTGGTACCCTTTAATTCCTTTAATAATACCATGTACGTTCTTTCAAGCGGTTCTTGATACCTCTTACATTTTATAATACGCTATAACGATTTTATTAAAATTTACCTATACTCATAACCGGTTATCCAAACCTTAGTACATCACTAGGTAAAGTCGAAGGCCGTACTAACGTCATATATAATCTAATTTAGGGGTTTTGAGTGAAAATTAAACTAATAATTAACTAAATAATCTTAACAGTCTATAACGAAAACGTTCCATATAAATTTGGTAGCAAGAAATCATATTATCACATTAATAGTATGAAGAACTAGTTGGCTGTTTAAATATATAATATTAATAATTATTTCGTAGTTAAAGTTCATATCGTTTCAAATGCGGAACTTAAACCGTTGTAATACCTATAAGTGTAGCTAGCACTTATAGAAAAACTTATCGATAACTTTAAGTACGTCTTTTTCTATATCTGTATAGCCTACGGCATAAAACAGGCGTAAAAGGCGTTTTATAACTGGGTATCCGAATTATTGATGTAAAGTCTGTACTTCCAGCCATATTAAGTAAATAGCCTGAATTGTACGTATTTCGGGGAAAAATTATAAGTAATCGAATTTAAATCGAAATAGTACGAATACGTTATCCGAAACGCGGATAAGTTTATTAGTTGTATTTCTAACCTTAATTTCGAGTTTATTTATACGAATCAATAAAAGAAAAATTAGTATTTTACAGTCTATTACGAAAACCTTAACCGATGTAAAACGCGTATTTACAACGATCGTCCTAAGTAATGATGCTTTGCTTTTACCAAATAAGATCTTTCGGTATACTCCCATTCGGTTTAACTGAAGTTTCGGAAACTTCGCCGTAAATACGTCAAATTTCCGTTTTTCAGCCGTTAAGATTTCGGCTATACCAGTTTTAAGTACAATACCTTAAAACTTATTACCGTATCTGTCGAAAAGAGTGAACTACGACGTTATATAAACGTTAAATACCTTGTTTTCAAAGTCCATTCCTATAATATATATATAAAAAGGCGTCCTATAGGCCAGCGAAAATACGCTAGGCAATTTTATCGTCCTAGGTTAATATATAAACATTATTATCCTTAAGGTCTTTTTCTCCGGATATATATTTGTATGGGTAGGCGTCAAATCCATTATCTACGCCTTCGTATTTGGTTACGTATGCTATAAAATTAGCTTTTTTTCCGATTTTCAAATTCATATTTAACCCAAAATTATCGTTTAATTCGAATTTATTTGTAAACAGGATAGTTAATAAACTAACAGCCGATTTTACCACATACTATACATCGCTTTTGTAAACCTGCGGGGCTTCGTATATCTTTTTGCAAGTATTGTTATAGCCACGATATGTTTCGCCCATTTCCGAAAGATATTCCTTATCCCTTCATGCTAGGGTTCCTTTTTTAATACCTATACTTTAAGCATTCGTTTTACTTTATGTAAACTTTGAATTTTCAATCCAAAACGTGGTAAATAGTTTCGGCGAGGTTTGCCTTGGTAATTTGGCCTTTACCCTTGGTTACATTAGTTATAAATGTTAATCCAAAGCACGACTATCTGAATATGAAGGTTTTAAACGATATTCCAAAACTTATACAAAAGATTTCCAAGTTTTTTTCCGCTTTAAAAAGTATAAGATCGAAATCTGGGTTTTCACAAACTTTCTTTATTCTTTAGATAGACAGTTTATCACCTTTTTTTTCCGATTTCAAGGTTGACTGGTATTTCCGAAACTCAACTAGTAAAACGATAAAAATCTCCTATGGGTTTTTATTAGTGTTTTCTTATTATTTCTTGACAGATTCACAGGTTATACCGGTTTAATATTTATCGTAAAGTTTATAATTAATATTTATATCGAAGTGGGATTTTAAACTTTTATAGCATTTCGCGAATATAATTACCTAAATAAGGTGATATATATATCATTTGATAATGTGCACGAACAATATATCAGGCAAAATAATATAAAATTAAAATGGTTCAATATCTATTTTTTTACATGTATTAAGTATAACGCGTATATTATTATTAAGTACGTCGTACGTCTTAACTTTACAATCATTATTCCTATTTAAAAGCCTAGCAAAGTTAGTTAACTTTATAGGGTCGTTTCAATCGGTAGTGAAACGGTATGATAAGAGATTATGGTAAGGGTTGTAGTTAATGAGTATTAATTCGTAGGGCTCGTATTGAAGTTTTACGCCGCTTATTAATTCCTAAAGCGGGTTTTTTTTCTATATTTGGGCCGTTTCCACTATAATCGATCGGGTTGTTTTCGGTGTTTTAGCTAATCCTATTATAGTTGAGTGGGTTGTTTCCAGTATTCGGAAAGTGGTTTAATATTTTTTTTTCACAGTATATGCTGATATGAGGGTGTATTATACTTGTATAGTGGATAATAATTGTGGTCGTTTATATTTTTCGGAGTCTTTACTTTTAACTTGGGTTATAGGCATAGGATTAAGTTGTTTTACCCCTCGTTTCCATTGTTCTACTAATAATCTCTTTTATTTCGTAAGGTAATACCCTTTTACAAATTTCGTTAGATACAAATCTTTATTCTCACAGTCCAATACGTCGATAATTTGCGTTATTTATAATAGGGCTTTTATAAAATAGCTATTCCTACCCCCTGGAATATTAATGCCTCTTATCCGCAATTGGATCCGTAAGGCTTTGACAATAATAGGATTTACTGTTTATTATATATATAACGTCTAGCTCGATTTTTTTATAAAAATCATCCAACAAATCAGGTTCTTAAGCTTTCTCCTCCCAATAGTAAAACATAATGGCCAAGATATATATATTTATTATATAAAGTTTTACTCCCTCGATTAGTAATCGATAGTGTTATCATATAGGCCCAAATCGATTTCGTATATCATATCTTTCCTGATTCCCATATATTTAACCAAAATATCGAAATAAAAGTTAAATTTCTCCAATATTATTAGTTTTAGGGCTACAGCTATAGGTATTATAAGGTAGCTAATGATAGTAAATTGTATATATACTTAATTTATTAAAAAGGCGTAAACTGATAGTTTTACATCATAATTATATTTTAAGTACGTTTAAATCCCAAAGTTCAGGGTAATTCATCTAATATAAAGTAAATAGAATAATTAAAGCGGTTCAAAAAAGGCTTATAAACACTTATTAATACAAATAAAATTTAAACAATATGTAAATAAAACGTAACCAAAAACTAATAGAACGTTTTGAATTGATTTTATTAATGATTAGTAATACTACGCAGTCTAAGTGACTAGAAGAAACTAAAAAGTTATAGATACTAAACTTAAAATATGCAAAGAGAACATAAGAAAACTAAAAATATATAAGGCGGATGTGGAAAAGTAGGTAATGTAAAGGAAATGTGGTTTATGTAAAAGTGTATTATATAATACGGTGTTTGTCAATCGGTCCGAATGAAAGTTCCATAGCCGCTTTTGATAAAGTAAGTGGTTTTGTTTGTTTATACGTAACCGCTATTGCTAGAGAGATCGGTTTAGATGCTGTATTCTTAACCGCTCCTATGTTTTGCAAACGGTGTATATTGTCTATTTAAAATCGGACAAATTATAACTAAAGGTTCCTAAACTTAGTGGTTTGACTTATGTGATATAATACGTAATAAGACGCTATCTAAAAAGTGCCCGGATACATCAAAGCGCCAAACAAGGGTTAATAGTAGCATAACGAGACTTTTAGTGGATAAAACGCTAAATAAGGGTTAATAGTATAGTATTAAAGTTGTTCTTCTTAAAGTTACTTAATTTTTACAGTCTTTGTATACGTCGGCGTGTAATTTTTATAAAAACGAAGTGTTAAAGTATAAACAGTTAAAACCGTTATGATATCCTATTATATGTATTTAACTTATATCTATCTTTTTGCCCCCAAGCTATCTATAATAGACTGGGTAGGCTACTAATTCGTATCGGTAGAATCTAAATATTGAATGATGTGAAAAGGTAGGTAAAAGAGTAATCGTTAAATTAATATAGTTCTAATAATAAAAAGTAAGATAATCTAATAAGAAATATCCAGAGGTGTATGCCACAGGTGAGGGCTTATAAGCCCTCGCCCAGAGCTTACCACTCTGGAATACCTCTTCTAAACCGCTCCACGCATTACCGTTCGGTCTGGAATAACCATTCCAGACCGTTCCATGTACGGTATACTTTGCGTCTTACAAGAGTACAGCCTGCAGTGTGACACGTTATCGTACACCCTGCAGAAGTGCACCCTGCAATATAGTGCACTTCTATTAGGCCTATGTGTACTATCTATGAGGGTATATAGTAATATCTACAAATTTAAAGATTTTTATCGTCGGTAGCGTTAGTGTAGGGCTTAACTAAGGTAATTCAAAAAGATATAAAACCGTTATTAGTTTTAACAACAACTTCAGAGTTCGCGATATTTAACATCTTACACGAGTTCTTTTATTTACCCGGCTTCAGTTACACAAGGATTTTATTTTACAATGATAAAGTAAATACATCGATTATTATAAGGCCGTTTTGGGTATTAAGGGTCTTATTAATTTAGCGGCGGGTCGATTTTCTTTGTAGCTCCTTTAAAGCTTTATTATAAGCCGTAACAAGTTAAGTACTTGCTAAGGACGTGGATTTACTCGTTAGGCGCGGATACGCTTTAAATATTAGTAGTATCAGCAATATGCTGTTAAAACCTATAATGTTGTTAAAGCTTTTTATTGCTATTTGTAAGCGTGTTTTCGGATTTGTAAAGATTTTGATTTTTAATGTGAAAATGCTATACATTCGACGAAGTAATATATATGCCCTTTTAACTTTTTCAATACTTTAATGGATTTTTACAGGCACATGTTTACAGTAGATACTTATTATTTTGGCATTTTCTTGAAGATTCGCCGCCGTAAAATTAGTATTGGTATTGTGGACGACAACGTTAGGTGAACCTAGGTACGTGTAAATTCATAACATTTTTAAAGTTTCCCAAGTATATTTTATCGAAAAGAAATTTAGGAATTTAGCTCCGTAAAAAAGGGTTGCAGAGTTAATAATATGAAAAATGGACTCATAATTTAAGTAAAACACATTAATAAAGACCTTGTAATAAAAATCATAATCGTCTTTTAATATAAACTTAAATCTCCGAAAATCTTAGGTATACGTTTGATAATGGTAATAAAGTCTTTTAATTTCTTTTAGGGGAAAATATTCCATATTTTTATGCCCTGCAAACTTTAAGATTTTGTATCGCCTATTAATAGCTAGATAGTTAAAGTGCCGGTATAGTTAACGTATCTCCAGCTTTGTTGAGTTTAATACTATTGTTTCTGGGCCTTCAAGATAAAACTATAAGTACCTTTATTTAAAGGCGAGTAAAAACCTCTAGTTGTTGTTAACTAATTCGTTTACTTTAACGTTAACGTTAATGATAGGGGTCTTTATATTATTTAAGAAAATTAGGAAAATGATGCGATACTTAAGGATGTAAAACGTAATTATGCCTATAATAGTTTAAATTACCGTTATCCCTAATAACGATAGTTATTCGATTGGTCTAAAGTTAACTTTGTCTTTACCAATATCGTGATAATTAATTTTAATGGCTGTATTATTTTCCCTTCGTAACTGTATATACTGTGAATAGCCTATTATTATGTACCTTATTGCCCCTGTATTTAGCATAATACCTTAAAACGTATGGTTCGCATAACAATAGCGAAGGTTAAAGGTGTATAAGGGGTCAGAGGCTTAATTAGGCCATCGTTTTTAAAGTTTGCGATTTAATCTAAGTAGTCTTATTTAAAGGCAGTGTGGTATTAGGCGTAATATATTGTTTTTTTATTATTACGTTCGGCAAGGAGATACAGAGTTAACTAATAGCTAGACTTGCTATAAATCTAATATCCTTTACCATCATTACGACTATAGTGTTAAAAGTTAGCAGGTCCGCCAAAAGTTTAGTCCTATTGGTAATAACGTAGTTGTTACCTTGAGTTTAAAGCCGAAGTCGATAAGAAAAATCTTAGGGGTTGTAGGCGTCCGTACTTATGGTCGACGTAATTAATGACCGTAAGGTTTTTTTTATTTATGTTAATAAAGTTACCAGCTTGAAAGTATATACTAAGCGATTTTGATATACGCGTTATTACTATGACAAGCAAGAAGGGTAGCTAATTAAAGAAGTCTTTATAGGTAGCATTTGGGAGTTATAGGGCATATTCAAACTCGTTAACGCCTGTAACTGCTACCCACACCTGCTCACGAAGTGTAGCTTCACTAACGTGGGCTTTTCCTATTAATTTTTGGCATAGCATTAACTTATTAAGTATTTAATTAAACACGTCCATTGGTGTTTCCTCTTTTTTCTTTTTCGTTATTATTATATTTCACCGCTTTATAGCCTAGTTTTTATGATATTACGTCAGGTAGACGTCGTGTTTGAAGTAGCTCTTTATTCTATCGTAGATCTTGCGAAATATGGTAACTTTAGTTAGGAATTTAGGTAGTAGTCTCTAACGTACCCTATAAGGATTCTGGGGAATAGTAAGTGAAAACTTAAAGGGGGAACCTCTATTTATTTACAGATGTTTTAAAATGGTATTATCTTGGAGTCGAAGAGGTTGTAAGGGTTTCCGTCATACTTTTTTACGTCGTTTCAAATCTTGGCGAGGTTCATACGGAGTTTGTAGTTAATATTAACCATTTTAACAGGGTTTGGGGAAAGGTTGCGATAATTATCACAACTTTAGGTGGTGTTTTTTTTGTAAATTTAAGCTTTAGAGTTTTTAAGGTACAGTATTAAGAGTAATTACTAATTGACTGGCCCGAAGGGTAAAGTCCTACGGTAGGACTTATGGTAGGCTTTCGCGTATAGACGAACGTGAATGAGAAAGGGTTTTAAGGGGCCTAGCAGCTAAATTTCTAAGGGGTAATGGGTATTTAAAGGCTTTGGGAAGCTTAATCATCTTATTTAATTTACTGGTAAAGAACGTCAACGTTGATACCATTGGCCGCGTTAGTAGCTTTCGTTTTTCGCGCTTGGCCATCGCTAAGGGCGTATTCTACGCTGTTACATTGTGTTGATATGTTGTCGAATAAGTTAACTTACTTATCGCCTGCTCGTAAAGAGGCTTAACTTAGCTAAGAGTAAAAGGGAGGTATCCTAGACTACGTGTAAGGGTATTAAGGTTTCTTAACGATCTTTCTTTTAGGCTGTGGATTTTAGGGTTATTTTTTAAGTTGGGCTGGATTAAATAAAATTTTTATTAACCTAAATAAGTTCTTTTTTGTTATATAAATCCCTATATGTTTGAGTTTTTCTTTTCACTTAGATTTAATAGCTTCTTGGACTTTATCTATATATTAATAATTTAATCGTCGAAAAACTTACGGTATTTTCGAAAACTACGGTTACCACGGACGCATTCTCCATTTCTATTTTACTTGATAATATAGCAGATGAAGAAGTTAATCAGGTGTTTTTCCGTTAAATCTTTATCGATATTTAACAACTAAAAGTTGTCGTCGTGAAACTTGGTAAAAGTAATTCCGAAGACTTTAATTGCATTTTTCCTTTAGGGGTTGATAATAGCTTTAAAGTGAATGTTAGTGGTAAATATCTTAACGTTTTAACTTATGGAGGACGTGTAGGACGTGTAAGGTGAGGGAATTGGTAATCTTAGGTGTAGGGACTTAGTGTTTCGGCATAAAGTTGCGTGGGAACTTAGCGACTTGGCATTAGATCGCGCGACGTGGCTTTCTCGACGTAACTTGGTGTTTTCGCTTAAATTAGCGTACTTAACGATTAAAATGATATGGTAGGAGGAAAAGAGTAAAATAGGGAAATGGTTTGGTATAAAAAGCAAAGTCGAAGGTTGTTTGTTAATAATAAATGGCGAAAGTTAAAAGTTGTTTAGTGTAAGGACTTAGTCATTTTTTTCGTAGTAATAATACCCGCAGTAATTTTAACTTAGCCGTTTTCCAACTTGCTGAAATTTAAGACTTATAACAGTCAATCTCAACGTTTTTAAGAAAGGTTAATAAAGATTTATTAGTGTTTTTTAATAGCGATACCGTCACTTACTTCTAAATTTCCGTTGGGGACTAACGCAACCCAAAAGTCTTTTTTATTTTCCTTCTGTTGGGGACTAGCGTAATAATAATAGAGGCGTTTCGCAAAAATCTTTCCTTTACCCTAGCTGGCGTTGCTAATATAGAGTGTAAACAGAAAGTAGCCTTTTCTTTTACTTAGCTAATCTATATTTAACTTAATAAATACTAATGAGTGTTGGTAGGGCTTTAGAGGTTGCAACGTTATCGATTCGATTAGTCGAAGTAATAGTAGTATTGTGTGGTCAGATAGTAGATGTATTGTTTTAGGTTTGGCAGACCGCTAGCCGGTCAGCACTATAATTTGTATAGTGAATTGCTTGTCGTATACTCTAGAGTAAATTGCAGCGTACTGCATTCGATCTACACTCAATGCGGTAAGTCTCCACAAAGCAATACACTCAATTTTCAGTTCAGTATAGTCAAATTTACTGTAAGTAAAGTTGACCTACAGCACTGCATGTAATACTATTCCAACAATGTTATTGTATAAGGTGAACATATTTTATTTTAATATTGAAATACTGATAACGAATATAAACTTTAAGAATAACTTATGATGTTTATTATATTTAAAAAACTTATCATAAAAAGTAAATAATATTGTTATTTGTATGTTAAGGGGTAAGAAATATAGATTACGTTTTAGGTTTCGGATTTGCCATTCGAAGCGTTTATTTTTCGCCCAGTATTCCTTATTTGACGGTTTTATTTAATATTACGTATCGATAAACAGGATGAACTTAGCTTTGGATTATACAACTAATGTGTGGATATTATTATATACCTGTATAGTTAGTAAGCGGCCCCGCTGCAGATTGCACTTTTGTAAGAGTGTATGGTATCATGCTACTCTACAAAATTCATTCCTACAGAGTGTATGATAGCGTACCACTGCTTAGAAGTGGCATTGGAAGAGTGCACAGTAGAGTGCCACTACCCAGAAGGGAGATTAGCAAAGTGCATAGTAGAGTGTCACTGCCTGGATTGGAGGTTATAACCTCTCACCTGTTGTATGCACTCTCCGGATACCTCTTCTCCCTTTTAATCTATCTAACTACTTTAATACAAATACAATCTTTGTGATTCCTCTTCTACTGTTACTAGGCTAATGTATAGAGACCTTACTGATGATTACACTTTACAATATAGAGCGGAATAAAAACCTCTACTTTATAGATACCGAATATAAACGAAACCTAAATTAATGAACGATTAAAACTACTCGAATATATCTTAAAATTTGCCGTTCTCAGAGTTTTTATCTAATAGGTTTTTTTCTTACTCTTACCAATTTATACAATTTAGTGTTAATGCAATATAACTTTTTATTAATATGTTCGAATACTTTAATAAATTACTAAATCGCCTCAATTTACGTTCTTTACTTAGTTATGAACCATAATATATACACTCCCTTTTGATACATTAACTTACTTGAAAAACACGATTTTATTCAAATTCTGTATGGCCTATAGGCCTCTAAAACGGATAGTAGTCGCGTGTATTAAACCCGCCGCGCCGCGAATATGAAACGTTTTCTATATAGCACGCCGAACTTTTATAGCGTTTTTCGTTACGAAGACCTACGTTCATACGCTTTTAGCCGTTTGTTGACACTTGGGGAACGACTTACAAATAACCAAATTACCTCGGTTCTAAGTATATAAAGCCAGGTAAGCTTTATATAACTTAATTACAGCTTTATTTATATCAGTATTTTAGTTAAAGTGCATATATATAAAAAAAAAACTACGACGCGTAATACTAATAAAATAAAGAAGATAATAGATACTTGTATTAAACCGTTCGTTAATAACTTCTAAACTATTATACGAATTTAACTTACCTTCGGTTTTCTGGTAAATTTTCTGCGGATCGTAATATATACATTAAACGTATTTGAAATACGTTGACTTATGTATTCCGTTAAGATATGAATTGATAACCTGTAAGACAAGAAACCATACACTCATTAATAAGGATTAAACAATTCCTAAATAAGTATACTTACTTTTTTAATAACCTTATTAATGGCCGCGATCAATTAAGAGTTTATCTCAATAGCTAAATACAATAGTAACAAAAAAAATAACAAATGAATAAATAAGTAAAAGAAGGAAATTTGCTTCTTATTAAGGTAATAAACGTTATGTACATATAGTGCAAATTACTACTACACTATTAAAGGATAATTGTAAAAAGCAATTTTTGTATTTTTAGAGGAGAACCTACGTTATTATTTATAAGGGAGTCTAACGGCGGTGCCTTTTATATGATGCCAAATCGTTCGATAACCTAAAACATTTTACGTGATATTATAAAGTTTTAAGCCGCTCCGAAACGATTGTTTCATACCTGTCACTCTCCTCTTAGTTCGTCAACACCTTTTATCACCTTTCATACTATATCGTATAAGGGGGAGGGGGGTAATATCATAGGTTAATGTCTAGCTAGTAGTTACCAGGAATTTAGCTCTGGTAGTTGTCACGTTTTTACAATGCTTTAAAGCCTCTCGAAAGCCGCACAGAAATATGACCTTATATGTCACGTGACCTGGTCACTCCCTCTTCTATTGCTCCCTAGCAGCTCCCTAGCAAGGGTTTATCCTCTCTTTTTCATCGAGGTTTATGGACAAAATCTGACCACCTTGAGCGATAGCTCCAGCCTCATTCCCTTAACAACTGAATCCTTCTTTCATGGTTAACCATTAAGTAAGCCATGATAATATCTGCTTAAAACAAATAGGGCCAAAAGTAATATAGCATATTTTCGGCGACGATTCAGGTCCTCGTCTTTTCCAAAATAACTCTGTGAAAGCGTTTGGAAATCCTGTTCTCTTTAAAAGTATATAGCAAAGAAAATATGAAAGTTAATACATAGTTGATAAATATCTTAGTAACTAAATAATGAACAAACTCGTTACCTCTGTCGAGGATCAACTAATTTAGAATACAGCCAATACGTTTAATAATATTGTTTAATATACTGCAAACGGCTTTTAATTCTTTATCAAGAGATGTAATAACTATATCACAAACCCTGAAACCATACTTAATCTTAATAGCCATCAGGCTACGGCGTTTGCCTCTTAAACAAGCAATTATTTCTAAAAAGCCATCAAAGGTCCAAATAAACACTTCTTTTCTCGAGGTTTCGTATTAAAAGCTTAATAGCTATCAAATACTTTTAAAAAGCTTACAGGGATCATTAATAAGGTAGAAACGTTTCTTTTTTTAGTTCTCCTTAAAGCCTTTCAACAATTATAGTGATTCCTTTATTGATTTCAGGCTGATATAAGCAAACCTGATATATTAGATGGAAATATAGACGTATTTAATGAAAATTACAACTATAATGTTACAATAATACTATTATATGGTAACTTATATAATGTTATAACTGTTGACAATATTAACAACTATTTCCTCAGTTTATATATTAACTAAATGTAAGCATTTAACTCTAATAAATTTGTTAAAAAGCTTTGATAGACTGATGAGGTTTATAACAAACTCAATATAACAAAAATAGTCATGAAAGATTAAGGTATTATAACTATAAGCTTCATCAAATCTAACTAATATATTAACTGTCCCTTACCCCATAGGTAAAAAAATACCACCCCTTATTCTTAATCTGGGATAGTTTTTACATTGCATTTCAAGATGAAAGAAACATTTCTCTTCGTTGAAAATATATCAAAATAAGCCTGAATTAACTACAATAAAGTTACGAAATTAGGGTTTATTGATTGTAAAACAATATTTTAATATATAGAAAAAGGGAAATGAATAATATTTAACATTAAGTTTTCATAACTTAACGTTAAAAGTAGGGTTTGCATAGCGGTACTACCCGCTTCTAATACAGTCTCTAATTGGTTATTTTAACGGACAAACGTAACAAATGTGGCTTTTAACGTTAAAAGTGGAGCCTTTAACGTCAAAAGTAAAGACTTTAACATTGAAAGTAGATACCTCAAAGCAGATACACTCGTATAAGATACGTCTTCTAATTAAGCGAAATTCTCCAATATAAGGTCATATATAGGGTCTTATATAGTAAAACAGTCAAATTGAATATCTAACTACATAATGATAGGTGACACTATAAAGTTATAATACTACTTGTAATGGAGGTCTTTTACTTTACCATTGTCAACTACAATAGAATCCGCTTTTTCTTCCTTTCTGATAAATTTACTATCATTAAAGAGCCTTAGATTTGAGTATCATACTCAACAAGCCTATTCTAAGTGGCTCTTGTATAAACCTAGAAGGCAATTATTCTTGAACTACCTAATATGCTAATGACGGTTAACAGGCGGCTTGTTTTTTGCTTTTCTTTGAAAGATTGAATTTAACGTTTTTTTCTTCCCTAAAACTAGTTCTCGTTTTGAAAGTCTTACTATAGTTTACTTAGTGTTAAGGGAATAGCTTTCCTCAATTTACTTCGTATAAGGACTATTCAAACTAGAAACTTGAGCTTAGTATAGGTCAAAACCTAAAGGGAATACTAAATATCCTCAACCTAACTGCTTTGATAAATGAAACTCTTTCTAGTATTTTCAAACGCTTTTACAAAGAAAGTTAAGGCGGAATACTATAACAGGCGTAAGAAACGAAGTTTCTTAAGAAGTTCTTCAGAGTCAATTAGTTAAGTTTCTTAACATATACTAATTAATTTCAAAAAATCCTTACACCAGTCTTTAATACCCATGATAACTGCTCAAAGGTCAAAAGTAATAAAAAAAAATCATTCTATGGGCTTGGATTCGTACATGCATAGTTTTGAAAATCTTTGCAGAACTATAATCGACAGATATAGACAAGTAATTGTAGTTTGTTTCTATAAAAACTGTATTGATATTGATCTTGGAAATATCCTCCAAAATATCAATATGATTATTGCTAATAACAAACTTTAATTACTGTTAACCATATATCTATATATGTAAACGTCAAATTTTCAAAGTCTTTGAGTAATTGTAATTTAGACTATGATAATGGCCTCATTTACTCAGCGTTCAAGAAGGGATTCTTAATATATTCCATCTCTTTCTTTGGTATGGATACTATCGACGTATATAATATTAGCTTCGTTAGTATTTTAAGGCGTTCCTTAAACTTTTCTATCTGTTTATCGTATAAATTGATGAGTAACTTAAGTCTTTCCTGTTCTAGATTGTCTAGGGTACTGGTATCACTAGTTTCTACCTCCTCATCAACAAGATCATTAACATTAAAGACTTGAAGTTTTTGTTTAGCTCTAACCATATGATCATCAAGAGCTTCCTTCCATTCTTTCTTCAACAGCTTCAGGATCCGAAACCCCTTAAACAACGAGAGTAACCATAAAACGTAGGAATAGAAGGGATGTGTATTCAACCAGAAGTTCCAAGGAGCTAAAAGCAATAAAAATCATTTGTAAAGGAGGACTATTATCACTAGTACTACTATAAAACATTCCTGGTGGCAGAAATAAGACACGTTTTAAGAATACTAAAAGGGTATTATCAAAGGTATCAAAATATCTAGAAGAAATATACATTTTCAATTTATAGAGTAAGAAAAAGGTATAAAATTAGATTTAAGAAAATTGTAAAATAGTAGGAAACAATCGTACTAATAATATGTTAAAGGTACTATACAAGAAGATATTATGTAGGCTTATTAAGTCAAGTATTTTAGAATCTACATAAAGAACTTGATATATAATCAAGTGTATTCTCACAAAGATCTCGATCAAAGATCGGGACTCCATACTAGGTAATACTAGTAAATACTAGTAAATACTAGTAAATACTAGTCCAGGAAGCATCTGTATGATGATCCTGCGTACTAGTCAATACTAATACTTGCACTAGTAAATATTAGTACTCCCTAGAGATATCTATATCTCCGGCGAATTCCTCATCCTTTGGTGTTGAGAGGTTCAGTACTTGAAGTTGTACTAAGCACTGACTGACTTTGTTGTGGCCCTGTTATTGAGTGTGCTGAGTGAATGTACCTGTTATATTTCCAACACCTTTAAAATCTTGATGTCCAAGGTAATTACTAGTGGTTCAACCTCATGTGTAAAATCCTATAATTATAATTATAGTAGGCTCCCGCATATAAATATACTTTTTTAAAAGTGATAATACTAATTTAGATATCATAAGGTTGTGCCCTACACGGTCTTACCATCTTGATAGGCTTCAGGATTAGCATAACAATCTAAAAATATTCTTCAACTAAGTGCTGAATAGAACCGACTTCAATTTCTTGTATTGTATTAATAATAATTTTTTTATGTACTCTTCTCTCGTCGAACGTTTGATCAGCGTTGTTGCGAATAAGGGTTGGATTGAACAACAAATTAAAAGGTTTCTCAAATTATAAAATAGTTGTTGATAGGTTTTTAAATGTTTCAACGATTATCTATTCGAATCGTGGTCAAAATAACAGTAGTATTGCGTGTTCAAGTGGTGGATGTATTACTTATGAGTTTGGCAGACCGCTAACCGGTCTGTACATTAATTTATATGGCTAATTGATTAGCTCATTCCCTATTCTGAAGTGGGCACCTAATATACTTGACTTGCAATTCATACAATCAATCCTACAAACGATATAGTCAACTTGTAGTAAGTATAATCAATTTACGATCAGTATATTTGACTTGAATAAATTGCACTTGACTGGTGTTCCAATAATAGGGTTGAAAGTTTAACTAATATAAGGAGTAGAGGGTGGTCTTCTAAAACGTATATGGAGATAATTGTTATCCATATTCTTTCCTTTCCCCTCAAAGCCATAGGTTCAAGGATTTTGAAAAAAGTCGTCTATTTAAGCTTAATCTAAAATGATACTTGAAATATTCCCCTTTTTATCTAGAATGAAGATATTATGGTTACAGAGGTCTATTCTTAACTTGAACTTCATTGTTTTTTGTATTTCAATCTGCATTTTAGTCATCCAGTTTCTTCATGATTTGAAGATATTATGAGAAGTTCGTATAACTTGATTGCTCCTATTATGATTTCAATCGAATATAAATTAACCGATGAATTTAGTTAGGTATTACTTAATTAATTTGATATCGACGTTTCCAATCCAAGGTTTTTTTATTGTAATACTTAACAAAAAGAAATTTAAGTGTTTCAATGATTTTAATCCTCAAGTTTTCTGATGATCTGTTAATGTTTTTGACTGGCAGGTTAAAGTTAGTTCAGATAAAGGTAGATATTTAACTATTTGTTCGTGGCATAGAATTGTATAACGTGGCTGAGTCTTACAACTTAGTGGTTCTCTATATATGATTGAACTATTTGTATACTCGAAATTTAGTAATGTTTTTTTTCTTTTTTACCTAAATTAATAATCTTGATCTATTTAATAACCTTCTAAAATAGAAATCTTATGGTGTGGGAATAGACTAACGATTTTATAACATAGGGAAAAACTAATATAAGGAGAAAGGTTATAAATTGTTTGTTATCATTTTTTTGTTCAACGTCGGGGTTTTAGATCCAATGATTCATAATTTAAGATTATCAATAATAGTGTCAGTGATAGCGACTTAGTTATTTGCTAACTTCAAAGATCTTAACTAGTTGATAATCATTTTTAACGATTAATTTTAAAAGTTTTCGCTGTTAATCTCATCTTTTTCTTTAAGCCTTATTCAATGAAGATATCTAATACTTTTAATGACGATATCGTCACTACTTCCAAATTTCTATAGAAATCGCCTTAATATAAAGATTTTATTTATGTACTGCTATAAAAACCGCCGCAATATGTAGAGGCCTTTCATAAAAACCTTTCTTTTACTTTGTCAGTGCAAAGTGCTATGAAAAAGTTGTTTCTTCTTTTATCCAACATATTTTTACTTAACCTAATAAACATTAATCAGTATTAATAAGTCTTTAGACGTTACAACATATTCGATTCGAAGTGTGGTCGAATGAAAATAGTATCGCAAAAGTTAGGTAGTAGATTGTTGTTACTTCTAAGTTTAGCAAAACATTAGTCGGTTTGCATACTACTTTTTAGGGCAATTGCTTGGCTTGTGCCCCACTTTGAATTGAGCACTCCACTGCGATTAACTTGCAATGAGTAAAGTCAACTTTAACAATAGTGTACTTTAACGTTGTTTAAATAGCCTTTTATCTAATATAAAAATCCCATGGTTACGAAAACATATCTTCAATCTGAACTTAACTTTATTCGAGGTCTTGATCTACATTTCAATAATCCGATTATCTGTTGTGAATTGCGGGGGTACGGGGTATATATATGGAAAAAGAAGAAGGTACTGATACCTTCTTCCAGTGAATTTAGCTACTATATGCTCAGCCCTGCTCAGCTTCGCTTTTAGTTCTAGTTTCTTCCTCTTCTATACTCAGAATACTATGCTATTTCAACGTTACGTTGCCGCACTACACGCGTACCAATAATTGGTAGCTGTAGGTTAAAAAAGGAAAGACGCACTAGACCTACCTTCTACTAGTTTGAAAAAGATAAAACAAAAGGAGCGTCACCAGTTTTGCTCCGGCAAAAACAAAAATAACAACCCTCCGCCTTATTAAACCTTCTTTTCTACTCTTTAACTTTACGATACTTAACATTTTCCCCGCCTACTAACCACTACCATTACCACTATTTAGTGTACCAACCCCCTTATCCTCTTCCCTATTTTTGTCTTCGTCATCGTCGTTATCGTTATTGTCTTCGCCGCCGTCGTTTGACCCGCAGCTAAGCCACCGCCGTCGTCAACTTCCGCCATAGCCATTAGGCTACCTTTTCACATTCTCCGCCGTTATTGCCTCTACCGCACTGCCGCCGTCTTCGCCACAACTGTTATTAGTCTCTTCAACGCCGCTGCTTTCCTCGCTGTTACCGTTACAGTTCTCGCTATAACCGCCGCTAATCGGTCACCGATAATCCAGCGTAAGCTACGTGCTTTAAGAATTCCCCCTTTATTAATGCTCTACCGTATTCATAGCTTAGAAGTTGCCCCTTAGCTCTAAAAAGCACTTTCTACTCCTATAAGTATTTCTTTACTACTCTTCTCTTCTTCAATCGTTATGTTACGACTTTACAAACCGGTTAATCGTAATACAAATCCCTTTCCTAAGTCAAAATAAGTTAAATGACTACAATAATAAGGAACAAATATATATATTACTTTTGATAAACGCCTTAACGTTATCCATATAAACTTGTAATAGTAAATAAAATATTACCAAAAGATTACAGAAAGTCGTTTTAAAGCACCTACAAGTAGTAAAAATAAGTATCTTCGCCCTTGTAGTTTTCGTTCTTGTCTTTATAACCTTTCGCCTCATCCTTGAAGTCCACGTCCTCGTAATAATTAGACTAATCTGATCTTTTAGTTTTCGCTCGCAAATACCTTTCGCCGCTTAAAGCGAAAGGAAGTAGGTGTTTATAACTCTAAGTATTACGATCCGTTTAATATAAATATTATTACAGTAAGCCGTAAGGTTATTTTCACTAATATTTAAAGCTTTTGAATTCGCCTAAAAATCTTTACGAAGCTTGATCCCGTCATAAAAGACTAAATTATATTTATATTGAATACCGTATTATAAAGTTTCGCTATCTTCTCGTAGAATATAAAGATGCTTGACTAAAAATGCTTCAAGCTAATCTCTTTAAATTTTAAAGTTTTTATAAGGGTATTAATTTAATACCTTGAAATATATCTAAACCAAGTTGTTGAAAAATTCCGAAAATCGACATTTATATTACAAAACTTTATAAAAGACGAATACGACCTGGGAAAAAATCGAATTAAGTGAAGGTACTCCCAAGTAATAGGTACTTACAATCGGCGTAACGAAAATTAATATGGAGTTACAATTGATATTAATCTTTATTAAACCTAAATGTTCGACAAAATCTTTATCCTTCAAACCGTAAATAAAACTTCCACGAATATATATGTTGAATCAAAAATACTAATAGTATTTTCTGAATGATCGCTAAACATAAATACTCTTATCATAAGCCTATTGTTAAGGATAGCCGCGAAATATATAACTTACAGTATTTTTAAGTAAAATTTCAATAGGAAAATGTCAACTCATATAAAGATAAAAAAGTTATCATAAAAAATCCGGTAAAAGCGGCTATCGTGCTCGCGAATACGATCGCGAACCTTACTAGGCTAAGGGTAAGCCTCGCAAAAAACGTCGTGATGATAATAGCTGCAACAACTATGATAGTCGTCGTCGCGATAATGATAGTCTCCACGAACGTAATTGACATCGAGAATTTAGTCGTTACCGTAAACGAATTGATAACGCTCAATTAGAATTATTAAATACTAATTATTTTGACCAAAGTTACAATGAGTTTAAACGTTTTTTTTTTTCGCTCTTCCAAACGAGTAAGGTAGGCTTTATAAACAAAGCTTTAAACCTCGTTAACGAAACATAATTAAGTCGTCGGATACATGCTTATTATAAGAAAATTTATTGGTTTAGTAATACCCTTGTTAAATATTTCAAATTCTGCCTATGAATAAGGACCTTATCCTCGTAAACTATAAGGAAAACAATACGTTATATATTGGAATAGCAATCAAATGCAGTATAGTCAAGTCAACTTTACTTGCAGTAAAGTTGATTGTAAGTACTGCAAATTGACCGTAGTTTGTGAGACTACACTGTAAATGCAGTGCAGTAGGTGCTCACTTCAAAGTGGGGTACAGACCAAAGCGTTTGGCCATACAAATTAGTATGCAGATCGGCTAGCGGTCTGTCAAACTTAGAACTTACGAATCAATCAACAATATCAACGCAGCACCAGTTACTTCGACTTCAGTGATTCTAATCGACTACTTTGAAACGATAAAGGCCTACCAACACTGATCAGTGCTTATTAGGTAAAGTAAAAATTAGCTAAGTAAAAGAAAAAACTGCTTTCCGGTTACGCCTTGCAATTGTATAAAGTAGAGAGAATATTTTTACGAAGAGCCTTAAGGCTACGTCTGTTATTTATAGGTAGTTAAAAGGAAGATTTTTAAGTGAGTTTATTATTTACAGGTATTTGAGAGTAGCAAGAGTATTTCCATTATCGAAAATACCAAAAAACCTTTACTAAACCATTTATAAAGAAAAAGCATTAATATTAACCGCTTAAAAGTCTTTAAACCAACAAGTTAGCAAACTGCTAAGTTAATAATATTACGGCTACTATTACTGCAAATCGAAAAAACGACCAAGTCCAATAACCTTTAACTTACATCAACTTTAACGCAAAAACTACTTCTTACTATTTTACACCACTCTTTTGTACACTTTACATTTTAATATTCGTTACGATAGCTTTAAAGTATGCGGTATTCTATATCATCAACGAAACTGTTAAAAAAGAGGCAATTAAGGACCTCAGAGCCACCGTTATCAAGAACTTCGATAACGACCTCTAAATCTAGGAAGTTAACAAAGAATCCACCTCCGAATACTTTACCAACTATGTCGGCCACTTTATCCTCGACTTCGACCAAAACGCTTAAGACATAATCGTTAAATCTTTCTTTGATTACATCGAGTTTTTTTAGGGACTAAATTATCACCATATGGAAAAAGATAGAAAAGTCAGTAAAATTAAAGTTAATGACTAATTTATGTAAACGAGGTATTTCCCTACCATTTAAGGTCGTTAAAGATGATAACCTCGCTGATATACTTTACAAGTAAGTTAAAAATAAAAACCCATAATAGACTTAAAAAGATAAGGAAAAAGGGATTGCTAGCAACAACGTTTCTCAATGCTTTTACACCGGTCGTAAGCTTTTTCTTAAGCTAAAATAAGTTTTTTAAACCCTTTTACGTAGAATTTCAAATTAAATACTACTACCCGTAAAAACTAATCAATTTAAGAGTTAAAAGCCCTCAAATTCATTTGTTAATTAAATAGAAACCTCGATATACCCTTTAATATCAAAAGGATCATTACTAAGTCCGCGAAAACCCCTAAGTCTATTCCCCCCAAACCTCTTAATATGTTTAGTTTTAGCGGGCAAACCAAAGAAGAACTGACTTTACACATAAGCCTACTATGGGCACGACCACTGGCTTTTTCCCTCTAAATTCGGCCAAAGGTAATTATCCTATCCACTAGTACCAATAACCTTAGTTTTTCCCCTAGCCACAAGATATAAAAGGCCCCTACGACCAGTACATGACCCTTCTACCTCAATGTATTCCCATAGTAAATACGGATTACACGGCAATTACCACGTTCATCAAGATTTTGGAAAGAAAACAAAGTATAATGGTAAGTCGTACAACCTCCTCGACGTTAAGTTACGCTCATTCTTGAACATTTACCACCAAATAAAAGTTAAATTACCAGGTTTTCACTCGTTATTCCCTAGGCTCCTTACCAGCCAAGCCGAAAATTACTACCTTCGGTACCTAACGAATTATTCCTCATTCCGCGAAATTTATAATTGCTTAAAGGGTTATTTTAAGTACGATATCAATCTTACTCAGTACCATACCAACTGGAACATCAATAAGTAATCCTATATACTAAATCATAAAAGAGAGTCAAAAAAAAGATAACCCTCCTTAATTAGATGCTTAACAGGCTAATACTTTACCAATAAATAATGAAAAACGTTTAATCTAGCGAAAACACTCTACTTCAACATGTTCTGCATGCCATTATGGGTTATAAAGAGTTCTAATACACCTTTTAATACCCCAATACCACCTGTAAAGGGTTTTTTTAACCAACTAAATTCCTCGTTGACGACTGTAACTTCTCGAGTCTCCAGCTCGTTTACTATATACTCTTAAACTTCGGAATTCAGTAACGAGAAAAAAAACTCTTTCCACATATACTATATTAATTGAAGGTACAGAAGGCTCGGCTAGTACAGTTAATGGAAGGCCCGAACCCCTACCTATGGAAAATAGTATTCCTCTTTTTCAAGGTCTTTAAGTCAACTAAATAAGTTTACCCCAAACTTTGAAAAATGCTAAATTTACATCAGGCAAGGTTAATAGTTAATACGTTATACTATCGCTGAGCGTAAAGTAAAGCAAGTAATGAATTACGTATAGTTTCTCTTTACTTCTAACTAGGATAATATCGAGTAAGTTACATAATTTAAAGAACTTGAAAACAAAAATAAGGAAAACAAGTTAAAGGCAATCAGTTAACACGAAGATACTAGTACCAGTGTTAGCCTGAAAACAACGTAATACCTCGCTGATCACACCTTTTTATATCGTCTTACAGATAAAAACTCTCATCACCAACATAACTGTAAAAACCCTAACCTTACACATTTTTTCACCATTTAATATCATTACGTGAAATGGGGGTTTTAAAGGATTATACCGGATACGGGAACGGTACGGTATTTAACAAAACGCTATTCATAATACATCGTGTTATACAAGGATACTAGTACTATTACAAAACTTGATTACGCGGATATTGGCAAATATAAAGTTGGATTTAGCCCTATAAAAGAGCTATTTTTACTGGGATCGACAATGGTCAAGATTGTTATTAGCCTTATTATTTTTAATATCTTGAAATCCACTACCTATTTTCTCTTTTGCTTTGAGGATATAAAAGACCTCAGAGTTGAACTTAATATTCAAACTAACGAGCTAATATAAGTTAAGGCCGATAAAATATTTTCATTTAGTTTTAAATGGAGATACTTTCAGAATTTTTTTAAAAGTCAAAGGTAATGGTATTAAATCTAGCGGAGGTAGAATTTTGTTAATTATATTTTTTGCATAACTAACTAGTAACTTACAGGCTTTACAATGTTTTAAAGGCGATTAGCCACAATATTATGAACTTGTTAGTGCTAAAGGCAATTGAACTGCTTGATCACTATTTCTAAACGCATTCCCAAAACCCCTTAAGGTTTAAATTCACGTGAGAGAAAAATTAAAACTTTAACTCAAAAGATTTTGTAAACGCATTTTACCTAAATGATAACTTAATACTATTTATTTTCAACTCTGATACGGCTTTTCACAACGCAAAGTTCCTTAAAACCATTATGGTAAAGGAAGCGTAAAAGGCCCTACATACTTTGTAAATTAACACCTACTTAAGGCCCACAAACGTGCTAATTTACGACATCAGTATCAACTTTACTGCAATAAAGTTTTAAATTAACATTAGGTTAATAGGGATTGAATATAAACAGGTTCCCATTAAAATTAATTAAGGTATTGGTAAGATCGAAAAGGCACACGCGCTTTTGTAAAAGATCTATAATATCTTTATATTAGAAATCGTAATTTTCTAGATTAAGAAGCACGGATCCAAATAACGGTAAAAGGTCTTAACAATATTATTAGCGCTAACGGACTCATATCAACTTTATTGGTATTGAGAACCTACTTACGTATAATAACTAAGTCGCTACTTTCGTTAAATACTTAAAAACTAGCTATAGCATATAACAAAACCTCAAAAGCCTAAGGAAAAAATCGGTATACTATTAAGTTAACGATTCCCTTAATATCAAAAAATGGATCTTGATTAACAAAAGAATTTTCCCTCCCCATTTAAAGTAAAGTTTTCATGTAACGCGAGCCAGGCAAATAAAATAGGCCGTATAAGATTATAAGTATTACTAATTTAAACTTAATAGTTGAAATTACTAACAGTCATGTAACCTTTTGAGTTAAATAGATTAAGCCGTATCAAAGACCCTTTATTCTCTTTAAATCTAATAAAGATCCTAACTTTGATAACCTTCGAGCCGAGCGAATTAGCTAATATAAACCCCTCGAGTCGATTATTAATAAGCTAATAAAACGTTGACGGTGTAAGCGACTATCTGAAAGGAGAATATATATTTAAGAAGAGGATAGCGATAGGGAATGTAAGCCTAAAAGAACATCTATAACGGCATATGTATATCAAAAAGGTTTAATGGAAAACTTACCCATAAGTTACGTATCGAAGTTATTATTAATACACCGGGTAAACCTTTTAATGAAAACAATTAAGTCCAAATAAACGGCTTTTTTTTCCAGGAAGTTGTATAATTTATACTTTTAATATTATTTAAAGGCCAAAACATTATTATTTTTAAACTCAAAGTAGTTTATAAGATTGAAGGTAAGACCACGAATCGGTCATATAAAAACAAAAAACTAACTGTTTAAGGATACGGTAATAAAAGTAAGGATTAAATATTTATTTATTTACTCATAATTTAGAAGATTAGTTTGCGTTTGATCGTCGTTATTACTTCCATTTTTTCTGTTAGTGTAAATGGTTAGTTTACACTTAATACATAGGATATCACGCAAATATATACATAATCTTCCACCGATCTTTAGCAGATTATAATATTATAACTACCAAAAACATTAAGTGATAAGTTTTCAGCTGGTACAATAATACGTTATATTAAGATTTTTCATGGAGTGGCTGAAATAGACGTCCACTAGTTCATAACGTACCAAACGAACTTTAAAAATAAGTTAGGTATAAAGACTTTAACATTTAACCCGTACCTGTTAATTATAAAGGGTAAGGACTTTGGTATCGTAGCTATGTAAATAAACGATACCCTTTTTTTCGGGAATACTGGATTTGTTGCGGCGGAATAACGTGTTATCGAAAAGTTATACCTCTAATAGTAGAAACTAATCGAAACGTTAGTTAAGGGAATATAACTTAACTTTAATAAATCGTTAATTCGCATATATAATATTAAGGATGAAAATGGAACTTACATTAGCTCAAGTTAAATAGGAAAGCTATAAGCCTAAAGATTATTGATAAGCCCAAAGAGACATGATTACAAAGAAATCTAAAACAAAATGCGCATACGGCCTACATCATCATATAATGTTAACCGAAAGTATTGTACGACTTTTCCATTACAATACAGGCACAAAACCTATAAGACGGAGACTTTAATAGTTTAAATAAGCGGATTTAGTAATAAATGGACCATATGGAATGAGGAATCAATATAGTCTTTATAAATTTAATGAAAGCGAAGTTAATAATATTTACAGACGAGTTATTTGCTAATAATACTAACCTTATATCGTAAATAGGCTTTCTAATAATACTCGTCAACTAGGATATGTTTAAAGGGAAATTTACAATTACTGGAAACTTTATACACTAGATATGTATTAATTATAAACGTGTTACCTAGAACGAATTGGCCTCGGAAATCTACAGCATAATAATAGGCTTTAATATTGGTATAGTAATTAACGGCATACTAAAGATTATCACTAAATAGTTAAGACTACCACCAATACCTGTACTGGTATGTACTAATTCCTGAAGCCTTTACAAAAACTTATTAAAGCTAGATACGACTAATTAGAAACGCCTAATAATAAACGTAATGGCTTTGAAGAAGGTATAAGAAGCCCGGAAAATAAATAAATTAAGGTAAATGAACGGTAAATATAACCCTGTTAACGCTGTAACCAAGGCTATGCCTAACGGCACCTTAAGAAGAGTTGTAAATAGCAATACGTTAACCATATAAATTGAGGGCTATATGAACCGTTCGTCATATGAAGTGAAGTAATAGGTTTGCCTTAGAAACTTAAGGGACTATTAGGGAAATGGTAACGATAATAGTAAATTAAATTACTGGTAAAAGGTATGTAAGTAGTAGAATACTTCAATTAGATAAGTTTGTAGTAAATGATTTTTGAACGGGATTTAAGGAACGGGGGACTCGGAGAGGTAGAGTAATAGGGCTATAATGGGCTATGATGGGCTATAATTAAGGTTGATTTCAGTATAAATTAATTGAAATTGACAGAGGTTTAGCCTGTTGTTGTCTTCCGGATTAATTAGGGATTTCAAAGGTTGCTACCAATTAATGACAAGCTGCGTTGAAGTATAGGCAAAAAACAAAAAGCCGCCAGTATTAAAATAACAGTCAAATGTAGTACAGTCAAGTCAACTTTACTTGCAGTAAAGTTGATTATAAATACTGCAAATTGACTGTGGTTTGTGGGACTGCACTGCAAGTGCAGTGCAGTAGGTGCCTATTTTAAAGTAGGGTATAAACCAAAGCGTTTGGCTATAAAAATTAGTGTGCAGACCGACTAATGGTCTGCCAAGCTTAGAACTTACGCATCAATTTAAAATATCAACGCAGCACCAGTTACTTCGACCACAGTGATTCGAATCAACTACGTTGCAATGATGAAGAACTACCAACATTATATAATTACCCGGCGCTTAATTGTAAAGACGTCGCTTTCCTTACAAAAAATATAAAAGTTATCGTAGTTAAGTTAATTAACGAGAAAGTCGCCCTCTCCATAAACGGTTATCGCTTTTTATAGTTTATCGTACGCGATACACTTTTTAGATAAAATTATACGTTTTATTTGAATATAAATATAAGTTAAGATCTGTAGCCAAATCTTAGCTAAATAAGTATTTCTCTAATTATATCGAAATGAACGTCTTATAAGCTAAGTACCAAATAATTTCAGGCGTTATAGGTCTTTTCGTGTGGCTCATTACCAAATTTCGTGAAATTTTAATAACTTTTGACTATAAATTTGACGAAACACTTAATCTTTTTTAAAACACAATCAAAACATATGTGGTAAATCGCCTGAATACTAGTGACCTTCATTCTAATAAATGGACAAAGCTTTATAAAATGAATATTTCTATATTAAAAATACTATTCGCTTTAAAAATAACAACTTGGAAATATCTCTTTATGTTTATAATGTAGTAAAGAATCTAGTTATACGCAAAGTTTTTACTAAGACTGTAAATAAAACAATATTGTATGGACAAACCGTACATTTTTCAATAAAGTATACTGTACTTTTCAAAAAATCGTTTATTCATATTTACCGCATAATATTTATACTTACGAAACGTAATTATAAATTTAACTACGCGTTATATTATTCAATTCTTTTTAATTTGATCATTATGGCTATTTAAATTTCAAAATATATGCGTCTCGAAATCATTACAAAGTATAAAGATACGGCTTATTTTTTTCTTCACTACTTAAAACAGCGTTATATAAGCGTTATTTTAGGTAATAGAAATTGGAAATATAGTCTTTAAGTTATTTACCCTACTAGTGAGGCTATTGGGAATTATTCAATAACTTTTGTCGTCACAGGCAACTTCGTCTTCGAAACCCCACCTATAGGAGCCGTATTTCAATTGGACTCTTATACCGCTGAGACAGCAAAAAAACCGTGATCTCGATCTTTTCCGGAAATTCTCGTTAATCCATAGTTTGACATGCCCTTTTTAGATGTTATCGCTAGGTTTATTTAGTACCCGACACGAAAATTCAAATACATTGAACGAAAATCAATGGAAAATACGAGAAAACCAAATCTTGCGGATTAATAAGATAAACCTCGTTTTGAAGACTTTAAGGCTTGTTTTCGGAATCAAAACTCCAAATTAAACAATAATTTTAAAAGCTAAAGGCGAAACTAATATTAACGTAATAAAAACGTTTAAGGCTTTTAAATTCGTAAATTTTATAATAAATTACCTAATATCTCGTGTGATTTTGGGCTCATTAATTTTTTTTTTCGATTAAATAATACAGGTTTCCCTCGTAGAATATTAATAAATTACAAGACTTCATAGTAATAGTTACCTGCTTTTTCGGCAGAACGAAGCTTTTTTAAGTCAATAATTGATTAATTTATGTCGTCAAAACCGTATTCAATTTATAACCGATATTTTATCATTCGCTCTATTAGTTTTCGTAATTAAAATAAAACTTTCTAATATTAACAAGGTTGCCTAATAGTTAACTTTAAGCTTTTTAACAAATACGTTATCCCTAACAGCTATTTAGTACCTATTGAAACCGACGCTATCGATTTCTTACGAAAGTCCTCCTATATTTCGGTCGTTAACATAATATAATTCTTTTTTAAATGACTCGTATATTTCAATTACCCAAATCGGTTTACCTTGGAAAGTTATCTGGGACTTGAACGTTATAAATTGGTATTAATAAGCTTTGTAAATTTATTAACGTTCGTATCAAATTTCATGAATTATATTTTAAGTTATATAAATCATTTTATCTGGTTTTTATCGATAATCATATTTTTTCCCCCGATAATTTCGAATACTATTAGAAATACTTGGTGTAAGTGTTTCTCGTTTAATAAACTTAAAATCTACTTATATTTCAAAAATCCTATATAGGATTTCAATTTGTTAAATTATTTAGATTTTATGTAAACAGCTTCGGTCTCTTAACTAACGCTAAATGTACTTAAGCTTTTTTTTTCTTTCGTTTCCAATTACTTTCAAATCGTTGAAGACGTATTTAAAAGCTACAAGCTTTTTACGCCTAATAATCACATACTTCACCCAATTATCGAAGTTATTGTAAAATTTCAAAATTCACTTGTTAACAATCAACCGTAAAGTTAGGCGAGTCGAAAGCAATAATCGTAATACACGTATACATTACACTTGAATTACGAAAATTACGCTTACTAAGAAAAAAGTCTTTCGTTGTGTTATAGGAGTATTTATACGACAAACTACGTTTACATTATATAGACCTGGCTCGGCCTTTGTTTTTTCAAATTGATAGAAGTCTAAAAATGGTTTCAATATAATAAATTTTTAATTTAAACCCAAATATTAGTGGAAATGTAGTAAATAAATTCCCGTTAACGTTATTCAACTTTTTTTTCAATAAATAACTTACTAAAGCAAAGCTGAACTATGGACCCTCGAAATATAAGGTAGTATGTCTCATTCAAGCGTATAAACGACTTAAAATAACCTTAGTTAAAAACATATACCTAATTGTCGTTTTTAAGTACTATATGTTAATAATAAGTATTGTTAACCAAACATTGTTAGATATAACTTTTATAAACCGGGTAAATAAAAAACTTATTAATATTACTATTTACCTAAACGTATATAATTTTAACTTTGTCTATTTACCTGAATCACTTAATTTGAATTTTGATATTTTGTTACGACTATTGACGCTAACGGAAGAAAATATTTATTTATTAAAAAAAGTACTTATATTTAACTCAATTTTCAATGGTCTTCTTATAATACCTGAAAACATTAATCTCACATTATATTTCGTAGAAGCTATCTTGCCTAAGGATATACGACTTAGGTTCGGTTTTATGTACAAAGAAAAATCAATTTAACGAACTATTATCGTAAATTTAACTCGTAAAAAACCAAATAATAAGGTAATCATTAATGGGTTTTCGGATATTTATCCTTTCCGTATAGATAGCCATCTTTTTTACAATCGAAACGAAAATAGCCGTAAGAAACTCGTTATTCCTACTAAACTTATCTAAAACTCTTGTTATAAAACTTATAATGAAAGGTACTATTTTAAGCCAAGATGTATCATAGTTTTTCTAAATAATTTCTATCCTAGATGTAAACAAAATTTAATAAAGTAATTATATCAGTATTATATTCGTTACAGCTAAATACGAAACGAAAATTAGCAACTTATTAAATGTTTTGAACCAATATAAACGTTAAAAAGGCCTATATGTATTATTTCTATATACTTTGTTACAACTTTGTTATTAATATTATCCATTGTTACATTTTAAGTATTATTATGTTATAAAGAATTCAATATCATTGTACCGGTTCATTGTAAAACTTTAAAGCGTACTCTTTTATTACCTAAATATATAACTTACATTGTAACCTTTTAGGCAAAAATCCTATGCCGTTGTTAATTACTATTAAATTAAGTATACCCGAAAAAAATATTTTTAACCGAAACATGATTTTTCTTTTTCTTTTTAACAATCATTATAAGAAGGATTCTGTTGGTAGGGCCTTAGATCGTTGCAACGTTGTTGATTTTAATCGTGGTCGAAGTAACAGTAGTATTGCATTGGTTAAGTGATGGATGTATTGTTCTAGGTTTTGCAGACCACTAGCCAATCTGCATTGCAATTTGTATAGCTAATTGCTTGGCTCGTGCCCTAGAGTGAAGTGCAGTGTACTGCACCCGACTTACACTCAATGTGGTAAGTACACACAAAGTAATACACTCAAACTGTAGTATAGTTAACTTTACTATAAGTAAAGTTGACCTATTGCACTATATGTAGTACTATTTCAACACTGGAGGCTTTTTAGTTTATGCGTGTACGTTTGTATGGTTGACCAATCCTTTCTAGTTAGTGTTGAATAGCGATCTCGTTAACTTGCTAACCCTTTGTTAATTCTAATTGACTTCCACATTGAATTATACCCAATTGTATGCAAATTCATACAAATTGACCACATTTGACCTTAATTACTCCAATACTTCGAGGTTCGAGTTTATTAACTCCTACAAAAAGTTCTTCCGCTAAAGGTCTTTACAGGCCTCCACTTTAACCGTACCAATTAAACAGGTCCGCATCGTTAATTCCCTGGCAGTTTTTCAGTCTGTTACTATATCCCTAACCGCTGTTACGTGATTTGAGCTTTCCGGGCGGTTTATTAACGTAGCTATCGATTCTTATAGTTAGCTTATTATTGTCCACAAACCTTTTCAGGGCTTTATTTGATATTAACTTCGTTATAGTATTTGTGAGATTGTCTTTTCCGTTAATTCACCGGAATTTTTCAATTTCTTTCCTTTCATAAGCTTTACGATGTATTATTACGTAGATTATCAGGCGTTCTTCATTGGTGGTGCGAGTTTCGAAAGGTATTTGAAAAGGCTTTTCGAGTCGATACAAATTACCACCGAGATAGCAAGGATTTTTAGCTGTTTACTAATAAAATTAAGTGGTTCCCATAATGTTATACCTACTTCGAAGCCTGCTATTATGCCGTAAACCTCCGAAGCTAGCATGCTTTGTGTAATTTTCTTATATTTGATGAGATTTAGTGAATTAAGCTGTCAATAATGTTAAATTGATTTTTACGCTTGTTTTCGTTGTCGAGGATCATTATAAAGCCGATTAATAAAGATAAGTCGATGTTATTTGTAAAAGACCCGTCTATAAAAATTATTAACTTGGACTTCAACGGGTCGATTGAAACTATATCAATCTCACGATCCAAGTTTTGCATCTATTACTCAAGCCTTTTATTTAACCGGTTAATTTTTTTATTTGACGGGTCTTATACTTATTCCGCGATGGAAAGGTCGTAAAAAGCTTTCGGTTGATATAAGGTAACAATATATTTATTCCAAGCACATTATTTCAAGTACCATTAAGCCTTAGCTCTATTAGTCTTGTCGATTGTAGCTAAAATAATTCCCTGTCACTTTTAGCTAAAGTTAAGACCGATATTAATACTAAGTATACGGATTGACGATTTATTAAAGTTAAGTTAGTTTCTTTCTGTTAACGTAGTTACTGGTTAACAATTATAAAACCTAGAGTCCTTAATCGCCTGCTATTCTAATATTATAAAGCCAGCCGTTTCGACAAATAAGGTATCGTTAATTTGCATGTCTACTACGTCGAAGTCTCTCTCTTATATTACCAATAAGTACATATTATAAGTTAAAGACTTTATCGTTAACCGTAACTTAAAGTGCGACTAATAGGTTATGAATTAATAGACGCCTATTTAAGCTAGTCCGTAAAATGGTTTAAAATACCATATTACCGTTTTTAAAGTATAAGTATCACGTAATTCCTGTAGTAGTTTTAATAGTACGATTCTTTATAGGTCTGTTGCTAACTTTGTATAGGTTTTCGTTATATTTCGACTATTAAGCGTAAAATTTCCTTTAGTTTTGATTAACAAACTTGCTGATAAAACGATTACTAAATGTTAATTAATTTTGAAATAGGTAACGATTACGTTAGGCTTTAATCCTTACCTTGATCTCTGTATCTTTAAGCGATTGAATATGACTTTTCGTACAGCCGTCCCATGGTTTTTCCTTTGACCTCGTAAATAATCCTCAACTTAAAAATCGTAAAGTTTAGGTTTTAAAGGCTAAAATTGGTTTTTGGTACGAATTATATCATCCCTCGAGTTAACAGGTCGTCAATTTCGACCTTATTATTTTCCTTAAGGGTTTACTCGAGGTCTTGATAATCCCTTATATTTGAAACTTTAATATTAAGTTTTCTTTATCCTGCTCTTTTTAGCTTACATAAGTAGTATTGTAAATATAGTCTGGTGTATATTCCTTTTCTTTTTAATGTTTTTCTTTTTCGGGAGTTGTTTGCGCCGGTGGCGTTTTATTGGTTTGTTAATAACGAGTAGAAAAGGTTCGTATTAGCTTGATCGTTTGGCTTAAGGGTCTTGATCGTTAGTGGCCTTAATATAATGCTTAACCTGAGTAATTCGAAAAGATATAGTACTGTTAGAAGTTTTAACGACTATTTTAGAGTTCACGATACTTAATATTTTGTATGAGTCCTTTCATTTACCCGGCTCCTTCCACACGAAGATTTCACTTTGTAATGGTAAAATAAGTACGTCGATTGTTGTAGGCTCGTTCCTGGTATTGAGAGCCTTATTAATATGACGGCGTGCCAATTTTCTTTGCAGCTCCCTCAGAGTTTTTTTGTAGGCTGTAGAATATTTCTAAGTA
The DNA here is from genome assembly GCA_038502455.1 of Anisogramma anomala. Classification (NCBI taxonomy): domain Eukaryota; kingdom Fungi; phylum Ascomycota; class Sordariomycetes; order Diaporthales; family Gnomoniaceae; genus Anisogramma; species Anisogramma anomala. Next base: position 13,213,544 of record JASMMZ010000001.1, read on the forward strand.
TTTGCCAAAGGTGGATATTCACTCGTTAGGCATGAGTATGCTCCAAAGACCATTAGCGTTGACAATAAGCCATTATAGCCTATAATATCGTTCAGGAATTTCACTGCCATCTATAGGCGTGCCTCCAAATCCGTAAAGCTTTTAATTTCTAACGTAAAAATATTGTACGCTCGGCAAAGTAGGGCGAATACCCTTTTAACCTTTCCAATGTTTTAGTTGACCTTTACTGGTACCTATTTTTATTGGATACCCATTATTTCGATATATTTTTATAACTTCGTCGCCGTAAAGTCAATATTGGTATTGTGAACAACGACGTTAAGTGGGCTCAGGTAAGTGTTAATCTATAGAATTTTTAACGTTTCCTATATACTCTTTGCCAAAGGAGATTTTAAAAACTCAGCCCCGTTAAAAGAGGTTGTAAAATTGAGGACATAAAGGATAAGCTTCTTATTTAAGTAAAATATATCTATTAAAATCTCGTAGTTGAAATCCCTATCGTTTTTTAATGTAAACTTAAATTTTCAGGGGGCTTAAGTATGCGTTTGATAGTTGTAACAAAGCTTTTTAATCATTGTTAGGTTAAAGTACACTACATTTTTATGCCCTACGGACTTTAGGACTTTATATGGCCTATTAACGGCTGGATGGTTAAAACGCCGGTGTAGTTAACGTATATCCAACTCTTTAGGTTTAATACCATTGTTTTCAGGCTTTAAAAACAAAACCATAGGTGCCTTTATTTAAAAGCGAGGGGAAACCTTTAGCCGTTTTAAACTAGTTCGTTTACACTAACTTCGACGTTGACGCCGAGGGGTTTTAAATACTTTAAATAAAGTAAAAAACGGATAGGGGATTTAGGGATATAAAATGTAATTGTTTTTATAACAATTTAAATGAACATCATCCTTAGTAACGATAGTCATTCGTTTAATTTATAGCTAAATTAGGCCTTATCAGCATCGTAACGATTAATATCAGTGGCTATAATACTTTCTCTTTGTAATACTACATACTACAAATAGACTTCTATTAAGTACTTTGCTGCCTTTATGTCTGATATAATACTTTGAAACGTATAGTCCGCGTAACTATAGCAAAGATTAAAGGTATAAAAGGGGTTAGGAGCTTAGTTAAGGCAAAATTAAGAGTTTTCACCATCTAAACAGTATAAAAAGGAGTGGTCGACTAGTTATTAGGCTGTACTAAAAGCAATATCTTCGTGTTACTTGATTTGCTTATGGGTATTAGCATCGTCAATTGGCTCGTCGCCTTTGAAGTCTACGATTTAATCCAGATAATCCTATTCAAAATTAATGGAGTATTAGATGTAGTATATTTCCTTCTTATTGATACGTTTGATGGCGGGGGGGGGGCGAATTAACCAATAGCTAAACTTACTATAGATCTAACATCTTTTATTACTATCATAACGATAGTACTTGCGGTTAATAAATTCGCCTAAATTTTAGCCTTATTAGCGTCAACGTGATTATTAATTTTAGTTTATAGCCGGTAGGCTAGACTTTAGGTGTTGTAGACGCCCGTAGCTGTATTTGCGATCGATGTAATTAACTACTGCAAGGTTTTGTTTTTGTTATTTACATTAGAGAAATTGCCGACTTAAGAATATATACTAAGCGAGTTTGATATACGCATTATTACAGTAGTAAATGAGGAATGTAACTAGCGAAAGAAGCCTTCGAAGGTAGTAATTAGGCGTTATAAAGCGTGTTCGAATTCGTTAACGCCCGTAACTATTGCCCGTACCTATTTGCAAAGTGTAACTTTGCCAGCCTAAAATTTCCCTATTACTTTCTAATATAACATAAACTTGTTAAGCATTTAATTAAAAACATCTATTAGTGTTTCTTCTTTTTATTCTTCTTTATTATTGTAGTTTACCGCGCAATAGCCTAATTTGTATAATATTAGTCGAGGTAAAAATTGTGTTCGAAATAGCTTTTTATACCGTCGTAGATTTCGCGAAACGTAATAAGTCTAGTGGGAAAAGTTATGTAATAGTTTTTGGTATGCGTTATGAGAATTCGTGAAACAGTAAGTAAAAACCTAAAGAGGGAATCTTTATCTATTTACAAATGTTTAGAAAGGATATTGTCTTAGTGTTGAGGAGATTATAAGTATTTCCGTTATATTTCTCTATATTGTCCTAGATCTTGGCAAAGTCCATCAAAAGCTTGTAATTAATATTAACTATTTTAATAGGTTTTAAGGAAAAGTTGCAATAGTTATCCTATTTTTAAATAGTGTTTCCTGGTAATTTAAGCCTTAAATATTTCTAAATACAGTATTAAGAGTAATGACTGGTCGTTTTGCCTGAGGGGTAAAGTCCTGTGGTTGGACCTATAGTAAGCTTTTGTATATAGGAAAATTTAAAAGAGAAAGGTTTTTAAGGAGTCTATCGATTAAATTACTGGAGGGGGATAAGTATTTAAAGTTTTTATAGGATCTGAAGATCTTGCTTAATTAACTAGTGTAAAAAGTCAACGTCAATACCTCTGTCCGTATTATCGGCTTTTATTTAACGTGTTCTTTTACTGTTAAGGACGTACTTTGCGCTGTTGCGTAAGGGTGTTAAGCTATCGAGCAGGGTAATAGGTTCCTTATCGCTAGTGAATAAAAAGGCTTAACTTAGTTAAAGATAAAGAGGAGGTTCCCTGGATTTAGTATAGGGACGTTAAGGTTCCCTAACATCTTTTCCCTTAGGTCGTAGGTTTTAAGGGCATTTTTTAAGCTAGGCTAGGTTAAATAAAGTCTTTACTAGCCTACAAAGGCTCTTTTCTAATACATAAATCCCTCGACTTTTAAGTTTTTCTTTTAACTTAAACTTAACAGTTTTTTCAATCTTCTTTTACATATTAATAGTCTAGTTATCGAAAAACTTACGATACTTGCGAAAAGTATAGCTACTATGGGAACGTTTTTTTCTCGTTGTTTTACTTAATGATATAACAGCCGATAAAGTTGGTAAAGTATTTTTCCGTTTAGTTTTTATCGACATTTAGCGTGAAAAAGTCTATCGTAAAACATGGTAAAAGCAGTTTTGAGGGCTTTAATTGTTTTTTTCCTTTCAGAGTCGGTAATGGCTTTAAAATAAGCGCTTGCAGTAGACATTTTAAAGTTTTAGCTTATTTAGGGATTATAGGGCATATAGGGCGGAGGACTTGGTAATTTTGGGCCTAGAGACTTGGTGTTTTGGCGTAAAGTTGCGTGTAAACTTGGCGATTTAGCGACTTGGTATCAGGTCGCGCAACGTGGTTTTTTTAACGCGACTTGGCGAATCTTGGTGTTTTCGCTTAAAGTAGCGAAATTAACGATTAAATTAGCGTGGGGAGGTTAAAAAAAAAATGAAATAAGGGCAAAGGTTTGGTGTAAAAGGCAAGGTCGAAAGTTATTTGTTATGGTTGTTTAGTGATATGATTTAGTCAATTTTGTAATAGTAACACCCGTAGTAGTAGTAACTTAGCCGTTTGCCAACTTGTCGAGCTTTAAGACTTCTAACAGTTAATCTCAACATTTTTCAGAAAGATCCGTAAAGATTTCTTGATGTTTTTAGTAGCGATAACGTTGCTTACTTCCAGATTGCTGTTGTAGACTAACGTAACCCAAAAGTCTTTTCTGTTTTCCTGCAGTTGTGGATTGGCGTAGTACTAATAGAGGCCTTTTATAAAAAATCTTTCCTTTACCTTAACCGCTATTATTCATATAAAGCGTAATAAAAAAAATAGCCTTTTCTTTTATTTAGCTAATATGTATTTAACCCAATAAATACTGATTAGTATTGGTAGGGCCTTAGATTATTATAAAGTTGTCGATTCGAATCGTGGTCGAAGTAATAGTAGTATTATATTGGTTAAGTGGATGTATTGTTTTAGGTTTGACAGACCACTCGCCAGTCTACACTGTAATTTGTATGGCTAATTGCTTGGCCCATGCCCTAGAGTGAAGTGCAGCGTACTGTACTCGACTTACACTCAATGCGGTAAGTTCATACAAAGCAATACACTCAACTTGCAGTACAGTCAACTTTACTGTAAGTAAAGTTAACCTACTATACTATATGTAGTACTATTCCAACAGATTTAATATTAAGCTTTATATAATAACAGCTTATTAACCATAAACCAACGGATAAGTTAAAAAAAACTAAATCGTTAAACTCGTATTACGATACCATATCGCTAAGAATCTACAACAAATATAAATTAACAATATTCTAACGTTACAATAAAATATTAATAACGTTTATTTTCGCGTTATTGATACCAATCCTTATGAATACTTATTCTTGTTGAGGTTACGAGCTTTAATAAATAGTTTTAGTCTTTTTTTCTTTGATAACAAGTAGAAATTCGCTTTATAAGAGAATATTTTCGCCGTAATATTTAACTTACAATAGGCGTCGTTACTTACGAAATAAAGCGGCGTTATAATAAATATTACCGTTAAATGGAGTTTGAAATAGGAGATTGTGTGTAGCTACATATTAAAAAAGCTTATAAAGCCTTATATAGGCAAGGGAAATTATTACCTTTATATCTAGGCCCATTTACTATGGTAAACTGCATAGGAAAGTTTACATATATATTCGATTTTCCCGCCAGTTTACGAGTTCATCTTATAGTTAGTATTTAATACCTAACTTTATACGATAAGGCTGAAAACGCTCCTTTCGATCGTATACCTTCGCCGCAGATACTAATACGGTATAAAAAGGCTTTTAGAAAAAGACGAATAAGAAATCGAAAAAATCGTAAATAAATGTCTAAATCGCCGTTGTTAGAGAGGAAACCAAATTTAGTATTTAATTCGTTGGAAGGGCTATACTTCGAAAAACGATAAATTGAAGGCTGTAAAGGAATTGGAACATTGCAAGAGACCAATTGAGGTATACAAAAACAGCCTCCACGAAAAGTGAGTCTAGCATTCCAAGTCTCGCGTTTTGTATCTCACGTCTCGCGTCTCGCATCTCGCGTCTCACGTCTCGTGTCTTACATCTCGCATTTTATATCTTACGTCTCGCGTCTCGCATCTCGCGTTCCATACTCACGTCTTGCATCTTGCATCTTGCATCTCGCGTCTCATGTCCTATGTCTCGCATCTTGCACCTCACATCTTGCGTTTTATTATATATGTTAACAATAAGAACATTGCCTTTTCTTTTGATTCTGGAGTCTTGTTATATATTACGGGGGTACGGTGTATGTACATAGAAAAGGAGAAAAGCACTGTTACCTTCTGTCAGTGCATCTGGCTACTACATACTCAGCCCCACTAAGCTTCGCTTCTAGTTCTAGTTTCTTCCTCTTACATCCTTAGAATACTACACTATTTCAACGTTATGTTTCTATCTTACATGCATACCAACACTGTTGAAGTATTTGCAAACATCTTTAAAAGCCTATATACTTTAATAAATTCCTCTAAGATCCAAACCAAGAATCAATTGACTAATGAGATTCAGTAGGTATTATTTAGTAAAGTTAATATCAACGTCTCTAATCTAAAATTCTTCATTTTAATATATAGCAAAAAGGGATCTGACAGCCTAAATAATGTTCAACTTTAAATTTTCAATTTCCATCTAAATATTCGAGGTTATAAGTTGATGTTAATTTAAGTAAAGGTAAAAACATAACGATTTTGAGTGTGAATTAACGTAACATAATTTAACTATATGTTGCAACTTTAAGATTCGTCTTATAAAATTGACGTATTTATTATAACTATTATAACTAATGGACTTGGTGATCTTAGTTTTAGCCGAAAAATGGGGCAATTTTCGTATTTTACTGAGTAACTTAACAACCTTAATGTTATTCGTTTAACATAACGATTTCAACCTATTTACTTGGTGGTTTTAAAACTTTTAACAGTTAATCTTCACGCCTTTTTTTTAAAATGGGTTCAATAAATATATTTGAATAGTATTGATAACAATATAGTTATTACCTCCCAATTACCGTAAAAACCACCGCGATTTATAGAAGCCTTCAGCAAAAACCTTCCTTTTACTTTACTACTATAAAATGCTATAAAAATCTCTTCTTCTTCTATCTAGCTTATCTGTACTCAACTTATCATCAAGCACTAATTAGTGTTAATAAGTCTTTGGACGTTACGTTTGTCGATTCGAATCGTGGTCAAAGTAACAAGTAGTATTACAGAAATCAGGTGGTGAATTGTTCTTTCTTCTAAGTTTAGAAGATCGCTAGCAGGTCTACACACTACTTTGTATAGCCAACTGCTTGGCCCGTGCCCCACATTGAATTGGGTAGTCCACTGCAATTGACTTGCAGTCAATACAGTCAACTGGCAGTCAGTACAGTCAATTTGACTGCCCTGCAATTGACTGCTGTCCCAACACTATTCGTATCAAAAGATATGTGAACCGGCCGGTACATAACAAGAAGGAACAGAAATGCCGTTGTAAACTGGAAAACTGCCAGGGTAATGAATATAAAAAGCAAATTTAAACTTACTAGTAAAAGATATAACACTAGTAACATATAGGTTTGTAATGAAGGACTTGGGGGTGGGAATGGATAAAGTTGATGTCTGGAACTGTAGGATGAAAAACTGTAATTGGAATGCAATTTGGGTGTAAAACAGACTGGGATTAGTGGAATAATGCTAATAGGGAAGGGAGGAAATTCTATGGTTACCTTTGATTAGTGATCGACTACACTGGCACACATGTACAAAACAAAAAGTCGCCAGTGTTGGAATAGCAGTCAATTGCAATACAGTCAAGTCAACTACACTGACTGTGAGATGATTATACTAATTGTAAATTGACTATACTAACTATAAGTCAATTGCAATGAAGTGCCAAATTCAATATAAGGCACGGGCCAAGCAGTAACCCATAGAAATTAGTGTGTAGACCGGCTAGCAGCCTGCCAAACTTAGAAGTAACAAGATCACCACTTTCAATAGAATACACCAGTTACTTCAAACACGATTCGAATCAACTACTTTGCAACAATGAAGGTCTACCAACAAATTGAATATTAAACTTTATATAAATTTATCATTAAAGTTTATATATGTTTTTTATTTCAGTTTCCATAAGTTTAATCTTAGTGTTTGCAAGGATAACTTTGCAGAAACAGAAATTTATTAATATGTGTAAGTTGAGGAGTGGAAAATTTAACAAAGGTAGTCCTGTAAGATGCAGGTTACCTTGTAAGCCGCCCACTATCAATGTACCTAAATGTATCCAAAAAAAACCTGTACAAACTCTGATAAAAGTATGTGCTAACTATTGATTTTTATGAATTTACTAATCCACATTTGCAAAAGAGATGAAGTTGTAGCAGTATAGCCCCATTGCGTTCCAGGAACGTGCCTTGTTAAAAAATCTAGTAGTATAAAATTCATTTCAACCTATGTAGAAATCTGTTCTCTCGAAAAATATTAAGTAACTAACAAGGTAAATAGTACATAGGGTTAGTTAAAAAGCACGTAGGCGCAGTTTCCGATTGGGATTAGTGGCGGCGCACGGCGCGCCAAGAAGCCCGTGCACGATACGTACCTGATAGGGTGCAGCGAACAGGGGCAGAAATTCCCGCCCTCCCCTGTCCAATGTCCAGGGTCCAGGGCTCAGGGTCCAGGGTCCACAGTTCAGGGTCCAGGGCTTCCTAGCCACCTTCGTCTCATCTTGGAAAACTAACTCAATTGACAATCAACCGACAATCAACCGACAATTATCCAGTTCCCAGAGACGCGTCTTCCAACTCACCCGGTGGGCGTTGAGGCTGTGCGCCTGCATCAATCCCGTCAGCTTTTTCTAGACGAAGACACTGCATTCAACATTCACCTCCCTCCGGTATCCTCAACCCGCATTCTCACGATGGGGGCCGCAAAACAAGCCCTCTACTTCCTCCTCCACCCACAACAGCTTCGCAGTGTCATACAGTGGTACGCTCTGACGCTCCGTCGCACCCTCCTCCATCATCATCGTCATCGTCGTCGTCGTCGTCGTCGTCGTCGTCGTCGTCGTCGTCGTCGTCGTCGTCGTCATCGTCGTCGTCGTCGTCCTCATCATCGTTCAGCTGTTCCTCAGTCCCCGTGTCCTGCTCATGGTAGCTGACCGTCACTGCTATCACAGGAAGGTATGGCACGATCCCGTCCATCATCGCAACCCCGCCACAGAGACCCCCACCGAGAAAGCGTGCTTCAAATTCCTCGCCCTTACCTCGAGGAGTTTCTCCGCCGTCATCCAAGAGCTCAACCCAGAGCTCCTCATGCCCGTCACCCTCTTCTACCTCGTCCTGCGCGGACTCGACACCATCGAGGACGACATGTCCCTCGACATCAAGACCAAGGAGCCTCTGCTGCGCGACTTCCACAAGAACATGGAGATTGATGGCTGGACCTTCGACGGCAACGGCTCTAACGAGAAGGACCGCGAGCTGCTCGTCCACTTCGACGACGTCATCGCAGAACTCAAGAAAATCAACAAGGACTACTACACCGTCATCAGAGACATCACCGAGCGAATGGGCAATGGCATGGCTGACTACGCCCTCAACAGCGATCTGAATGAGTACGGCGTCATGACCGTCAAGGACTACGAGCTCTACTGCCACTATGTTGCCGGCTTGGTCGGCGACGGCCTCACCCAGCTGTTCGTCGCCGCCAAGCTCGCCAACCCCGCGCTTCAGGACAGGCCCGAGCTCACCGAGTCCATGGGCCAGTTCCTGCAGAAGGTCAACATCATCCGGGACATCAAGGAGGACTTTGATGAGGGCAAGAAGTGGTGGCCCAAGGAGATCTGGAGCAAGCACGTCGACCGATTCGAGGATCTGACCAATCCCCAACACTTGCAAAAGGCCCTCTGGTGCAGTTCGGAGATGGTGCTGGACGCCCTGAAGCATGCCGAGGATTGCTTATTCTACATGGCTGCTGTGAGGGACCAGAGCGTGTTCAACTTCGTGGCCATTCCCCAAGCCATGGCCATGGCTACCTTGGAAACCGTCTTCATGAGCCCGGTCGTCTTCCAACGGAACATCAAAATCACAAGAGGCGACGCGTGCCAGCTGATGATCGAGTCGACGCAGAATCTGCGAGTGCTGTGCGAGGTCTTCCGCCGGTATGCTCGCAAGATACACCACAAGGCGGACCCTAGAGATCCCAGCTACATGGGCATCTGCATCCAGTGTGGAAAGGTTTGTGCAAGAGAGTCTGGAAGAGTCTGGAAAGAGTTCCTCGGCGCAAAGGCTGATACCATGACCAGATTGAGCAATTCATCGAGAAGATCTTTCCTACACAGAACGTTGCACAATTGACAGCCGAGGAAAGGGTGAAGGCAAAACAACGCGAAGCGGCACGGGCGGTGGATCGAAAGGAGGCGGCCATTCTCATTGGCGCCGTGGTTCTGGTGATGACTTTGGTGGGCGGATTGATGGTAAGTCGCACTTGATGCCATACAAAGGGCTTGCACTAATGCGATCGACAGGTTGGCACAGCTTGGTTCATGGGCGCCAGATTCGAGGGCATGTCCGACAAGCTGTCGCCGGCCAAGGTATTGAGCAACCTGAACAAGCCGAGTCTAACGGGAGCGCCAACACCGGAGCACCAAGAGTTATAAGTAGAAAACCCACAACGACGTTGGCTGGGTCTTGAAGAAGTCGATTCACGCAACGAGGCGACATATGACATGCGATATACGACATGCGACATGCGACATGCACCGTTCGGCATGCGGCATGCGGCATGTGGCATGCCCCATGTGCCATGTGCACAAGGCGGCTGTGGCCGAGTACACAGTATGGCGAGCATGGCAAGCCTAGGAGCCACGGGGCCTGCTCACTACATGAATTCTCCCAGCAGGACTGGACACATACCACTTGATACCAATGTTATAATCAGCTTTCTTTGCTATCGAAGGTTGGCCTTGGTTTGCTTGGGAGAGGTGACTGGCAGGGCGGTGTTGGAGTGTATACAGTACCAGTACCTCCGGTATGGCAGGACACTGCAGGCGAGGCTGGAAACGAATGTGAAGCAATGCTGGGACTCGATGATGTGATCCTGATGGATGACATGTGGCGAGCATCCGAATCATTGGCTGGAACAGGTCAGGCTTACTTACATAATACACAAGGCAGGCCCCTGCCACAGTGAAACAGCGACACCTCGTACCCCGAATGCTCCTTTTCCTTTCTTCTTCCTTTTCCTCTTCCCGCTGTTCCATCCTCGCCCTCCCACAACTTCCCGCGACTGTATCGTGTCCGAGTGACTACTGCCCCGCATACGCCAATGCTGGGTCTCGAGTGAAGCTGACATTGTTCCCGTGCCGATCTTGGCCAGGATTGGTGGGAACTGTGACCTTTGGTTGTGGTGGTGGACGCTGGTGGACGCTGGTGGTGGGAAAGGGGCCTGTGACCCAGGACGGACATCACAGAGCCTTGCTCTTGCGGTTAGGCCTTGCATGCAGAGCCCAGGCCCAGCAGTCTGCCGCTGTTATCTGCCCTTGCCTTGTACCGTACGTAGCGCTTGCCACTGGCTTCCCGCCCACCCTCTCTGACATCCTCCGAAACAGCCTTCCTCACCGCCATCCTCAGCCTTCTGTCATGTTTGTCGGTCCTCCTGGCCTCCTCGCTCCTCAGCCCGCCCAAAACCCTGATATCCACCACTGAAGCCGTATTCACATCTCACACGGTCACCACGCAACGGCGCCCACGCCCGTTGGTCGCGCCCCCGCCGCCATGGCCACTCTCCAGGTGGCCGCCGCCCATCTCTCGGCCACCAAGAAGAAGGCCATGGAAGATGCAGACAAGATGCAGCGCGTCATCATCCGCGACTGTGCAGAGAATGGCAGACAGCCTCCGCCGTATGCTCTTTCGGAACTCATTGGCAAGGGCAGCTTCGGCCGCGTCTACAAGGCCAAGGCGTCCGGCACCGGCCAGCTTGTCGCCATCAAGATCATTAGCATCGAGGAGGGCGACAGTCTGGCCCCCGGCGCCGCTGATACCTTCAACGACATTCTCAAGGAGGTCAACACGCTCAAGAAGCTGGGCGCCAGCCGTGCCAAGAACATCAACTTCGTCATCGAGACGCTGCTTGTCGGCCCCTCCATGTGGATCGTCACCGAGCACTGTGCTGGCGGCAGTGTTTCGACGCTGATGCGACCCTCGGGAGGAGGCTTGCCCGAGAAATGGATCATCCCCGTGCTGCGCGAGGTCGCCCAGGCTCTGTTCTGGGTCCACAAGGAAGGCATTATCCACCGCGATATCAAGTGCGCTAACGTGCTGGTCACAGAGCAAGGCGGCATCCAGCTTTGCGACTTTGGTGTCGCCGGCATCATCGAGACCAAGTTCGACAAGAGGAGCACCGTCACCGGCACTCTGAACTGGATGGCCCCTGAGCTATTCGACATGTCCGTGTCGTACGGCACCGAGGTCGACATCTGGGCCTTTGGCTCGCTGGCTTTTGAGGCTGCTACTGGGCTGCCCCCGAATGCGAAAAACATGTCCCGCATCAACATCCCTCAGTTCGGCTCCTATCTCAAGGAGCACTGCCCCCGTCTCGAGGGAGACCAGTACTCGGCCAATTTGAAGGATCTGGTGGCCTTCTGCATGACGGAGAACCCACGCGACCGGCCCACCATCAGCCAGGTGCAGAGACATGCGTATATCTGGCAAACGTCCCAGCAATACCCCACTCAGTCGCTCCAAATGCTGGTCAAAGCATATCGGCTGTGGGAAGTCCAAGGCGGAAACAGAATGTCGCTGTTCAACGCAGGAGGGGCACAGAGGCGCTCGGTCGGTAACGAGGCGGTCGCTGCGCCAGCTGATGATGGCTGGGAGTTCGACACCATGGCCGGCAGCTATGATCCGCCGCCTCTGGGAGAGACAGAGGCCAAGGTCGTCTACGACGCATACGGGCCACGTGTCTCCATGATGCCCCCGCCTCCCCGGGAATCAAGCCGACGCCGCCGGCCGCCCAACATGCCCAAGCTGAAGGGCCCGCTCGAGAAGGCCTTCGACCCCAACACCATCACAGACTACGAGGAGAACTCGAGGCTCTTCTACGGGAAATCCATGCCGACGTCAGCTCCGGACACGGCCGCTGACAAGAGAGGCAGGGGCAGCACCGAGCAGCCCCGGGAGTCTCTCATCGACCTGGACTTTATACTCGACGGTGACAGGCTTTCTCGCTTTGCGGATATGGATGGTGAGACTATCAAGAGCAGTCAACCGTCAAACCGTGGCACCATGCGAGAATCTGGCTTGATCGATCTCGACGCGTCTCTCGATGGGGGCAGGCTGTCTCGGTTCGCTGACATGGACACTGTTAGGGCCAGTCGTGTCAGTGTCAGACCACTTGGACGAAGCCAAACCACGCTCGATCGTCGCCGCACCCAGGACTGGACGTTTGAGGGCCTGCATGTCGGTGAGGACGGCCAGAACAGCCATGAGGAGCCCAAGGAGGGTGGGCGTCAAAGGGAGAGCCAGCTGTTCAGGAGCCAGTCTACCATGGGTCAACGACGAACGCAGGACTGGACCTTTGCTTCCGCAGCACCCCCACCATCCGCCGCCCTGAATCCACCGCCAGACATCGGACGCAGTCAGTCGAGCCTCGAGAACAGGCGCACACAAGAGTGGACTTTCGCCAGCGCCACTCCTACCGACGCCAATTTCGGCGGCGGTTGGTTTCAATCAAATGAGGAGGACGATTACATGGCACTGGATTCTCTGCCTCACAATCACGCAAACAACCACCAGAACCACGACTCCTTGGCTGTGAGCCACCACCACGAGTATGACTCGCTGTCCGTGGCGCTTCCGCCAAGAGCAGCGACAAGCTTGGGAGTGGACCGTCTATCGTCGTCGAGCCTCATTGATCTCGACATGAGCTTCCTGGACAAAGAAGGCAGGGTGCCACGGCCCCCGACTGCGGAGCCTGAATCGGCCGTCTCGGACTCGTGGGGAACGCCATTCCAGATGCCGCCACAGCACTCCCTCGGACTGTCTAGTGATGAGCGTCGGCCCTCGAGCAGCAGAGAGCCCTCCCTGTACGTTCCTGATGATCTTGTGGCCCGTGGCAACCGAAAACCTTCCATCCACATGCCCGATGATTCTGCCCCCCGGGGCAATCGAGAACCTTCGCTCTACATCCCTGACGACTTTGCCCAGCGGGGCAGCCGAGAGCCCTCCTTTAACATGCCGGACGGACCCATCCCGCGGAGCAACCGTGAGCCGTCTTTGTACGTACCGGCAGACTGTCTTAGCCCGAACGGCTCCTTCACCACCTCGATTGACACTGGCGACGAGTTTGGCCTGCAAGCGATGCCGTCGACGCCGACGTCGGAGCGGATGGGCACGGTCATGACGCCGCCGTCGGACTCAAACGGGGACGTTTCTTCCGACGATGCCGTGCAGATGGACGGTAGTGCCCGTCACACCAAAGGCCATGTGGCCATCACTGTGGAAGAGCACTCTGACGACGCGGCCTCGGACGCACCCATGCCCACCCTCCCGTACATGCCGCGGCCGCCGTCGGTTAATGTGCTGCAGGGCATGGCGCCGGCGGGTGAGGTTAAGGATGAGCTGCAGGACATGATTCGGAGTTTGCACGAGCATCTCCAGTATACGAACTCGGTACTGCTGGCACTACCTGTACGAGGCCAGCAGGTGGCGCAGACGGCGCCGGCTGAGGTTGCGGGGTGAGAGACGGGAAAATGGGCCATGTGCATGGCTGAAAGGCAAGATAGCTTTCAAATCATGTGCAGTGTTTCACTTCGACATTGCAGATGCAGGAAGAAGCAGTGCCATATTGTAAGGGAAGCATATTAGACCAAGTGGGCGATGCCGACATTGCACGGGGGTGTGAAAGCAGATGCCATTCATAGCAGAGATACCACCAAGTCATTTTCTAATTCCAAGTGGGAACATCGACTAAACTCAGTCCATAGATGGCTTTACAGTGCTACCGGGTTCATATCACGATGTGATACTGACGGAAGCGTTGTGTTTGCACATGAGTCCCTGTGTACACAAATATTGATGCGCATGCAGCTTTATGTATGGTACCACAGTCGCAAGCCAACTGTGAACCCTTTGAGACGGTGCCTTTCGTGAAAGAGGTTTTGATGTGCGCACCCTCTGGAATCCTTATTATATCTGTACCCGATGCCCAAATCTTCTGTTTTGTTCTTGTTTCACTACTCGTGTCCTTTGTGAAGAGAGTGTGTGCGAGGGACAGCCGGCCCAAGGCCAGCTTGGCAGGGCGATTTCGACCGACTTTTCATGACACGATGCAGCCCGCTGGTACGTACGTACGCCACCACCAAGCATGGCAGCCCGCGCTTTGCTCACGGGAGTAAGCCCTCCTCCACTTGCCTGAATTCCCGTTCCCCAGATCCTGGGCGGCGTGTTGAGAAGCGTATGCTAAAATGTGTCTTGGGAGCCCCCGGACGCGTGTCTGGGCACAAGACAGGGATTTGGCTGACGACAAGAGGTTCAAGTTTGCCTCGAGCCATCGTCTTCGACAGAATGGGCACCATCGCGATCGGCGACATCTGTGCCTTGGTGCGATTCGTCTTCCCGCATCGAGACGCGCCGTACGTCGCGGCACTGAAGCTACGCTCTGAAGCTACGCCGCGAGCGCGCGACAAGATCGACCGCGACAAGACGCTAAACTGGCACACGGTCGCGGCGTTCAACAACATCTCCTACGAGCAGCGGCGGTACTGCGGTGCAACGGCGCAATCCAACGGGCGTGACGGCGAATTGATGGTGGCGAGCAGTCTGGCAAGCTCGTAGCGGGATCTGATCAAGGCCGCGGGGTTTGTCATCCTGGCGTTGTTGGCGAGCGTCAAGATCAAGACGGGAAAATCTGGAGACGAGCGGCAGCGTGGGGGTCTATGTCACGCTGCTGTTGTACTCGAGCGATTTGGCGCATCCCATCCAGAACTTTATGTCTTCGTCGAGAGCTACAAGCGAGAGCGATAAGATGATCGAGATCATGCAGGCGGTTTCCGCCGTGCACGATCGCAACGGGGCGGCCAAGTTCGAGCTCAGGCACGGCAATATCGCGAGCAAGGACGTCGGCTTCTCATACGACGGCCAGGATATCAGACATGCTCGCTTGAGCTTCTTCATGACACACGTCAGCATCATGCCCCTGATCATCAACGTCTTCAACGAGACGATGAAGAACGTCAAGTACGGCAAATTCGACGCGAGGCAGGAAAATTGCGAGAGGGCATGTGCGACTGCAGCGTTCCACAACAAGATATTGAGCCTCACGAACAAGTATCAGGAGAAGAACGGCGAGCTGCAGCGGTCGGCGATTGCTCGGGCGCTTTTGCGGGACTCCAGCATCGTGCTGTTCGACGAGGCCATGAGCAACTTGGACAGTAAGACGGAGTGGAAGATCCACAGAGGCCGAGGGAGTTCTGCAAGGGCAAGACGGTCGTCATCCTTGCTCAGCGACTGGCAGCTGTTGGCCATTCAGACCTGGTCCTGGCTGTGAAGAGCGGCAAGATTGAGGAGGCTGAGAGGCAGCAGGATGCTCTGGAGAAGAATGGATACTACCACAGTCTGCGGGCTAAGCAAAGACTGCAGTGAGATAGGAGTGTGACCCATGTAGCATGATCAAACGTGGGTAAATGAGTTTGTGGTGGCAGACGACGAGACGTGAACAGCGTTCCAAGTCAGAATTTGCATAGGTCAAGTCGGGCCTTGGAGACAGAAAGATCAGATCATGGGCGACAGCTTCGAGGGAAGAATGGCAGGCTTGCAATTGAACTCACCAGCAGTTCGGTCCAAGTTCGCTCTTGAAGGGACCAAAACAACGCAAGGCAATCTACTGTTGCGGCCACCTTGACGTGTCCGTCACAATGCCCCAAACCAGGCCGCAGGCTTGAGCCCTAGGCTTCGGTTCATCATGCAGGAATAGCAAACGCACGACATGTTCTCTACTCATCCCCATGCGGCCTGTCGTCGTTCGTGTCGGGCATCCAGCCTGCAGGCCTCTCACTGCCGCGGATCTTCAAGTCATAGCCCAGCTTCTCGACCTTGAGCACCGACTGGCGCAAGGTCTCGAGCTTGATGGAGTAGCTCTTCTCGTACTGCTGCGGCAGGATCTCGAAGATAGTGCCCAGCTCCTGCATATCGGCGACGATGGTCCGACTGGCAGGCGTGGGACCATGCAGGGTGCCATTCAGCGCGGCGCTGGTGGTGGCAAAGCGCATCATCTCGCCCGACAGATCTAAGATGCCCATGAGGTAGTCCTGCTCGGTGACGTCCACCGAGAGGCGAGCGTAACCGACAGGCCCAGGGGCATCGCCAGCATCAACGTCGATGGAATCGGGGACTAGTTTGGACAGGGTGGCGACCGTATCGGCAGAGTGGCTGTAGCCCATCAGGCACTGGGTGCGCAGGTAGTGGGCAAAGGTCAGGGCCTCGATGAGCTCCTCCATGCAGCTCATGTTGCGAGCGTAGCGGTAGCGGTTGATGCCCTGGACCTCAGGGGCGATAGAGGCGAGGAGCTTGGAGACATGGGTGAGGCGGGAATGAATCTCGGCGTCGATGTTGGGTGGGAGGTCAGGCTGGATGCTGCGGACGCTGAGGAGTGGTTAGCAGAAGCAGAAGCAGAAGCAGAAACAGAAGCAGAAGCAGACCTACCGCTGCAGTGAGAATATGCTGCGAGCTGTCAGTGGACCGTGCATATGTGCAGCAACGTTGCTCTTGCTCTTGCTCACTCACATCTTCTTGCTCAGGGCGGTGATGTCGCGGCTGGCCTTGATGATCCTCTCGCGGCGGTCATGATGCTCGTCCAGCTCGTCACGGAAGGTCTCGAAAATGGGCGTGAACTCGTTGCGGGCGTGGAAGAGCGTGTCCTTTTCCTTGGCCTTGCCGCTGTAGTCTCTCTTATGGCCAGGCATGTTGCGTGTCGTGCTTGGAGATTCTTCTGCGGCAGCGGAGGTGGAGACCTGCCTGTGGGTTGCTGCACCTCGATGCTGCAAGACCCCCCCCCTGGTATCAACTTTAGAGGGGTTCAATGCAGACCCTTTTCCTTGTAGCGCATCCGACCCCTCCATTCTCCATTTCCTCTCACGACATAGTAAACAGTACAGTATCATCAGGATATACCCACATCTTCGCAGCTTCATCGGATTTAGGCGAGCCAGTGTGTGTGGCAATGGAACCAAGACTCGAACATTGAATTTACCTCTCACCCAACTATGGCCTCTCCCACCCATTCATCACAACAACAACAACAACCCCTCCACCCCACCCTTTTCCTCTTCGCCCACCCAGCGCCCCTCTACACACTCGCCATCCTCCTGCGCACCATCCTCCTTCTCTACGGCCTGTGGCAGGATGCCAACTCACCACTCAAGTACACCGACATCGACTACCTCGTCTTCACCGACGCCGCGCGCTTCGTCGCCCATGCCCACCCGGCCGGGCCCTACGCCCGCGACACCTACCGCTACACCCCGCTGCTATCATGGATGCTACTGCCCACCACCTGGGCCTGGCCTGCCACCCCGACCTCACACTGGCTCACCGTCGCCTACTTCTCCACCGGCAAGGTCCTCTTCGCCATCGCCGATACTGTGGCCGGGTGGCTGGTCGTCGAGGTGCTGACCATGCGCCGCAGCAGCAGCATGGCCCCCGCGCGCGCGAGGGCCTTCGCCGCCATATGGCTGCTCAATCCCATGGTGGCCACCATCAGCACACGCGGAAGCTCAGAGGGCCTTCTCGCCGTCATGGTAATGGCGCTGCTGTGGGCCACCCTGTCCAAGCGCGTCGTGCTCGCCGCCGTCTTGCTTGGGCTGGCGGTGCATTTCAAGATCTATCCACTGATTTACGCGCCGGCGATTGTGTGGTGGATGGATGATGCGCGCATGTGCAGCGACGGAGAAGAAGCAGTGCCATCTCCTGCCCACAAGGCACCGCAGACGTGCGCCGCCGCCATCGCCTCCTTCCCAACAGCCCCGCGCCTCAAACTGGCTCTCCTCAGCCTCGCGACCTTCCTCGCCCTGAATCTGGCCATGCACCAGCTCTACGGCCACCCCTTCCTGCTGCACACCTTTCTGCACCACCTCACGCGCATCGACCACCGCCATAACTTCAGCCCTTACAACATCCTGCTCTACCTCTCCTCCTCCGCCTCTGCAAGCCCGGGCCGCTTTCGCATCGAGTCCGTGGCCTTCATGCCCCAGCTGCTGCTGGCGTGCGTGCTCATCCCACTTGTCATGGCCAAAAAGGACTTGCCGGCGACGATGTTGGCCCAGACGTGGACCTTTGTCACGTTCAACAAGGTTTGCACAAGCCAGGTACATGCTGCCACATCGCCCCCCCACTGCCTCCAACCCCCATCCTCCACATACCCTTTTTCTTTTCCCTTCGCCACGATATTTACAAACAAAGATATACACATACACACACATACAAAGACTCCGCTAACCCACATTCAAATCGGCAGTATTTTCTCTGGTACCTCATCTTCCTGCCCCTCTGCCTCCCGCGCTCGTCGTTCCTGCGCCAGCCGAAGCTGGGTGTCGCGGCGCTGCTGCTGTGGCTTCTCTCTCAGGCCGCCTGGCTGCAGCAGGGCTTCCAGCTCGAGTTCCTGGGCAAGAGCACCTTTGTACCGGGCCTGTGGGCCGCTGCGCTGGCCTTCTTCGTTGTTAACTGCTGGATCTTGGGCGTGGTCGTGGGCGATGTGGCTGTTGCAGACGCCTATGTGTAGCCTGCACCCGGGCAAGTCACGCGAGGTTGTGCACAGCAATCGTGTCACGGTCTGGATATACGGAGTATGTACAACTACAACACAAAGTGAGTGGGTTGGGTACAGCGTGGGATGCATCTACTTGTCGTTTCCTTCCCAACTGCAGGCAACTCACTATGTTTCGGTCACCGGTGACTAACGGACGCTCCTGTCCGATGGCTTGATTCAATTTCGCATTGGTTGTTCCAACATTCAATCCTGACCCGTCTTTCCCACGACATAACAGTGTGGTTGTTGCCCATGGCTGCCGCCAAACCTAACCCAGAGACCATATCCGGGAGTATAACGCCTCCTATGCCTCACAAGGCCAATTATGCCGGGGAATCTGTAGTTGAGGTGCAACCCACCACCCGTAACACCGTGCTTCCTGTGGCCCGCCTACTTGTTTGTACCCATGGAACCCAGACAAAAGGAATAAGAGCTGCGTCTGGCCTTCCTATGTTGCTTCCTGTGTTGGCCTGGTCTACTGGACCTGACCCATCTCGGGCCAAGAGGCTTACGTTCTTGCACTCCATTCGCTCCCGAGTTCCCTCACCCGCCAATCATACCAGCATCTTCCTAGCCACGGCCAGCTTCTCTCATCTCTTCTCCCCACCCACGCATTTTCATGGCACGGCGACCCCACCCGCCAAGTAGGCGTAATTCGAGAGTTTGAGCGACAGCACCCGGCTCTTGGGAAACTCGGGAGATATGACCATCCTGCCATCTTTGTTGATGCCCACCTCCCCAAACGATTCGGCGAGGTCTTCAAAGCGCGCGACGGGACGAGCTTGCGCCAGGGCTCGCACGATCGCGTCGCTCCATACGCCCGAACACCAGCCGTCACGGAGAATGAAATAAGGGTTCAGAGGCGGCACTGGGGAGTCTTGATCAACCGCAGGTCAGCTACAGGTCATATGATGAGGGGGACGGGCCGAATCATACCCAGATCCACGTAACGTATCCGCAAGACGTCCACCGCCTTGAGCCGAGCCAGCGCCTTGATTCCGGCCAAGACGAGCGCCTCGAATGCATTAATGAAGTTCATGTCCGTGATCCCAGAGCCTGATTCGTTCCAGTGTGCCACATGTCGGCAGCAGTTCTTGACCGTCAAGTCGATCGTCTTGAGCCTCGTGCTGCGGGGATCCACCAGCTTGCTGAGGAGATCAAAAAACGTCCGGCACACGCGTCCTGTGTAGGCGAAGTGCTCTAAATTCGGGGCGGCCTCGGCTAGGCGGTTGCAGAAATGCAAGGCATTGGAGACCTTCAAGAAGTAGGGCGGGAATGAAACTTCTCTCCTGTACTCAACGCCTTCCAGGTTCAAGCTGAGGCTGGTCAGATGCGAGGGCAGCTTGGGGAGGATGGTCGCCATGCTCAGATAGCTCTTGGACTTAGCCTTGCTGTAGTTGCCGTGCCATTCCTGCAGATTTGGTAGCGCCTCCATGATTGTGTGGAAGTCGTGGTCGTTCCGTATCAAGTTCCACTGGCCTTTGCACACCAGTGTTTGTACTGGGAGGATCTTGGGGAGTGACCTCTGCAGCCCGTCGTCGACAATGTAGTGGCGCACTTTGGGCGCCTTCTTGCGCTCGCCGCCCTCGAGGGTCAAGACGCAAATGTCGGGAAAGGTGGTGCTCAAGAAGTAAAAGGCCTCGTCGAGCGAGCAGTTATTATTGGGAATCACGTACGAAGCGTGGATCAGACCGTCAAGAGACACAGACGGTAAGGTTGAGTTCGAGCCAAGGGCAAAGACGGTCTGCTTCGGCTGGAAGACGGCGAACCACAGCTCGATATGCTTCACGAACGGCCGAAGATGAGAATGACTGGCAAAGTACTGCAGAGAGTCGTTCAAAGACTGAACAGTCGCCTTGATCTTGATGTGGCGGTAGAGCCTTTCCTGGATCAGAATCCTCCAGGTGCTGCTCACCAAGGCGAGCGCCGAGAGCTCTCTCCTCCGCGAGTGCCGCAAGGCGGTACCCCAACTCCTTGTGACACTAGGCATGCCTAGAGAGCTCTTGGAGGAGGCGGAGACCCTGTAGCCAAACAAGTGGTCCAAAATGCATTCATGTATCTCAGCAGGCAGGTCGTTGAAGTTCGTGGTAGGAGGGGCCTGGGGTAAGTCAGGGCTGGGCGGGCGAGACGACTCGAGGGCGTGCAGGGCATTGTGACGGTGATCGTGAGCGTGGTCGGGGTCGTGTTCTTGGTCTGGATCGAGGGGACAGCTCAGACAGCGGATGTCGGTCTGGCCGTGCTCTGGTTCTGGGAAGGGCGTGCTGCTCGGTCTCGTCGGGGGGGCAAAGTCTGGCATCCGGGGCCCTTGGGGAAGAGGCGGGCTGGTAGCGCCTGGCGAGACGGGATTGGAGGCAGTGGTCATGATGGAGGCAAGCTCGTCAAGGGCGGCCTTGTCGACGTGGTCATTCTGGCATCGGGGGGAGCGATCTACGCTGGACCGCCTGATATCGACGGACAAGGGTGTGGGCTGGATGTCGTCGTGCAGGAGCGATATGGATGCCGTTCGGGCCGACATGATGGCAGCGGGGAAATGGGGGGGATCGAGTCAGTTTGTTGGGTTGGGAGGTTCGTGTTGCATGGCAGAGACGGGTTTGGTGTGCTAGAAGAGCAGGAGAGATGGACAGGGACGGCTGAGGTCTTTGGTCGAACGGGTATGGCCTGGCGACGACTTGGGAATGCCTCTGGGGCGGGCTGATAGATGGAAGGGGCCCCGAGTGCTGAGTTGGGAGAAGGCCTTCGAGGTCTGTAGCCGGCAAGGTGGCGAGGCCCGGTGAGGCGAGGCGAGTGGGAGAGTTAGTGAGGGACCCGTAAACGTCTGATGAGATGGCTCAACGGTGGATTGGCAGGTCAAGCAGAGCGAGAAGGGCAAACAGCGAAGATGCAATTCGAAAGACAAAGGGCGGGGCGCGGTGGTTGAGGCGTGTAACGAGGACTGGGACTCGGTGACGAACGATGATGAGACGGGCGGATGTCGTGTCGCTCGTGCTGATCGTCGTCGTTGTTGGTGTTGTGCAAGTGCTGGATTACGGTATACTCGATACACACCGGCCGCGTTGCAGGCAGAGAGGCTCGGGAGGGGAGACGACGGGCGACGGGAGAAGGGTTCGTGGAGAAAGCGAAGCGAAGCTCGGACAGCTCCAACGCAGGTGCAGGTGAGGTGCGTGTAGGTGCAGAGGCAGATGCAGATGGTGATGGAGATGGAGAGAAGAATGAAGAGAAGAGCAATGGAACGGAATGGAACGGAATGAAGACCAAGGAATGGGGCCAAGTGACAGCACTGCGGCGGGCGGGCTGTACTACTAGTACAGTAGTACTATGTCGAGAGGAAATTGCTGGTTATATTGCAGCGAGGCTGTGCTGTGCAGCAACAAGGTTGCTCAAAGGCAAAGGCAGAAAATCGAGAAGCCAAACGCGGTTTTCTTGACCGCATCTTCATGCAACGCCCGACATCAATTTCCAGCTGGCCGCTGGCGCTCGCGTCCACAGTACTATGTATGTGTAACAAGCGTAAAGGAGGCCGCCTCCTCCTCTTTATCTTTTTTTTTATCACGCTAACGCGAACCGTAGATATTGGAAGCGAGCTATCTAGATAACTAATACCACTGTTTTCTCCTTTCCTTCCAATGAAGTTGAGAATTTCTTCGCAAAGGGGGCCGAAACACTAACCCCACAAACTCCGGTTTATACATTTCAATAAACGTCCCTTTGTGAATCCTGGAATGCATCCCCGCATATGGAGTTGCAGTCCTCAGATATCCCAGTATATCCTATAGTAGCTGTGCGAGCCTTGAATTCTATGATATTTAGTGTTAGCCATGCAGAAATCAGTCAACCAAGTATCTACTTTTCAACTTACTAGCAACATACATTGTTGCTACGGGTCCCGGTCCCCAGTATAGGTAAGGGTCAGTTTGGTTCCCAACTCAATATCCTGAATCATTAACTTTATAGTAATAAACCTTTTAACTGTTGGAACGTTGTTTATTAAAAGAAACATTAAAAAAACTAAAACTAGAGACGTATGACTTACATATTGAAGGATTGCAATTTATACGCACGCCAGATTCAACAAGTTGCAGATCCGGTATATACTCGAAATAACAGCTTGGTTTCATAACCATCCCCCTTTTCAAAATAGTAAACAAATAAAAGAAATACATATTAATATAGAGAATGGCTAAAGATACAGGTAAAAACAGTTTTAGTACAGGTGGAGCCTTTGATAAAGTATGTTCCTGCAGGTTAATGGAGCTGGTAGATGGTTTATAATACGACACTAATTCTTACAAAACCACCCCTGTTAAAATTTCTACCCCGTTATTTTACTTATATGTATACAACTACTACTTCACTTTTTTGCAGTTATAATCAAAGATGCATTTCAATTCACATCTAAAAATAATGATTGTATTTCAAATGCAATTGTAAATATATTTGTATTTCAATAACAAACAGTCAACTAGGTTATGAAGACGCAACTAGATATACAATTTCACCTAAGATACAATTAGATGCACATTCAAATATAAGGTACAATTAGGTACACCATGATAGTAGGTGTAATTGATAGTATTTTAGTTATGTATTGGATCTATACGTTATAATCGATAAAAATGCTAGCCACATCCAAACATTACATACCTCATATATTCAAAGAATAAATTCATGGAAACTATTACCATTCAATAATGTATCTCACTAATAGCAATTATATCTTCATAACATCGCAAGTTTGGGTAAACGTGAGGGGAAAAACGTGGTTTGTTTGGTTAAATTTAATCAAGTTTATATACTAGGATTGTATAAACCAAGTATTTCATCAAGATGCTATTACTTTAATACGATACCATAGTTCAATCGTGTTTAGGGTACAACAAGATGTAGAGTACTATGGGTTATATCATAAGTTGCTTCGGTTATGACTAAAGCCTATATATAGCAAAAACAAACTAGTTACGTAGTTGTTTATTTTTTGCTTTCTTTATTAAATACAAAAATAATATTGTGGCACTCTAACGCTTACACGTTCTGTTTAGAACCAACCTTTTATATTCATATTTTATGAGTTTTTTACATTGATTCACACTATTAAAATCATACTCGACCAAATCAATTATCTTATAGTTCTCAAACAACTTGTTTTAAGCCGTTTGTAACGTCTGTTTTCTGTAAACTTCACCTTTATCATAATCTCTTGTAAAACCCCAACTTATTATAAAAACAATAATCTCCGTCACCTGTATCATCACTCTTAGATCCTCTCTTTCTTATTATTTGCAGTAAACTTTCTTGTAATTTTATCGTAATGGATTCTCTAAAAAATTATTTTCTTATGAAACACAAATGAAAGATGAAAACCTAATCTTTGATTGAAAAAACTGCATTAATATACCAAATATACTACTTTGAATATTGTTTCCACTTCTTTTTTTTTAAAAAAAAAATCGGTAATGAAATATCACATAAACAACCAAGAAAACTTATTACTAACGAGAAAAAATCATGATCTTAATCAACTGTCGAACTTCTTGAATAATTTCCCTACCCTTTTTAACATATTCTACTCTTTGGCATTCTGGTATACTTTTTGCAATGTAGGGAAAAAAACATAAAATATCAATAAACAATAGCTACTGATACATACTACAAATAAAGAGACATATGAATTTCGTTTTATAAAAAGATTAAAATAAATAAAGTCTCTATATTTGAATTTTGAACCAGTTTTAAGTTGCGTATAAACTCATATAATAAATACTTATCCAGATGATACAAGTATATAGCAGTATTAATTTAAGCAAGTATATTGGTAAGGCTTTAGACATTGCAACATTGTCGATTCGATTGGTCTCAATAGTAGTAGTATTACGTGGTCAAGTGGTGGATATATTGTTTTAGGTTTGGCAGACCGCTAGCCGGTTTACACAGTAATTTATATAGCCAATTGTTTGGATCGTACTCTAGTTTTAATCAGGCACATACTGTACTTGACTTAAAGTCAATACAGTGGATCCACAAACCAATACACTCAACTTGTAGTTAATATAGACGACTTTATTATAAGTAAAGTTAACTTACTATATTGTAATTACTATTATTTTAACATTGATAGCTTTTTATTTTATATACATACACCAGTGTTATCGACTAATCTTTTCTGGTTACCACTTAATTATACCTTCTTTAAGTAGCTAGAGCTTTGCTGAATCTATAGCCAAATTAGCCCCAATTACCCTACAAGTTCGAGTTCTGATGTTATTAATTTCCGCAAAGATTTTCGTGCTACAAATTTGTATAAACCTCTATTTTCACTTTATAAATCAAATAAATTATTGGCTTTCACTACCCAGCAGTTTTTTTGGGTTACTAAAACATTCTCGTTTGCTAACACGTAATTTACCTTTGTTAAATAACCTATTATCGTAGCCCTTAATATATATAATTAGCTTATTACTGTTTATAAACCTTTTAAATGCATTATTTAGCGATGTTTTAATTATAATATTAGCGGGATTATCCTTACCATTTATTTATTGAATCTTTTTAATTTTTTTATGTTTCCAAACTTCATGAAATATTACTATTAGATTATTCAGAGTTTTTCGCTCGTAATTCCAATATTTAAAAAAAAAAATTGAATAAACTTTTTGAGTCGGTATAAATTACCACGAGGGGGAGATCCTAGCTATTTATTAATAACGTTAAGTATTTCCTATTATATTATATCTTCATCGAAGCCGGTTATTATACTATAAACCTTTAAAATTCATTCGTTTCATATAATTCTTCTATATTTAATAAAGGTTTATGAAATTAGGCTTTCAATAATATTAAACCAATCCTTTTATTCGTTTTTATTGGAATAATACTACATGTAGTACAGTAGGTCAAATTTATCTACAGTAAAATTAACTATACTAAACTGCAAGTTGAGTGTATTGTTTTGTGTGGGCTTACTGTATTGGGTATAAGTTGAGTACAGCATGCCACACTTCACACTAGGGTATGGGCTAAGCAATTGACTATACAAATTACAGTACAGACCGGCTAGCGGTCTGCCAAGCCTAAAACAATACATCCAATATCTGACCACACAATACTACTATTACTTCGATCAATCGAATCGACAACATTATAATATCTAAAGCCCTACCAACACTGATTGGTATTTGTTAGGTTAAGTACAAATTGGCTAAGTAAAACAAGAAGCTACTTTCTGGATACGCTCTACGTTAATAAACGGCGGCTAGAGTAGAGGAAAGATTCCTACGAAGGGCTTCTATTAATGCTAAGCTAGTTCACAAAGACAGGAAAATAGAGAAAACTTTTAGGTTATGCCAGTCTATAACGGTAATTTAAAAGTAAGCAACGGTATTGTTGTTGAAAATACTAAGAAATCTTTATCATATCGTTTTTAAAAACGTTAAAATTAACTGTTCAAAGTCTTAAAGTTCGGCAAGTTGGCAAACTTCTAAGTTAATACTACTATAGGTACTACTATTATAAGAGAAATAACTAAGTCTTACAGCCAAAATAACAAATAACCTTTATTACCAATAACAAAAGACCTTCAACCTTACCCTCTACATTATACCGTTACCCCTATTTTACTTTTTCTTACCTTTCTACGCTAATTCAATCGTTAAGATCGTTACTCTAAACAAAAACACCAAATCACGCCGGAAAAAAACACGTTACGCGACTCCAAACTAAATAGGCAAGTTCTCACGCGATTTTATACCAAAACACCAAGTCCCTACACCCAAAGATCACCAAGTTTCTCTCTCTACACATCTACCAAATTCTACGCAAGCCAAAATCCAAAATAATATTTAGCCAAAAGCAAATAAAGACAATTAAAGACCTCAGACTCCATTTTATTAAGCATTTTAATGAAAAGCTTTAGGGGTACAATATCGACAAAAACTTAACAGAAAGGTACCTAATTAACTTTATCGGCTTTTATATCTTCGATCGCGATATAGGTAAAAACCTTAATCGCGACAGCCGTACTTTTTGTAAATACAGTAACTTCTTGAACGACGAGATTATTAACATATAAAAATCTAAAAGGGAGTCAAGTTGAAGTTAAAAGACAAACTTTAACGCTGAAGGTACTATATAATAAAGGGAAATTTTTCTAAATAGGTAAAAAATATTTATAATTTATCATAACTTAAAGGATACCCTTATAACCTACGGCTTAAGAGAAATGGTATTAAAAACCTTAACGCCCTTACAAACGTTTTAGGAGACCTCCCCTTTACCCCTATCTAAGTTAAACCTCTTTACGCACTAACGATAAAAAACCGGTTAACTTGCTCGGAAGCCTAAAATCTCTACGTAACAACGCGAAGTTTGTTTTTAACGGCGGTAGAACACATAAAACAGCGACCGTCAACGCGGTTAGAGGAATCGATATTAGCGTTTTATACTAGTTAATTAAACAAAATCATTAAGCCCTTTAAAACTTCCAAATCCCTTTTACTTCCTAACACTTTAATTAAAATTGTTAAGTTTCTTATGACTCTTTCCACGGTAGGTTTTCTTATACACGAAAGCTTATTACAATCCTTATCATGGGACTTTACCAATCCAGCTAAATAACTAACAATTACCCTTAATAACGTATTTCGAAAGCTTTAAAACTTAACCTGTTAGGAAAAACTACTAATAAAAATTAAGATAACTACCGCGACTTGCTCCTAGGATTTATTAAGATAGTTAATATTAACTACAAGCTTTTTATGGACTTCGCCAAGATCCAAAACGATACCGAAAAATATAACGGAAATCCCTATAACCTTTTCGATATAAAACAATGCCCTTTTTAAACATTTGTAAGTAAATAAAGGTTCCAAATTTTAGTTTTTACTTACTATTCCCTGAAATCCCTATAGGACACATTAGGGATTATTACCTAACCTTCCTAACCCAAATAACTACATTCTATGGGATCTATTATGGTATAAAGAGCCACTTCGAATACGATGTACACCTTACATAATAATGTACAAATTAGGCTACCACGAGGTAGGCAACGATGATAATTAAAAAAAAGGAGGAAACACCAATAAATGTACTTAACCAAATAATTAAAAAGTTGATATTATTCCAAAAAGCAATATGAAAGATATATAATAGAGAAGCCAAACTTCGCGAACAGGTACAAGCAATAGTTATAGGCGTTAACAAGTTTAATAAGCCTTATACCGCCCAAATACCACCTGTAAAGGCTTTTTTAACCAGTTACTTTCCTCGCTTACCACTGTAATAACTCGTACACTGAACTCGCTTAGTATATACCATTAAGCCGGCAACTTTCCTAATGTTGATGAAAAAGACCTTACGGTAATGAATGATATCGACCGAAAATACGGTTACGGGCGCTCTTAACGTCTAAGATTTGTCTCATTAACTACAAACTAGAGGCAGCAGCCACTCTAATACTAATAAGACCAAGACTTAAATAAACCTGCTAATCGTAAGTAATATCGTCGTAATAGTGGCAAAAGATATTAAATCTGTAGCAAGTCTGGCTATTGATCAACTCGATATCCTCCCACTGAGCAAAACAATAGAAAGTTAATATACTATATTCAATACTCTACCACGTTTAAATATGACTACTTAAATTAAATCGTAAACTTCGAAGGCGAGAAGCTAATTACCGGCGACAATACCCTTAAGAAAATTAAGTAGTATAAAACAATACTTATAATACATCTCAATAACCAGCCAACCACGCCTTCCTATACCACCTAAGTGGTAAAAACCCTTACCTTTGTTTTAATTAAGCTCTTAATATCTTATATATCTTTAACCTTTGCTATTGTTATGAAAATCATACGTTCCAAAGTATTATACCAGACATAGAGACAGTAAAGTATTTAACAAAAGGCTATTCGTAATACTTAGCACTGCGAAAGAAAAATACTACAACCACTAAGATCAATTGTTACGATACTGGAAAGGCCAAAGTTAGCTTCGAACCATGCGAATAACTATCGTTACCAAAGACAACGATAGTTTAAATTATTGTAGGAGTAATTACGTTTCACATTCTTAAGTCCACTATCCCTTCATTTCCTTACTTCAAGGTCATAAAAACCCTCAGCGTTAACGTCGACGTTAAAGCAAACAAGCTGGTTAAAAACTACCAAAGGTTTCCCCTCGTCTTTAAGTAGGAGTACCTGTGGTTTTATATTGAAAGGCTTAAAGCAATAGTATCAAACCTAATGAAACCGGAGATACGTTAACTATACTAGCGCTTTAACTACCCAATGGTAAATAATCTATATAAAGTACTAAAGTCTGCAAGGCACAAAAATGTAAAATACTTTGCTCTAAAAACAATTAAAAAGCTTTATTACTGGTACTAAACATATATTCAAGTCACCTAGAAATATAAGTTACATTAAAAGACGATAAGTATTTTAACTACAAAGTTATTATAAATATATTTTACTTAAATAACAAGCCTATTTTTCCATGGTTAACTCTATAATCTTTTTTTACTAAATGAAGTTTCTAAAGTCTCTTTTGGCAAAGGATACTTGGAAAACACCAAGGAAGTTATAAATTAACACGTACCTAAGCCGATCTAACATTGTTATTCACGATACCGGCACCAACTTTACGGCAGCAGATATTTATGAAAATATTAAGATAATAGGTATTTAGTATAAATAAGTGCCCATAAAGGCTTACTAAAGTATTAGGAAGATTAAAAGAGTATAAACCCTACTTTTCCAAACATATAATATGATTACATTGGAAATTGAAAGCTTTACAGATCTAGAGGCACGCCTTTAAATAGGGGTAGAGGGTTTAAATAATACGGTGGGCCCTAATGGTCTAATACTAACACTAATGGTTTTTGAAACGTACCTATGCCTCACGAGTAAATCTCCGCTATTAGCAAATACCCAAAAGTGTGATATGGCCTACGAAAAATCTCTAAGGGAACTATGAAGGGAATAGACACCTCGTTAGGTTAATAACGCCTTTAATACCAGAAACGGCCTTGCAATAATCAACGTACTTACTTTACCATTACAAAGTAAAGTTTTTATGTAACGGGAGCCAGATAAATAAGAAGGCTCATACAAAATCTTAAGTATTATAAACTTTAAAGTGATTGTTAAAACTACTAACTGTTTTGTATATTTTCCATCTACTTAGGTTAAGCCTTATATCAAAGTTATTAACGATAAAATCTTTAAGCTAAACGAAAGAGTTAATACGAACCTCCTTCGCCTATTATCGACAAATTGATAAAACATCACCTATGCGAACGACTCCCAAAAAAGGGGAATATTAAAAAAAGGAATAGATACCGGGTCACATTTATAATACTACTTAGGTAAACAGGGGGAGAGAAATAACGAAGACTTAGCACTAAAGCTCCGAGTATAAAAGATTATTAAGACCTCTAGTAAACCCTTTAAACAAAACGACAGGGTTGAAATTGACGGTTTTTTAATTTAAAGGGTTATAAAATTTTTGTTGAAGGCTAATTTTAACCTATAAAACCCGAATATTACGATCTTCAGGTCAAAGATTATCTACAAGGTTAAAATTGAAACTACGGGGCAACTGTACGAAAATTTACGTCTAATCGCTTAAGGATACAACGATAAAAGTTAAAAATAAATCCTCAAGTAGTCGCCAACGATTTAAAAAAAATCAGTTAATGTGTAATGATTACACTAAATACCCGTGAGTATATAGAAGATATCAGAGGGTTTATGTTATCAAGAAGGTAGTAAAGGTGCTGAGTGAACAATATAGCAACCATGCAATTAATGATCAAAAGCTGTGAGGCTATTCAGAATATACTGAGACTGAATACTTAGATTGATAACTGAAGAGCTATGAAGGAAATACTATCTATATGGTGATGACCATGTCCTTATATATCCGTACCTTCATATCATCTTTAGTACTGGATCCCTTAGATTAGTGCTGGGTCCGCTGATTCTGAATCACTTGGATCAGTACTAATTCTACTGATCCTAATCACGTGATTGACTTAGTCATTTCCCTGCTGACAAAGGAGAGGTGTTCCCCACCTGATGTGTTGGACTTCAGGCTCTAAGTAGCTCAGCTGCATGCTAGCTTGCTTTTTGACCTACCATCATACTTGGGTCGTAATATAATGTTTGGTAATTAATTTAATAATAAGTTTACTAGATAAAACTTAAGGTCAATTTACACCTAATAGCTATAATATAAAGCAAGCCTATACGTAATTAGCAATGGATTTATAGCGGATCGTACTACTAAAATTGCTATAAGAATGTTATAACCCAAGGACTAACTGCAGGTCATGGAATAGGCCAGCGGTCCGCTGCACTATCAGAAGCCTGATGTCCAACACATCAAGCCAGTGATCTCTCTTATATAAGGACCCAGGGTTAGGGTTGGGACCGCAAGGACCGAAGAGCGGTCCAGTCGATACTACATTGGACCGCAGGAAGCGACTAGCGACTTCAGCGGTCCAGTACTGAAGATGGTATGAAGGCCATAGGATATAAAGACACAGTCATCACCACATAGATAGTATTTCTTTCATAGATCTTCAGTTGTCAATCTAAGTATTCAGTCTACATATCTGAATAGCCTAACGGCTAATGATCATCCTACAGCACGAATAAACATCTTCTGATATTGCACCTTTATTACCTCTGCTACCTTACTGCTAACATAAACCTCCTAACACCTTCTATTTACTCACGGGTATTTAGTGTGATAATTACAAAGAACTACATGTCATTTACCTTTTAGGGATGGTAATACGATATATTAAGTCACTATACAGACTATCTAAAACAAATGTTGATTAATTCCCAACCTATTTGTTGTACTTTAAATTAAAGCTAACTATAAAGTCTTTAATATACGACCCTTATTTACTGGTAAAGTAAAAAAAAGACTTGAATTTAATAAGTATATAAATTAATAATACCCTTTTGGTCGCAAAGGCTATTTTTAAAGTATTAAAACAACAGGTGATTAAAGACTCTAAGTTCTACAATTATAAGTCGGTAATAATGTTAGCGAAAAGTAATTAACTTAACTTTAATAAATCGTTAATCCGAATATTTGGTATCAATACTAGCCTTAATTTTTGCTAAAAGATCCAGGGCATTGATTTGGCTATAATCAACAATACTAACATAGTTAAGACCTAACGGTACCTTGAACAGTGCGCCCGTGTCAATTATATTGTCACTCTATGCCAACCAAAGGTATCGTACGACCTATCTATCGAGATATAAACACAAAAGCCAGCGAGTAAAAACTTCAACCGGCTAAATAAAAACATATAGTAATAAATACGAAATATAAACCGCAAGATTGATATAATTTTAATCGACATGTTCAGAGCTAAGTTAATAATCTTTACAGATAGGTTTTTAACAAATAATATCGATCTATCTTTGCAAATCGACTTCCTAATAACCTTCGTTAACGAAAATAAATTGGAGGATCAATTTAGTATTATGGGCAACCTAATTTACTGAATCTTTATCAAGTGTGAAAGGGTTACACGTAACGTACTAACTTTGAAGGTCTATGGTATAATAGAAAACTTCCATATAGGTATAGCACTATGGAAAACCTTTAATGTTATTACCAGGCAGTTAAATATGCCTCCTATCTCATTAGTAATTTGTACGAACTTGAAAAGCATTTTCGAAGGACTTTTGAATCTCGGAATCACTAACGAAAAAGGCCTGATAATCGACGTAATAGCATTCCGTAAAGCCTATAAAAAGAGGAAGATTAAGGAGTTCCGATAGATTAACGGTATAGAAAATCCTGCTAATACCATAACAAAGATAACACTGAACAAAGCCCTGAAGGGGTTTGTAAACAGAAATAGGCTAATCACACGTGCTAATGGCTACGTTAATGAATTACCCGGTAAAACCAAGTTATATAACAACGACTAGTGATATATTGGTAAACTGGAAGACTATCAGAGAATTAATGATATAAACTTATTTTATTAGAACAGTTAAAGGAATTTTTTTTAAAATGCTTATAGCGAACTAACCTTTTATAGAAGTTAATAGACTAAGACCTTGGAGTCATGTGGAAATTGATGTTAAACGGGGTTGATTTGCATACAATGGGATGCAATTTAATATAAAGATAAATTGGAATTAACAGAGGTTTAACCAGTTAATGAAATCACACTTTAGCGTGTACTGGAAAATATTAATTAACTAAACTAACGTACGCATACAAACTAAAAAGCCGCCAGTATTGGAATAATACTACATGCAATGCAGTAAGTCAACTTTACTCACAGTAAAGTTAACTATACTAAATTGAAAGTTAAATGTATTGTTTTATATAGGCTAACTATATTAGGTGTAAGTTAAGTACAGAATGCCACACTTCACACTAAGGCACGGGCCAAGAAATTGACCATACAAATTACAGTGCAGACCGGCTAGCGGTATGCCAAACCTAAAACAATATATTCACTATCTAACCACGCAATACTACGATTACATAGACCAATCGAATCGACAACGTTGTAACGTTTAAAGACCAACCAACAGCTTTTATTAATAAAGGTTATCAGAAGGTAGATTTTCGGTGATAGTTTTATGTTGTTGGTGAAGAATTTTTTTGTGAAAAATATTAACTTAGTTTTCTATAAATCGATCGGAACCATATTAATTCCTTGGTTAAGTTTTCGTATTTACCAATTTAACCCTTTATTTAGCCGGTTAAAGTCTTCATTCATTAGTTTTATTGTTTATATTATAATCGATAGGTCGAAAAAGTTTGTTGTTTAGTGTAGAGTGACGATATAACAATAACAAACGCGTTATTTCATTTATTGTTAAGCCTGAATTATGATAATTATCATTCATAGTTCAGTTTACGTTTGGTTTTTTTCGGCGAAAACTAAAGGAAATATTGATATTAAATATACAGATCAACTATTTATTAAATTTAAGTTAATTAACTTTTATCGAAGTTACAACCTATTTGTATGTTTAAAACTTTCGATACTTAATTGTTTGTTATTTTAATTCTATAAAATTATTAATTTCAATAAAAAAGAGTATTGTTAGTTCATATACTTATCAAACCGAAGTTTCCATTTACGTCATTAATCAATAGGGGTTGAAAATTTAAAAAGAATATTTAGTTTTTAGTTTGAATGCAATTAATGGATTAGAAATTACTGGAAGTTGATTTTAGCCACTTTCTATAATAGTTTAATGTATTGTGTTACCGTTTGCAAAAAGCACTTTTTACGTAATTATTATAGTAATTCTAGTAATAAGATCCGCTGTTAATTGGTTCTCAATTACGTATATATTTTCTTTTTATTACGGTTCTTAAGGGTTCATTGTATTTTAGTTTTAGTTAATCAATTTATTGTTTCAACGATTATTTAACGTTAGATAATTTTATAAATCGTTGACGATTACGTTAGTATTTAAGCTTTACCTTTATTATCGTATTTTAAGCAATTTCACGTAAATTTTCGTATAGCTGTTTTGTAGTTTTACCCTTAACCTCATATATAATCCTCGACTCAAAGATTGTAATATTGAGATTTTAAAGGTTAAAGTCTTTTTCAAGTATAAATTGTACGATTTTTCGAATTAAAATTCAGTTTATTTAGACTCAAATCATTTTTTTCAAAGATTTTCTGAAGTTTTTAACAAAGTTTTCTATCTGAAGTTAAATAGCTCAATTTTCGTTATTCTTCTTTCCCTGTTAATTTAAATAGTATTGTAGATCCGGTTAGATATATATTCTTCGTTTTTAACGTTCCTGGTTTTTTCTTCATTATTATACGCGTCGAAGGCGTTTTATTAGTTCATTGTTAATGAAAGGAAAGAGGTAACATTAATTCGTTTACTTAATTTAAAGGTTTTTATAGTTATAGTAATCATCTTAATATATGTTTTAATTTAGGTTATGTACAACGGTACTGAATTATCAGTAATTTTAATAATTGCTTTAAAATTAGCTATATTCAAGATCTTATGTAGGTTATTACATACACCTTGCTCCTATTATAATAGAACTTTACTTTATAATAGTCGAATCAATACGTCAATCTTTATACAGGTATTTCTGGTGAAAAGCGTATTGTTAATTTAATGCTGTACGGATTCCTTTCGTATTTTATAAAGTATTTCATCGTAAACCTTAACCCTCTTTCAGGTATTTATAAATAAAAGATATTGACTTGTTAGGCGTATATATACTATAAAAAATAATAACGTTAATATTAGGATAGTAAAACCCATAATATTATTCATGTTGGAATAGTATTGAATGCAGTGCAGTAGGTCAACTTTACTTACAGTAAAGTTGACTATACTTTGATTATATTGCTTTGTGTGGAGATTTATCGCATTGGGTGTAAGTCGAGTGCAGTATGCTGTTATTTACTCTAGGGCACAGCCCAAGCAATTGGCCATACAAATTATAGTGCAGACCAGCTAGCAATCTGCCAAACCTAGAACAATACATCCACCATCTGACTAATGCAATACTACTGTTACTTCGAACAATCGAATCGACAACGTTGCAACGTCTAAGGCTTACCAACAATTCAATCCTTTTACCGCTATTTAAAAACGTGCCTTTTAATCGGTAAAACATCACATTTTTAACAGAAAGATACCGTATACTTTCTAAAGTAATACGTAGGCCCTTTCTATCTTATGAATACTTTAATAAACCTCAAAAAACATTTATTTGAATTAAATTTCCGTTCTTTTACCATCTGTTTGAAATTTCACCGCCATAAAGTTAGTATTAGTATCGTTAATAACGATGTTAGGTAAAGCTTAATATATATCAAGTTATAATATCCTCAAAGTTTTCCACGTATATTTTACTGCTAAGGACTTTAAGAACGTAACTTCGTAAAATATTTTACGAAATTATTAACGTAAAGATCAAATTGACTATTCAAATAAAATAAGTTAATAAAAATATAAGTCATTTATTTGTCATATTTGACGTAAATTTGAATATTCGAAAAGCTTACATATATATTTAATAATACCAACAACACTTTTTTTATAACTTTTGATCAACGTATTCGATACTTTCGTACCATAAAAATTCAGGAACTTTACGTAACTTATTAAAAACTAGGTTATTTAAACGACGATAGAATGAATAAATGTTATACTGCGTAAAATTTCAAAGTATTATCTTTAAGTTTTGAAGGTAAAATCATAAATAAGTTCATTTCAAAACGAAATGAAAATTTTCGCCGTTCTTAACCAACTTATTAACGTTAAAGTCGAAGCTAACGTCGATGGTTTCTATATTCTTTAAGTAAAGAAAAAAAGGTGTAAAATATTTAAGAATATGGAACGTAATTAACCTAATAACAATTTGAATACCCGTTATTTTAAGTAATGATAATTATTCGTCTGGACGGAAACTAATTTTAGTCGTACTAGTATTTTAAAGATTGATTTTCGTAATAATAATGTTTTCTATTTAAAATTCCATACACTATGAATAGTTTTTTGTTAAAGAATTTATTACCCATATATTAAATATAATAATTTAAAAATGTAAATCGCATGAATGTTGCTAAAGTAAAAGGTATATAATAAATGAAAGACTTGGTTAGGGTAAAAGTAAAGGTATTTATAATTTAAACAGTAAAGAAAAACATAGTCGGTTAATTATTAGACCGCGTTAGGAATGGTGTTTTTATATTACATAATTCACTTGAAAATATCACTGTCGTTGAAATTTTTCTTACTTTTATAATCTACGATATAATTTAACAAGTTTTACCCAAAAAATAGGTTATTAAGTTCAATATATTACCTTTTTATTATTGTTATTGGGTAAAGAGTAATAAATTGATTATCAACCGAATTTGTCATGAATGAAATACTTTTTACTATTATCAAACGATAATTCTTATAGTTATGAGGTCCTTTTACCTTTTGTTCTCGTTAATATTAATATATTTATAATTTCTAATTTAAAGGGTTTCAACCAAATTTTCAATGTTAGGGTCGCCCGTATTTATAATTGATGTAGTATATTATTACGTGGTTTTCTTTATCCATGTCGCGAATGTTGTTGGTTTAGAGGTATATATACAACGAGTTTAGCATACGTATCATTACAATTATGAATAAAACTCGTAATTATATAAAACAAACTTTTATTAGCAATATTTAGTCGTTATAAGACGTATGTAAACCTGTTAATATCCGTAATTATTACCCGTATTTATTAGCACAGCGTAACTTTGCAAATATACGCTTTCTCCATTATTTACTGATATAATATTGACTTATTAAATATTTCATTCAAACTATTTATTAATATTTCTTCTGTTTCTTCTAGATATTAAAGTAATTTACCTTACCATAATCTAATTTATGTAATATAACGTAAAGTAAATATTGTATTCGAAATAAATGTTAATAAAATCATAAATTTCGCGGAAGATTTTTATCTGCATTAGGAAGCTTTGGCAATAAACCTCAACATTAACTATGAAATTATAGGTAATAATAAGTAAAAATTAGAAGTAGTGATTTTTATTTAATGACAAATATTTTAAAAGGGTATTATGTTCGTATCGAAAAAGTTATAGGGTTTTCCGTTATACTTTTCTACTTTATTCCGATTTTTTTTTGCGAAATACGTAAAAGTTATATAATTTATGTGGATTATTTTAATATGTTTGAGGAAAAGTTTTTGATAATAGTTCTAGTTATAGATAATGTTTCCTACTTTTAATCCATTTTCAGAGCTTTCGAGTTTCGATAATAGGGGTAATTACTTGTTGCTTGACCCGAGGGGTAATGTCTTTTAGTAGGATTTGTGGTAGGCTTACGTGTATAGGCCTACTTATTGTGGAAAGATTCGTTTTAAAAGACTTGGCGATTTTAAAGGATTTAATGATTTTGAGGAAGGGATTAAAGGGTAATGAGAACTTAGTTATGAGAAAGGTTTTAAGGGTTTTGACGGTTTTGTTTAATCAACCGGTGGGTATTTTAAATGTCAATACCTTTTACCGCGTTGCTAACCATTACTTTACGCGTTCTGATGTCGTTCAAATCGTATTACGTGTTATTATTTAAAAGCGTTAGATTGCCAAGTAAATAAATAAGTTTTTTATCATCAGAATATGAAAATTTGTATTTATAGGAAAGTTAAAAGTTTAATTTAACTGAGAATCAAGGGAAGGTTTCCTAAAACCTATGTAAAAGCATTAAGGAGGTTTAACACCTTTTTCATTAACATATAAGTTTCAAAGGCATTATTTAAACTAAGCTAATTCGAAAAGAGATTTTATCAATTTAATATGTTTTTTTAATATATATACCTTAAATCGTTTAAAATTCTTTTTTGACTTGAATTTAACAACCTTTTAAGTTCTTTTTTATACGTTAATAGTTGAGTCATGAACAAATCTACGATATCTTTCAAAAGTGTGAGAGCTATAGTAAAGGCCTTTATTTCTGTTTCATTCGACAATATAATAATTGAAAAAGTTAATTAAATACTTGTTTTGTAAGTTTTCATCGCCCTATTTAATTTGAACGTTATATTTTTGACTTTAAATTAAAATATAACCGTAAGCTTCAATTATTCTTTCCGTTATAAGGTTTGTGATATTTTCAAAATCAGCGTTGACAGTAGCTATTTGGACGTTTAACTAGCGTGAAACGTAGGAATAGATGGTTTATATGACGAAATTTGTTAATTTAGTATAAAGTCGCGCGATATCATTTTTTTGCGCGATTTGGCGATTTTTGGTATTTTCGTGTAAAATAGCGATTTTGAGGCGGAATGAAAAAAAAAGGTTTTGTAATGGAATAAATATAGTATTAAAGGCGAAATTTAGTATAGAAAGTAAGAGAGAAAGACTTTTGTTATTAATAGTTAAATAATATAAAATTTAATAGTTTTCATAATATTAGTACCCGTAATAGTATTTACTTGACGATTTGTTAAATTAATGAATTTTATCACTTTTAACGGTTAATTTCAACGTTTCAAAAAAATATTTTGTAAAGATTTATTGCTGTTTTCAACAGCAATACTATTGTTTACTTAGATATTACCCTTATAAGTCTACGCAATTCAAAAGTCTTTTTAACTCCCTAACATTGTGCACCGATATAGTCTTAACAGAAGCTTTTTGCAAAAATCCTTTTTTAACCTTGCCGTAGTTTAATATAAAATGATATTGGAAAGTAGATTTTTCTTTTACTTAGATTATATGTGTTTTACTTAATAAGCACTAATTAGTATTGGTAGATCTATAGATGTTGTAAATTTGTCGATTCGAATGGTCGAAATAATAGTAATATTGCGTGGTCAAATAGTTGATATATTATTTTAGGTTTGACGGGTCGCTAGCTAGTCTATAAATTAATTTGTATAACTATTGTCTTGGTCTGTTTCCTTGTTAAAATCAGATATATACTATACTTGATTTATAATCAATACAAAAAAAAAAGAATACACTCAATCTGAAATTAGTATAATTAACTTTATTATCAGTAAAGTTATCTTATTATGTTAAAATTATTATCATTTTGATATTCGTTGCTTTTTGTTTTTTATACGTACATTAATATGGTCGAACAATATTTTTCGGTTACCACTCAATTACACTTTCGTTAATTAGCTAAACCCTTATTAGCTCCACAGCTGAATTCACTCTAATTACTCTATGAGTCCGAGTTCCTATTTATCAATTTTTACAAACAACCTTTCTGTTATAAATTTGTATAAACCTTGAATTCAAAGGTATTCATAAAATAAATTTGTAACTTTAATTTACTAGCAGGCTTTTGGAATTTACTAAGACATCTTTATTTGTTAGTACGTAATTTGACTGTATTGAGTGGCATGTTAAAGTAGCCGTCAATACGTATAATGATCCTATTAATATCTATAAACCTTTCAAGGGTTTAATTTTACGACGTTTTCATGATAATATTAGTAGGATTATTTTTACCATTAATTTATTGAAACACTCTTTTCTTACGTTTGTAAGCTTTAGGAAATAATATTATATCGATTATTAGGAATTTTCCTCTCATGGTTCTGAGTTTGAGAAGGTATTTAAATAAGATTTTCGAATCCGTATAAATTATCATAGTGATAATGGGAATATTTAATTATTTGATTATAAGGTCAATTTTTTATAATATTATTCTTATATTAAAATTGGTTATTATACTATAAACATTAAAAGTTGACATGCTTTATATAATCGTATTATATTTAATAAAGGTTTAATAAATTAGGTTTCTAACGATATTCAATCAATTCCTCCATTTAGGTCTATTTATAAAAGTCATTATAAGTTTGATCAATAACGATAGTTTTACGTCATTGGTAAGAAAGTTTTTTATAAAATTTATTAACTTAGCTCTCGATAAATCGATCGAAACTATATTTATTCCTTGATTTAGGTTTCTTATTTTCCATTTTAGCCTTTCATTTAACCTATTAAAGTCTTTATTTGTTAGGTTTTGTATTTTTATGTAATTGATAGGTTGTAAAAAGTTTTTGGTCGGTATAAGGTAGCGATATAGTTATAACAGGCGTGTTATTTCAAGTATCGGTAAACTTCAATTACTTCAATTTCGTTAATTATATCTAATTTTATGTTTTGATCATTTTAAATAGAATTATGATAAATATTGATACTCAGAATATAAATTAACTATTAGTTCAAGTTAAGTTAATTAAAATTTACTAAAGTTATTACTAGTTGGTAATTTTAATACTTTAGATCCTTAATCACTTATTATTTCAATATTATAAAGTTTATAATTTTAAAGAAAAGGGTATGATTAGTTTATATACCTATGAAGCTGAAGTGTTTTCTTTACTTTATTAGTAAATATGGGTTATAAGTTAAAGGTTTTATATTTATCATTGACTTAAAGTGTCATTAATAAGTTAGGAATCAATGTACGTTTTCTTTAACTAGTTTTTATAACGGTTTTATATATGGTATTACCGTTTACGAAAGGTACTTGCCATTTAATTCTTATAGCAATTCCAGTAATAGAATCTGCTTTGAATCGATTATAAATTATACATATGTCTGTATTATATTATGGTCATGAAATGTAAATTTTATTTTAGTTTTAGTTAAATACTACTATTTCAAAACTGGCGGCGTTTTAGTTTATACGCGTACGCCAGTATAGTTGACCTTTTTTTTCCGGTAGGCGTTAAATTAAGATCTAGTTAACTGGTCAAACCATTATTAATTTCAATTAAACTTCGCATTGTAATACACACATTTGCATGGAAATTGACCATAATTTCCCCACAGCTCCGAGGTCCAACTTTATCGATTCCTACAAAATGTTCCTCCGCTACAAACCCATGCAATCCTCTACTTAAGCCGTGCCAATCAAACAAGTTGATATCGTCAATTCTCTGGCAGTCTTCTAGTTTTCCAGAATATCCCTAATTACTGTCACGTAATTTGAGCTTATCGGTTGGCCTATTAACGTAGCCATCGATGCGTATAGTCAGTCTATTACTATTTATAAACCTTTTAAGAGCCTTATTCGGAGATGCTATTATTTTAACATTAGTAGGATTCTCTCTACTATTAATCCATAAAAATTCTTTAATATTCCTCCCTTCGTAGAATTCGCGGAATGCTATTACGTTGATTATCAATCATTTTTCGCTAGTAATTCCGAGTTTCGAAAAATATTCGAATAAGCTTCTCAAGTTGATATAGATTACCACCGAGATTTAAGAAATCTTCAGCTACTTGATAATAAATTTGAGGGTTTTTCATAGTTTTATAACTATATTAAAGCTTTTCATTATGTTGTGAACCTCTAGATTTTGTATACTTTGTATCAACCTTTTGTATTTAATAAAGGTTTAGTAAATTATGCTGCCGATAATTCTAAATTAGTTTTCCTACTTATATTTATTAACGTGAGTTATTAGGAAGCCGATGTAGAAAAATAAAGTGGTATTGTTTACAAAAAAATCATCTGTAAAGGTCATTAACATTTCTTTTAATAAGTTAATTAAAATCATATTAATCTCTCTGTTCAAATTTCGTATTTTCTATTTAATCCTTTTGTTAAGCTGGTTAAAATCGTTAAATATTGAGTCTTGTATTTACTCCGCGATGAAAAGGTCGTAAAAGATCTTCGGTTGACATAAGGTAGCAATATAGCTGTCACGGGTACGTTATTTCAGGTACCGTTAGGCTTTGGTCACGTTAATTCTATCGATTATAGCCAAATTAGTACCTTAGCCCTTTTAGCAAAAGCCAAGGCTAGTATTAATACCATATATACGGATTAAAGATACGTTGCACTTAAATTGGTTACCATTAGCTAGTTTCGTAACCGGCTTGTAATTCCAAAACTTAAAGTCCTTAATCGCCTCTTATTTCAATATTACAAAGCCAGCCGTTTTAAAGAAAAGTGTATCGTTAGTTTATATACCTACTAGACTAAAGTTCTTCTCTTACATTATTATTAGGTACGGATCGTATGTTAATAATTTTATATTTAGCCGTAATTTGAATTTGAATTCGTAGGGTACAAACTAATACACGCTTACTTTAGCCAATCCGTATAATAGCTTAATATATAGTATTAACGCTTTTAATGGGTAAATAATACATAGATTTTATAATAACTTTGATAGTATAATCCGTTATAAATCTTTTGCCGAATGCATGTAAACTTACGTTATATTTCAACTATTAAGCGTAAATTTTCTTTTAGTTTTAGCTAATAAACTTGTTACCAGTGCGACTAATAAGCGTTAACCGATTTTTTCAATTGTTCACGACTATGTAAAGATCTAATCTTTGTTTTTATCGACGTATCCTTAAGCAATTAGGCGTCATTTTTCTTATAGCCGCCCCGTAGTTTTTCTTTTAACTTTGTGGATAATCCTTGACTTTAAAATTGTGAAATTTGGGGTTTAAAGGTTAAAATCGGCTTTCGTTACGAATTATGCGACTACTCGAGTTAGTAGACCGTTAATCCCGATTTTATCGTTTTTTTTAAAAGGTTTGCCGAAAATTTTGATAATACCGTATATTAGAAGCTTTAATACCAAGTCTTCGTTATCCTTCATTTTCCTATATACCCAAATAGTATTGTAAATGAAAACCGATATTAATTCCTTCCTTTTAACTTTTTTCTTCTTCGGGAGTCGTCCATATCAGCGACGTTTTATTGACTTATTAATAACGGGTAAAGGAGGTTCGTATTAGCTCTTTCGTTTAGCTTAAAGTTCTTTATCGTTAATAGCCCTAATATAAGGCTTAATCTAGGTAAAGCTAAACATTATAAGGCCATTGGTAATTTTAACAACTATATTAGAGTTGGCGGTACTTAAAATCTTATATAAGCCCTTCCATTTACCTGGCTTCCACCACATAAAGACTTTACTTTATAAAGGTAAAGTAAGCACGTAGATTATTGTAGGGATGTTTTTGGTGTTAAGGATATTATTAACTTGACGGTGTGCTGAATTTTTCTGCATTTCTTTTAGTGATTTGCCATACGCTACAATTCGCTTTTAGGTATTTATAAATAGCGGGGAGTTAACCGTTAAGCATGGGTAGGCTTTAAAAACTAATAAAGTTGGCAATAAATCGTTAAGGCTTATAATATTATTCAAATCCTTTACCACTATTTAAAGGCGTGACTCCGGATCTGTAAAGCTTTTAACCTTTAGCTTAAGGATGTTATAGACTCAACGAAGCAGGGTATATTCAATTTTAACCTTTCTAATACTCTAGTAGGTCTTTATAAACACCTATTTATACTAAATATTCATTATTTTAACATTTTACTGAAACTCCGCCGCCGCAAAGTTGGTGCCAACATTGTGGATAAAGACGTTAGGTAAGCCTAAGTACATATTAATCCACAACATCTTTAACGTTTTCCACACATTCTTTACTGAAAGGGATTTTAAAAACTTAACTCCGTAAAAAAAGGCTACGAAATTAACG
Organism: Anisogramma anomala; assembly: GCA_038502455.1. Taxonomy (NCBI): domain Eukaryota; kingdom Fungi; phylum Ascomycota; class Sordariomycetes; order Diaporthales; family Gnomoniaceae; genus Anisogramma; species Anisogramma anomala. Next base: position 13,257,324 of record JASMMZ010000001.1, read on the forward strand.
ATATAAAATCCAATCTTGTTATCCAAGTAAAACACATTAATAAAGACGTCGTAATTGAAGTTTTTGTTGTTTTGTAATGTAAACTTAAATTTCCGGGGGGTCTAGGTATACGTTTAGTAGTAGTATCAAAGTTTTTCTATAACTTCCAGAGCAAAATATTCAACGTCTTTTTAACTTACAGACTTTAGAACTTTATATAAACAGTTCATGATTAGTTGATGAAAACGCTGGTATGATTAACATACCTCTGGCTCTGTTAGGTTTAACACAACTACTTTATAGCCTTAAAGATAAAATTATCAATGCACTTACTTAAAGGCAAAGGGGGACTTTTAGCCGGTTTTAACTAGTTAGTCGGCGTTAACATTAACGTTAATATTAAAGATATTTATATTTTCAAGTAAAAAAGAAAAAGGGCAAGTGACTTAAGGATATGAAACGTAATCGACATAATAGTAATTTAAATGACCGTTATCACCAATAACGATAACTATTTTTTCAATTCGAAGTTCACTTTGGCCTTATTAATATCGCAATGTTTAATCTTGGTAGACATGGTATTTTCCCTCCATAGTACTACGTATTATGAATAACCCCCTATTAAGTACCTTACTACCCTTATATCTAGCATAATACCTTAAAATGTATAGTTCGCGTAACAATCACGAAGATTAAAGGTATATAAGGGGTTAAAGGATTGATTAGGGTAAAGGTAAGGGTTTTTACTACCTAAACAATATAAAAAGGCGTGGTCGGATATTTATTAGGCCGCGTTTGAAACAGTATTTTTATGCCACTTGATTTTCTTGAGGGTATAATCGCTATTGATTAGATCTTCGCCCTCGAAATTTACGATTTAATTTAAATTGTCCTATTTAAAAGTGGCAGGTTATTTGATATAATATATCACCTTTCTATTATTTAATTTTACTAAGGGTTAACGAATTAACTAATAGCTAGATTTGCTCCAAATCTAACATCTCTTGCAACTATTACCACGATAGTATTTAAGGTTAACAAATCCGTTAAAATCTTAGCCTTATCAACGTCAACGTGACTACTATCTTTATTATGTAGTCCATAAGCTAAACCTTAAACGTTAAAAGCGACAGTAGCCGTACTTACGGTCGACGTAATTAACTATCATAAGATTTTCTTTATCTACATTAGAGAAGTTGCCGACTTCATGGTATATACCAAGCGAATTTGGTATACGCGTTATCACAGTTGTAAGCGAGGAACTTAACTGGCTAAAAAAGCCTTCTTAGATAGTATCTAGGCATTATAAGGCGTATTTAAATTCGTTAACACCTGTAATAGCTACTTTTACCTGTTTTCAAAGTGTAGCTTCGCTAGAGTAGGCTTTCCTCATTGCTTGTTGTCACAATATCAACTTGTTAAGCATTTAGTTAAACATATTTATTGGCATTTCCTCTTTTTGTTTCTCCGCTATTATCGTAATTTACCATGTAGTAGCCCAGTTTGTGTAATATTAAGTAAGGTGGAAGTTGTACTTGAAGTGGTTATTTATACTATTATACACTTCGCGAAAGGTGGATACTCGAGTTGGAAAGGTTAGGTAGTAATCCCTGGCGTTCCTAATAAGGATTTCGGAAAATAGTAAGTAGAAATTTGAAGGAGGAACCTTTATTTATTTGTAAATATTCAAAAAGGGTATTATCTTCGTGTGAAAAAGGTTACAAGGCTTTTCGTTATACATTTTTGCATAGTTTCAGATTTTGGCGAAATGCGTAAAGAGTTTATAGTTAATCTTAACTGTGTTGACAGATTCTAGGGACAGGTCACGATAGTTATCCCAGTTTTCATTAGTATCTTTGACAGTTTAAGCCTTGAAGCCTTTAAAGCCCAGTATTAATAGTAATTTCTCGTCGTTTATCCCGAAAGGTAAAGTCTTATAATAGGACTTGTAGTGAGCTTTCTCGTATAAGTAAACCTGCCATGGAAAGGCTCTTATAGGACTTGGCGATTGAAGGGATGGGGGGAAATAGGGGCTTAAAATTTTTAAGGAACTTGACGATCTTACTTAATTAACTGGTGTAAAGCACCGATGTTAATTCCCCTGGCGGTATTGGCGGCTACTGGTTTATGTGTCCTACCGCCATTTAAAGCGTACTCTACACTTTCGCGTAAAGGTGCTAGGCTGCCGAGTAAGTCAATAGATTTTTTATCTTTAGCGCGTAAAGAGGTTTTATATAGCTAAAGATAAAGGGATGGCCCCTTGGATTGTGTATAAGAGATTTAAGGTTTTTTAACAACTTTTCTCTTAGGGAAAAGATCTCAAAGATATTCCTTTAGTTAGGCTAAGTTAAAAAGTGTTTCTATCAGTTTGGTAAAGCTTTTTTCTAAAACGTAAATCTCTCGTCTTTTAATTTTTTTCTTTAACCTTAACTTAACACCATTTTGAACCTTTTCCCACATATCAATAGTTTAGTCGTCGAAGAACTTACGGTATTCATGGAAAGAGTTATCGCCGCAGTTAAGTTTTTCGCCTCTGTCGTAGTCGATAAAGTAAGAGTTAACAAAGTTGACCAAGTACTTTTCTGTTGAGTCTTTATTTAAATCGTATCCCTAGAGCTATTCGTCGAAAGACTTAATAAAGTAAGGTCCTAGGGTTCCAATTGCCTTCATTTACTTTTAAACTGAATACTATTTAAAGGTTTTGGCTTAAGTAGAACTTGGTGGGCGTATAAAGCGTGTAGAGCGAGAGACTTGGCGATTTTAGACGTAGAGGCTTGGTATTAAATGGCGCGACATGGTTTTTTCGGCGCAACTTGGCGATTATTAATGTTTTCGCTTAAAGCAGCGATCTTAACGATTAAATTGGCGTAGGGAAAGTGAAAGGAGTAAAGTAGGGGTCAAGGTTCAGTATAAAGGGCAAAACGAAGATCATTTGTTATTATAGGTAAATGTTGAAAGTTGTTTGTTTTTTTGGCTATGAGACTTAGTCGTTTTTGCAGTAGTAGCACTTGTAGTAGTACTAACTTAGCCGTTTGCCAACTTGCCTGACTTTAAGACTTTTAACAGTTAATCTCAACGCTTTTTTTTAAGAAAAATACGTAAAGATTTCTTGGTATTTTCAAGTAACGATACCGTCGCTAACTCTCAGATTGCTGTTGTAAACTAGCGCAACCTAAAAGTATTTTCATCTTCCTGTCTTTATGGACTATCGTAGTACTAATAAAGTCTCTTCGCAAGCATTTTTATTTTATCTTAACGATAATACCAAGAGTTACAACCGGAAAGAAGCTTCTTCTTTTACTTCGCCAATATATACTTAACCTAATAAGCACTAATCAGTGTTGGTAGAGCTTTAGACGTTGCAACATTACCTATTCGATTGGTAAAATTAACAGTAGTATTGCGTGGTTAAGTGCTGGATGTATTCTTCTAAGTTTGGCAGACTGCTAGCCGGTCTGCATAGTAATTTGTATGGCCAATTGCTTGGCCCGTGTCTTAGTGTGAAGTGGGGCTATACTGCACTTAACATACAGTCAAATACAATAGGCCCGCTAACAATACACTCAACTTGCAGTCAGTATAGTCAACTTTACTGTAAGTAAAGTTGATCTACTACAATGAAAATACTACTATTCCAACAATATTATTAATTTAATTCTGTGTCTATTCCTTTCGTAACTTATTCAGTACTTTATCGTAAGCTATAACCCTTCTTTAGGTATTACTTAACAATAAATATTTAATTGTTCAACAAAGATATATTTTTAAAGACCAATATCATTATTATATTGCTTCAAAGGTCTATAATATCATTTAGTCTTTTTACCATCATTTTAAAACTTGTTTATTAATCCGTAAAACTTCTAATTTGAAATGTAAGAATATCGTATATTTTACGAATTGACGCGTACGCCTTCTCGATTTTTCTCATACTTTAATAAGATTTAATAAATATTTATTTATATAAAAGTTATATTATTTCACCGTTTGTTGTAAATTCAGCCACCGTAAAGTTGGTATTAATATCGTGAACAAAAACGTTAAGTGAACCCAAATATATGTGTATTTTCAATATCTTTAACATTTTCTACGTTTTTTTTTCTTTTTGCCGATGAGAATTTTAAAAACTTACCTTTATAAAAAGAATTACGGAATTAATAACTCAGAAACTAAACTTGTTATTTGAATAGAATCAGTTAAATAAATTTTATAATTGAAACTTTTTATCGTTTTTAACGTAAATTTAAAATTTTTAAACGCTTAAATGAATATGTAATTGTAATAAATGTCGGTAGGGTCTAAATCCTTATTCACGTGAAAATTTAAGTAGAAGAGTAATCGTTAGATTGGTATTGTAGTATAAAGTAAGATGATTATTGTAGAAGAAATATCCAGAGCGTACCACTCTAGAGTAACTATTCTAGATCGCTCTATGCATTGCCGTCGGTCTGGAATAATCATTTCAGACCTCTTCATACATAATGCACTTTGCGTCTTACAAAAGTGCAGCCTGCAACGTTACACGTTACCGTGTACTTTGTAGGAGTACACCCTGTAATACAGTGTACTGCTACTTGACCTATATATATTATCTATAAGGGTATATAGTATTATCTACATAGGTAATCTTTTATTTTCCTCTTATGTATTTCGCACTTATAGTCCAGTAGTGACAGTGGAATTGTAGTTTTAAAGGTTTAAATTAGCAGTTTCCGTAGTGATAATGTTATTTTCGTATTCATTGTAGGAGATCTAAATTAGCAATTTCTGTAGTAATAGTATTGTTACCCTATTAATTGTAAAAGGTTCAAATTAGCAGTTTTTATAGTGAAAGTGTTACGAAATTAATAGAAAATGGTCCAAATTAGTAAGTTCGGCTAAAACAATAAGGTTTGGCCGTGGTAGTAATTTCAGTTGGAGCCTGATTAGTGTAGCCAAATAGGGGCGATATAGTTAGTAATAGAGCTTTTTGTGGTTTTTAATAGTAGTAATTGTGTAAGAGTGGTTTTGTAAGAGTAATTAAGTAGGGTCAATTACGTAATTACGTATTGGGTTAATATAAAAAGATGTATCGCTATCGATTGAGGTAAAACTTTTTTTCCCTTTCAAGGTGCGTACTATTAATTAATATAGGCCCCTATTCTAATTTATTGAATCTTTATTCTAACCAACCAATTTAAACCGCTCCAATGGGTAGATTACTTAATCAATATCAATATACCAATATTCCCTTCAAGTAAATGACGCGTAAAGATAGGACGATCAGGCGCCGTTGAACACGAAAACGCTAACGCGTTGCCGCCATCGCTACTATAGCCGCCGCCACCGCCAGTAGCACACCATTATCTGACATAATCTTCTTCATTACTACCACGCCGCCCTCCTCCGTTACCCCGCTCGCCATCACCCCGCCAAGCCCTGCTGTTACCGCCGTCTCGCTTTCCTCCACCCCCGCTACCACCCCTCCATTTCCCCTTTTTCTCTCCCCCTTCCCCAGTTCCCAGGGGGATGAGCAGAGGGCTTCTGAGATTATAAAACCTACCCTCTCCCCACGGATAAAAACCCTATTACCCGTAAAGACCTCTTTACGCTGCAAATGTAGCTTGGGGCAGTTGCGTCAGGGTTCGTATATTCCTAATCTATCCGATAGTATACCTTTAATATCTTTCATAAGTAAGGAATAAGAGGCGAACCTGATTCGCTGCCTCGAGTTCCATATTGCTAGGGTACGTCGCGAGGCCTCTTTAACACGTAAGGTATTAAAGCGGCGTACCCGAGTCCACAATTCCGGGCCGCTAATAGATACACCTTACGTACCGTATATCGCATTAGCGGCCGCAAGTAAGTCCGTTAGTGATTATCACGAAAGCGGAGGTCATTCGGCCCGCTACTACCATTATAAACGGACTGATAGCTTATATTCCCCCATTCATATAGTCTTAGGGAAGTAGGCCGAAGTCTTATTACACGCCCGCAGCTTTATAGTAAGTTTTAACTAAACTTGAAAACCCTGTTAGCAGATATATGACGTTCGGAGCCATCGAAAAATAATTGCAGTCGTAATTAATTAAAACAAGCCGATATTAACTAGTAATAAACGCTAACCGGTGGTATAAAGAGTTGGCGGCTGCCGTTATCACTTGAAAACTGGGCCTGTGCATGTATTACGCAGATGAGTTTAACGACGTTATCGCACGTCGCCGTAAGGAGAGTAATGCCCTCCCTGCGTCTTTGCCTAAGGGTATACAACACAAAGCGTAAGGCTATATCCTTGCTAGTATTAATAGTGTCGATAACGTTAATGGCGATGGCGCCAGTACAAAGGGAGAGAGCGATAAGAAGAACGGTAATGGCGTGATGACGTTGCCTTTTCCCTTTAATAGTAGATAAATATCCTTCGGACTTAGCCAGCGTACCAGGCATAATATAATACACTACATAATAATATTATAACTTTTCATAAAACAATCGTTTATGAATAAAAAATGTAATTTGAAATATATAAAACAAAATAGGTAATATACGAAAAGTGGTGCGATATCGTAAATCGAAACGAAATAGAGTAAATAGTAAAATATCAAATAAAGTTAAAGTATATAGAAAAAAAGGTAAAAGTACGTTAAAAGCAATGCAGATTCTTAAGCTTGACTCCCCCCAAAAAATAGGGCCGAAGTGTATAATGTAAAACATAATGATATGCCAGGAGCGACTCGAAATGGTATATCCAAATAGAGGAAGAAAAATAGGAAGGAAAAAAATGGGGTGGAGGTATGTAAAATAAAAGGAGGCAAAATGTTGGAAGTGGCGCGAAATAATAGGGTTAAATAGAGGTATAAATCGGAAAGCGACGTAAATGGAGAAATTCAGATAGTTTTAAATCGGAAAGAGTAATATAATAGCCTATTACGAGCGCAAAACCTTTTTAGCCACACTATCAAACAGCGTACTTCTCGATATAAGCGTTTTCAATACTCCGTTCGGGGTAGCTTTAGTTATCGTATCCGTTAAGTCAGATTTGCCATCGTTTTATATTATTTACTCGATTTCACGGCGTTCGTATAACTCGCGTAAAGCTATAATGTCGACTATTAACCGCTTTCCATTCGTGATGCCTAGTTTAACCAAGTATTTATAAAACGAAAAAAGTTAGTGTATATAATATAAGGGATAAAACGTAAACTAAGGTTGGAAATAATTATCTGGACCGTTGTCGTTATAGTAGTACCCGAATCGAAACCTCTAACTATACCTTAAATTTCTAAAGCCAAGACACTTTTTGTAACCCTTTTACACTTGGTAAGGCTTTCATAAATTATATTTTTTACGAGATTTCAAACTGTTAAGGGCTGTTATTTCGTTGCTAAAAACGAAAATAAAACCTATTTACAAACTATTATCGTTATTATTAATAAATAAGTCGTTAGTAAAAATAAACAGCTTTACAATAAGTATATCTAATAGTATAAAATGCAAACCGTGTTTCGGATTTTGTATTTTCCATAAAAGGCGTTTGTTAAACACCTTATGTATATCGTCTGTTGGGGTGTTTTAGTATTACGTGGCGACTAAAAAGTTAAATACCACTTTTATTTATATCACAAAAACAATCTAAGCATCACGTATGCGTTGTCATTTATATTAGTCGGTCCGTGTTATACTATCCAAAACGATAAGGGTAACTTTATCCAGTTATCTATTGCACATAAGGCCCAAAACACCGTTCCGAAAAGTAATGGTAACGCTATTAAAATAGATTATGTGATTCTCCATTAAATACGTCGTAGGCTTTGCTTTTAAACCGGCCTCCAAAAGTTTTAACTCCTTAAATACGGAAAACGATTGGTTATACAACGTTAAAGTATCGTCTATTTATATGCCAGTTAGTGCAAAGGCCTCCAAGCGGACTATTAATACCAACAAATATGGATTGAAGGTAAAGTTAGTTATTTCGAGTCGTTCCTTATAGTGCCTTTATTAGGTGTTATACCAGTAAATACCAGTTTTAGCGAAGTTAAAAAGTGGTTTTATAATATATAAAATCGTTTTGGGCGGGTAATAATACCTAAGATCTTTTTGTATGTTGGCGTAAACTCGTTGTTCAAGCTGTTATTCAAATGAGGTGTATACCTATATTTTATTTCGAAGTTTGACATACAGGTTATACGGTACGTTAAGGAAGGCTGAAAATGTAAAAATTAGGTGGTGGTTGGCTCGTTATAATGTGGGCGATTAGGTTATAATGTCCTTTTTACCTTCGTCATTATAACCTTTAATAACTAAGTGGGTCTTTTCGTAAGGTTTACCGGTTTTATCCTTTATCTCGTAAACGAGGCGAGTTGGAAATTTTTTATAGATGCTGTAAATAGTCGAATCGAACCATGTAAAACGAAAAACGCCTTGGTTAATTAAAGCTAAGATTTTAATTTAGATTAATTGTTTAAACGAAGTATTTAAGGTGGTGGTAATACCTTCGTAGCGAAGCTTTAAACTTAGCTCGCGGTTTACCATCCATTTTTACGTAATAAAGAAGTTTGTGGAAAGATTTTTGGGACGTTTTTTACTTTTCGAGCCGAAGGGGCGCCTTTAGTGGCGAAATTCTGGTAGGTTTAATATAGGCGGACCGTTTCTATTAAGTAGAAGCGGGCCAAATACGTAATTCGGAGGGTAGACTGTATCTGAGATCGGTTTGAATTCATCGTCTTAGGGGTTATCTTATTAATGGTTTTATCCGTTTTGCGATTTTAGGCCGCTTCTTTCTATTTTTCTCTTATATTTTCGTATTATTATCTAACGAAATGAATTTGTGTCATTCGGAGAATTGACGAGTATATTATAACCTTTAATTTTATTCATCATTTAAAAGTTAATTCATCTGTCTTTTTTTTTCTAAATTAAGACTTCGAATTATAATAATATGTTTAAAACTCTGGTTTCATACAGGTTATTCCTTATAGCTAATACTTTAGATACGTCTTTCTTAACCCATAAGGAGCGTAATACTACTATAGCCTTTATTACAACATTCGCACTTTACGCCATGGATAACGATAGTATGAAGTTTATATAGATTTTTGGGTAAATACCAAAAACAAAGAGCGTGGGAATAAGCTTAATTAGGCTAAAGGTGTTGTCAACGGCGTTAACCGTTATTTAAAGGATAGATTCCTTAAAACTAGTACCCTTTAGTTCCTTCGATAACAACGTGTACGCTTTTTCAAGCGGTTTATAGTACCTCTTACATTTTCCAATACCCTATAAGACTATTATTAAAATTTTCCTATATTCGCTGCCGGTTATTCGAGACTTAGTACACTACTAGGTAAAGTCAAAAGCCGTATCAAAGTTGTATATATTCCAATTTAGGGGCCCTAAATAAAATTTAAACTAATAGTTAACCAAAGAGTCCTAATAATTTGTAGCGAAAGAGTTTCGTATAAATTTGGCGACCTGAAATAATGTTGTCGCATCGATAGCGTAAATGACCTATTAGTTTTCTAAATACATAATTTTCATAATCACTTCGTAATTAAAGTCCATATTGTTTTAAAAGCGGAACTTAAACCGTCATAGGGCCTATAAGTGTAATTAATACTTATGGAAAAACTTTTAGCTAACTTTAAATACGTCTTTTCCTATATCCGCATAGTTTACGGCGTAAAGTAGGCGTAAAAGCTGTTTTATAACCGGGTGTCCGAATCGCCAGTATAAAGTCCGTAATTTCGGTTATGTTAAGTAAATAACCTTAATTATATGTGTTTCAGAAAAAATCTACAAGTAGCCGAACTTAAGCCAGAGCATTACAGATACGTTATTCGAAACACGTATGAATTAATAGGTCGTATTCCTAAATTTAATTCTGATCTTATTTATATTAGCTAATTAACGTAGAAATAGTATTTTAAAGGATATTACATATAATTTAACCGGTTTGAAACGTGTATTTATAACGACTGTTTTGAGTGAAGACGCTTTGCTTTTACTAAATAGGACTTTTCGGTATTCTCCTATTCGATTTAGCTAAAAATTTGGAAACTTCGCTGTAAGCGCATCTAATTACCGCTTTCCGGCCGTTAAGATTTCGTTTATATTAGTATTAGGTATAATGCCATGAACCCTGCTTCCATATCTGTTAAAAAGTGTAAATTATGACGTTATATTCGTATCAAGCACTTCGTCTACGTAATTCAGGCTTATAAGATATATGATAAAGGCATCCTATAGGCCGGCGAAGATACGTTAAGCGGTTTCATCGTCTTAGGCTAATAAGTAGGTATTATTACCCTTAGAGTTGTTTTCTCCAAATATGTCTTCGTAAGGGTAGGCGTTAAATCCGTTATCTATACCTTCGTATTTGGCTATATATATTGTAAAATTGGCTTTTATCAGATTTTCCAATGCAAAGTCGGCTTAAAATTTTCGTTTAATAAAAATTTACTTGTAAACGGGGTAGTTCGTAAACCAGTAGCCGACTTTGTTGTATACGATATACCGTTTTGCAAACCCACGGGGCTTCGTATACCTTTTCGTAAGTATCATTATGGTCGCGGTAAGTTTCTTCAATTTCCGAACTATCGTCCTCATCCTTTATTTGTAGGGTTCTATCCTGAATACCTGTAATTTGTGCGTTCTTTTTGCCTTGAGTAAACTTCATATGTTTGATTTAAAACGTGGTAAATAGTTTTAGGAAGGTTTGTTTTGGTAATTTGGCTTTCGCCTTCATTTTTATTAATTATAATTTCTAATCAGAGGCTCGTTTTTCGGCGTATGAAGGTTTCAAACGATATTTCAAGGCTTATACAAAAGGCTTTTAAGTGTTTTTCTAGATTGAAAAGTATAAAGTCGAAATCCAGATTTTCCCAATAAGCTTTCATTACTATTTAAATAAATAATTTGTTAACCTGGTATTTTTGTTCAGAGGCTGCTTGGTATTTACTAAACTTAACTATTGAAGTAATAAGAATCTCCTATGGATTTTTATCGGCGTTTTTTTATTATTATTTTACAGATTACCAAGTTTTGTTAGTTTAATCTTCATCATAAAGTTTGTGGTTAATTTTTGTATGGAAGTGAGATTTTAGGCGGTTATAGAATTTCGCGAATGTATTTACCTAAGTAAGGTGATATATATATCATTCTTTAGATTATCCAGACAGTATTACAGGAAAAATAACATGAAATTGAAATAATTGAATATTTAATATTTAACATATATTAAATATAGCGCGTATTTTATTATTAAATATTTCGTACGACTTATCTTTATATTTATTATCCCTATTCCAAAGCCCAATAAAGTTAATTTACTTCGTAGGGTTGATTTTATTAGTGGGGAAACGGTACGGTAAGAGGTTATTCTAAGAGTCGTAATTGGTGGGAATTGATCCATAAAAAACGTATTAGGATTTTACGCTATTCGTCGTCTTTTAAAACGGGCTATTATTCTTGTTTCGGCCGATTTGACTATCGTCGAGCGGGTTGCTTTCGTTGTTCCGGCTGATCCCGCTATAGCTGAACAGGTTATTTTTAGTATTTGGAAAGTGGTTTAGTATTTTGTTTTCTTTTATAATATTTGTTGGTATAAGGGTGTATTATACGTTTATAGTAAATAATCATTGTGCTCGTTTTTTCCCTTGGTACCTTTATTTTAAAATTAGGGTATAGGTATAAGACTGAACCGTTCTACACCCCGTCCCCACCATTTTATCAACTATTTTTTATATTCCTTCAGGTAATAACCTTTTATAAATTCTATTTAATATAAATCTTTATCCTCCCAATTTGGTAAGTTGGTAAGTTACGTTATTTTGAATAAGGCCTTTGTAAAACGGCTATTTTACCTCGTAAAGTATTAATACTTTTGATTCGTAGCTAAATTCTGAAGGCTTTGGTAATAAATGGGTTTACTATTTGTTATATACTTAACTTCCAATTTAAAAAAAACTTTTATGAAAATCATTCATTAAATTAGGTCTCTGGGCTTTTTCTTTTTAGTAATGAAACACAAAGACTAAAATGTATGTTTGTTATATAGGGGTCTAGTTTCTTAACTAGTATATCGATGGTATTATCTTAAGGGCCGAGATCGATTTCGTATATTATAGCCTTTTTCATTTCCATATATTCGACCAGAACGTTGAAGTAAACGCTGGCCTCCTCTGTTATCATTGGTATTAGGGTTATGGTTATAGGTGTTTTGGAGCGGTTAGGTGATATGTTAAAGCGGTGTAAGATGGTAATTTCATTTGAATACGTCCAAATTTCATATTTTAAAGTAGTTAGTGTTATAAACGCAAATGTAAAGCCAATAAAATAATCAAAATAGCTAAAATCAGGCTTACTGACGCTTTCTAATCCAAATTAATTCAAATGATACGCAAATAAAACGTAACCATAGACTAGTTGGACATTTGAAATTAGTTTTGTTAACGTTTGTTAGCGTTACGTTAGGCAAATATCTGCGAAAACTTAAATATCGTAAAACCTAAATTTAAAACACGTGGGGCGAACGTGAGAAAACTTAAAATATATAGAGCGGACATGAGAAAGTAGGTAGAGCAAAGGAAGTGCGATTGTATAGAGATACATTGTGTGGTCGGCTATTTGGTAATCGGTTCGGATTGGTGTACCGTAGCCGTTTTTGGTAGAGTGAACGATTCGAATTAGTGTTTCGTAACCGCTTTTATTGGAGCGATCGGTTTGATTAGTATGTTTGTAACCACTCCTATATTAAATAAGCAGTTTAGATTTCTTGTTCGTAACCGTTCCTATGTTTTACGAATGGTGTGGATTGTTGAAAATCGGACGGGTCCCAACGAAGGGTTCTGAAACTTGGTGGTTTTGGCTTATGTGGCCTGGTACATGATGTGACACTTTCCAAGAAGTAACCGGGTACATTAAAACGCCAAATAAGGGTTAATAGTAGCGTAATGGGGTTTTTAGTAAATTAAACTCCAAATAAAGGTCAATGGTATCATATTAAAGTTTTCCTTTTTAAAGTCACTTAGTTTTTACAGTTTTTATATACCTCAACGTATAATTTTTGTAAAAATAAAGTGTTAATATACAGATAATTAAAACCGTTATAATATCTAATTATACGTATTTAACTTGTATTTGTATTTTCTTTTGTAAGCTTTTTATAGTTGACCGGGTCGGCTACTAATTAATGTAGGTAATGTTTAAATACTTATTTACGTATAAAGGTAAGTAAAAGAGTAATCGTTAAATTAGTATTGTAGTATAAAGTAAGATGATTATCGTAGAAGAAGCATCTAGAGGTTAACGTTACAGGTAAGAGTGTACTACTCTGGAGTAACTCTTCTAGACCGCTCCACGCATTGCCGTCGATTTGGAATAGCTATTCAAGACCGCTCCATACATGATGCACTTTGCGTCTTATAAGAGTGCAGCCTGTAGTATGATACGTTACCGTGCACTCTGTAGGAGTGCACCCTGCAATACAGTGCACTAACAATTCGCCTACGTATTATATCTATGAGGGTATACAATAATATCCACAATAACAAATTTTTTTAATATACTTTAAAGCAAAATATTTTACGTTTAGGTATTTTACAAATTTAAAAACTTTATATAACTTGTTAACAAGAATGTAATAATAACGACGATATAATTTATATATTTCTAATTCTATTCAATTTAATACCGTTACTTTCAAACTGTCCAAATAAAATTATAAATGCCCCTATTAAAAAGCGAGTGGGAAATCTTAGACGTTTTGACCAATTTGTAAACATCAACATCGACATTCATGTTGAGGGTTTTTAAATCTTTTAAATATTACAAAGAAGAGATAAAGGATTCAAGAATACGTAATGTAATGAATCTGATATTAAATTTAATAACCGTTGTCTAGTAATGATAATTATTTGCCTGGATCGAAATTAATTTTAATCTCATTAGTATTTTAAATATTGATTTTCGTAATAATAATATTTTCATTTATTAATTCTATAAACTACGAACAGGCCTTTATTAAAAAATTTATTGCCTTTGTATTGAAAATAATATCTTGAACATATAAGCCGCGTAACGGTTGCGAAAATTAAAGTTATATAACAGGTTAAAGGCTTAGTTAGAGTAAAGGTAAAGGTTTTTGCTATTTGAAAAGTATAGAAAAACATAGTCGTCTTATTATAATGCCGAGTTAAAAAAAAGTATTTTTATATCACATCATTCTTTTGAAGATATCACTATCGTTAACACGTTTTTACCTTTGTAATCTACCATATAATTTAAGTAATTGTAGATGAAAATAATCAGATATTTAGTATAATATATTAGGTTTCTATTATTGCGTTTAGCTAAAACGTAATAGGTTAATTAGAAACCTTATTTGTTATAATTCAAACAATTCTCAACATTATTACGATGATAATCTTTACAATTAAGAAGTTTGTTTAAATTTTGTCTTCGCTAATGTTAATATCATCAAAACGTTTCATCCAAAAGTTTCAAACCAAATTTTATGTGTTAGGGTCGCCTATATTTGCGAACGACGTAATATATTATTACGCGGTGTACTTTAGCCACGTCGCGAAGCTTATTAGTTTAGGGGTATATATTAAACATATTTAGCGTACGTATTATTACGATCATAAATAAGAATCTTCATTGGATAAAAAAGCCTTTATCAATGATATTTGTTTGTTATTAAATTGATTTAAACTCGGTTTTTTTATAATCATGACTTAAATTTATGAGCACTATATCGCTTTGCCAATATATATCTTTACTATTTGTTAACAATGTAATATCAACTCATTGAAAATTTAATGAATAACATCTATTGATATTTTCTTCATTTATTTGTTATCATCATCGTTACCTTATATTAACTTGATTTATTTAACATAACGTAAAGTTAATATTGTATTTGAAATAACTTTTTATACCGCTATAAATTTCGCGAAAGATTTTCACCTGCGTTAGGAATATTATGAAATAATTGTTATCGTAACTTGTAATGATTATAGGAAATAATAAATAAAAACTAGAAAAAGGAATTTTCATTTACTTACAAATATTTAAAAAGGGTAATATTTTTGTCTCGCAAAGGTTAAAAATTTTTCCATAGTACTTTTTATATGATTCCAAATTTTTACGAAAATTGTAAGAAATTCATAATTAATATTAATTATTTTAATAGATTCTGTGGAAAAGTTACGATAATGGTCTTAATTATCGATAATATTTCTTATCGTTAACTTAATATTTGAAGCCTCCGAATTGTGATAATGAGAGTAGTTACCCGTCGCCTAGCTCGAGGGGTAAAGTCTTATGGTAGAACCTATGATAAGTTCGCAAGTATAAGTATATCTGCTATGGAAAGTTTCGCTTTAAGGAACTTGGTGATTTAAAATTCTTTATATATATTGAGGGAAGGACTTAGGGGTAAGGTGGATTGAGTTGCAGGGAGGGTTTTAAGGGGTTTGACAGTTTTATTTAATTAATCGGTGCATAGTTTTAACATCGATACTTTATGCCACGTTAGTGGTTTCTATTTCATGCGTTTTGTTGTAGTTAAAAGATCATTCCGCGTTAGGATGTAAAAGCGTAAAGCTATCGTACAAATTAATAGGTTTTTTCATCACCAGCATGTAAAATAATAGTAATAGCAGAGAAGATAAAATTTTAATCCAACTAAGAAATAAGGGGAGGTTTCCTGAAAAGCGTGTAAAATATTAAGGGGTTTTGACGCCCTTTTCTTTAGCGTATAGGTTTCAAAAAAGGTTTTACAACTAAGCTAATTTGAAAAGTATTTATACCAATTTAATAACGGTTTTTCCAATATGTATAGTTCTTGTCTTTCAAATTCTACCTTTAACTTTAATTTAACATTATTTTGGATTCTCTTTTATACGTTAATAGTTCAGTTGTGGAAAAATTCACGATATATTCGAAAAACTCTGACGTTGCGATTAAAGCTTTCGCCGCCGTTTTAATTGACAGTATAATGATTAACTAAGTTAATCAAATACTCTTCGGTCAAATTTTCTCGATATCTTTGCTTTAAAAATTATCATCATGATTTTCAACTAAGATAAAACCGCGGGTTTTGATTACTTTTTTCCTAATAGGGTCGGTGATAGCATTAAAATAAGCGTTTAACATAGCTATTTAAACGTTTTAGATAGTCTGTGACGTAAGATATAGTGGTTTAGGCGATGGAACTTGGTGATTTGGTGTAAAGTGGCGCGATATAGCTTTTTAAACACGACTTAACGATTTTTGGTATTTTAATTGAAGGTAGCGATTTCAGGGCGTAATGAAAGGACAACATAATATAAAAGATAAAGTTTGGTATCAAAGGTAAGGCCAAAGGTTGTTTATTATGGTTGGTTAAATAATATAGAACTTTTGGAATAGCAGTCAAATGAAGTCCAGTTAACTCAACTAAATTGTCAGTTTAGTTGATTGTACCGACTTCAAATTGGCTACAGTTTGTTGGACTGCACTTCAAGTGCAGTGCAGTAGGTGACCACTTCAAAGTGAGGCACTAGCAAAAAGGTTTGACAATAAAAATTAGTGTGCAAACCGGCTAGCGGTCTGCCAAACTTAGAACTTACCACATTATATTAAATAACATTAATACAGTACCAATTATTTCGACTATAGTGATTTGCATCGACTAAATTGCAACGATAAAAGCCTACTAACACTAATCACTGCTTATTAGGTTAAGCACATATTGGCTAAGTAAAAAAAGAAGCTGTTTTCCGGTTACGTTTTACATCAAACTTCGGTTAAAGGGAAAGGAAAGGTTCTTGCGAAGGGCCCCTATAATCTATGTCAATTGTTAATGGCAGAAAGTATGGAAGACTTATAGGCTATATTAGTTATTCGCGACAGATTATAAGTTAACGAAGGTATCACTACTGGAAAATACTAAGAAATCTTTTTTGATATTTTTAAAAGCGTTAAGATTAACCACCTAAAAGTTTCTCATATTACTAAGTCAGGAAATTAGCAAACAACTGTATTAGTACTATTACAGCTACTACTGCTACAAATAATACTATTAAAAATTTCAAATCATAAAAGAGACCAAGTTTAACGACCGTTAATTACACTAACTTTAATTTCAAAAACCTCCCACACCATCTTTTGACCTCGAAACCTCTCAATCTTCGTTCCAATAGTTTAAAAATACATTGAAATCGATTCGATTACTAAACCTGTCAGGAAAATTGCAATTATAGCCTTCGGCATCACCTTCGAAAAGCATTACGATAAAGACTTCAAGTTTGCTAAACCCAATGAAAACAACTTGATAGAGCACCTTACCAAGGCAATCGGCTTTTACATTTTCGATTTAGACCTCACTAAAATTGTTCGAAGTTTATATGCGTATAGAGACTTTTAAAATACTTTAGGAAATGTAATTGAAATATTTGAAAAATGGAAAATATGTACTTTAAGGTTAGGCTAAAAATTGAGCTCGTCAATCGAAAGTTAAACCTCACTATCAAAAAAGGTGAAAAAGGTAACTTAATCAATGTAATTTACGAATACGTCACCGATAAAGACCCTCGATAGATCTTTAAAGCAAAGGGCAAAGGTATTGCATGCGACAACATCCCTTAACGCCCTTACACGCGTTTATAATAACCTACCTCAGCCCAGACAAGTTTTTAAGATCCTCTTACCTTAGATTAATGGTTCAATATCACTATCCAAAAGGCATTAATTCACCTACACACCGCGAACCCTCAAGTTCACTAGTCAATTAAGAAAAAACCTCAATGTACCCCTTAATACCAAAAAGACTATTACCAAGCCCCGCACAACGGAACCCCTTAAGTTTTTTTCCTCCAAGCTTAATATATTTAGTTTCAGTAACCCAATCAAGAAAATTATAGCTTTACACGCGAGCCTATTATTGGTACGAACACTAATGTTTTCACTTTCAATTCGACCAAAGGAAACTAACTATCTTGCCTACTAACACTAATCCCAATACCAGTCGAAGGATCCAAAGGGTCCATGCGACTAGTACATCATTATTTCCCCTTAACACATCTCTATGACAAATACAGATTACGCGGTATTTACCACGTTCGTTAAAATCTAACGAAAGAAAGAAAAAAAATATAACGATAAGCCATATAATCCCCTAAACGTCAAGTTACGCCCGTTCTTTAACATTTTCCGCTAAATAAGTGTTATATTACCAGGTTTTTACTCGCTATTTCCCAACATTCTTACCGGTTAAGCCTAGGGTTACTACCTCTAATAATTGACGAATTGTTTTCATTTTCGTGAAATATACGATAGTCTTAAAGGCCACTTCGAATACAATATTGATCTTACTCAGTACCATACCGATTGGAACATTATTAAATAGTCCTACATATTAAATTACGAAGAACAAATAAAAAGTAAGATATACCTTTTTAATTAGATGTTTAACATGTCAATTCTTTGCTAATAAGTAATGGGAAACATAATAGCTGGTAAAAGCACTTTTTTTTTGTATTTTACTATCATCGGGAAGTAACTGCTGCGAAGCGGCGCACTTACTGCCACGAAATATCCCTGTAGATACCGGTGGGAGGGATCGTAACGTGGGTCATTACAGCCTGAAGAGGCCTTTGGCGGCCCTCTCTATTCCTTTAATCAAGACCTTAGGGTGACCCGTAGTTTAGAGACCCGTAGGCATTTAAACTGCAGCCCTAATTAGGCTACGTAACGTGGCCGTATTAGTTTTTTCCTAGTGCCTAATCGCGTCGGATATACGACTAATTTGATCTCATTAACGAAAGGGATCTAGTAAAGCTAGAAAGAGCGTAGTAGAAGCCTTTAAAGGGGGCGAAAGTAAAACGCGTATAAAGTTATGCATAGGTGATAAGGAAAGTTTCGTATCGATAAAAGGCCTCCCTGTATATACATGGTGATTTGTGCATCACTAGACTATATTCAAGATACTCTTGATTAATACAACCCCTAAACTTAAACCATACTCTAGTTAATCGTTAAAGTAATTAAAAAATAAACGTACCTCTTTAAATTAATAAAACATACTTTTACCTTCTCTTCAAATAAGGTACGTTAGTTAAACCCCCTTTTTATTAACACCAATTTACAAAGGTCATGTCATTTGTACTCAGGTCCATCTTGTTAGGACTCGCGAACCGTTATACCTTAAGCGTATTAAGTGCACCCTAGGTACGACCCCACTTTCG
>JASMMZ010000001.1:13276577-13490356 GCA_038502455.1 Anisogramma anomala
TACTCCTTTAACCCGCCCGACTAGCTTCCCCCTCGTTTTAAATAGAACGTAATCTTCTACGGGTTATATACGGTTCCTTTTAGCTGGGGTAAGTAACGGACCCTATATTAGTGAAGAAAAGAGTATAAAATACGCCAATTACGTGCATATAACCTCTTGAAAACCTATGTTGTAAGAAACCGAACCTAATGTATAGAGGTAACAATTAAACGTAAAGTTGGGTGTATTTCCGTTACCCTTAACGTCACCAAGTCGTTAGTGGCCTACCATGATACCGTTACGGTGAAGGCGCCCTCTAGGTGCTTAACCGCTTTACGACAACTCTTATATGCCGTCGTAGAGGCGGTGAATACTGACTTGGAATAAGCCGTTTTAATGGACTTATTATGGTGACAGGGCCCTGTTACTAAAAAATCTTAGGTAAACGTCGACGGCTACAAAGAGATTAATAACAGAGGGGAAACAAGTTTTATCACTAATTAATCTGTTACCTTTTTCTTTATCGCCGCCCTTACCACTTTTTGCGTCCTTACCCCTGCTGTAGCCATAAATCCTTTTTTAGGACTTACGACTCTTTTTCGGGAGAGAAGGGCTTGCTGGGCGACCGTTATTAAGACTTTGGTAACGGTTGTGGTAAAGCTGGTGGAGGGATAATCCCCTTCGTAATAATAGTAGTGATAGTGGTAAAGGTAATAATATATATGCACGAGTTGGCGGGAGTTGAACGTAATGATTATCGATAGACATTAATTATGGCCTTATAAGACAATAATTAAATTAGATTTATCGTTTGAAAAATAATTCATAACGAGGGTGAAATTTCGAAAAAATCTAGGGTTTGTCAGGATTTTCCTTATATAAGTGTCGCGTATCCGCCCGTTTAGGGGTTTCCTAAAGGCCGGCAACCAAAGTTTTTGAACCATCATTAAAGCCGGGTAATAAATTAAATAGGCGACAGTTGGTAGGTCCCTGGACGTTACAATGTTATGGATTTAATTGGTCGATATAACAGTAGTATTACATGGTCAATTAGTGGATGTATTGTTCTAGGTTCAACAGACCATTAGTCGTTCTGCGTAGTAATTTGTATGGCTAATTACTTAGCCCGTGCCTTAGTATAAAGTGGACGCATATTGTACTTAACTTTCTGCTAATACAATAAGTCTATATAAAACAATACACTTAACTTGTAGTTATTACAGTTAAATTTACTCCAAGTAAAGTTGATTTATTACACTGTAAATATTACAATGTTAATACTGGCAGCTTTTTATTTTATACGTGTTTGTTAATGTAGTTGTCTAATATTTTTCAGTAACTACTAAATTATAATCTTATTCATTAGATAGACCCCTATTAATTACAATTAAATTTTACATTAAATTCAACTGATTTCTACTTAAATTAGCCCCGTGAGTCTTTAATTGATTAATAGCTCCAAGGTCCAACTCCATTAATTTGCATAAAAGGTTCTTACTCTACAGATCTTTACAAACTTCCAATTTAGCTATGATAATCAAAGATGTTGTTATCGTGAGTTCCCTGGCAATCTTTTAATTTACCATCACATTCTTGTCCGTCAATACGTAACTTAGCCTTGCCACGTGGCCTATTAACGTAGCCCTCAATATGTATAGTCAGCCTATTGCTATTTACAACACTTTTAAGGGCCTTATTTAGCGAAACCTTCGTTATATAGTTAATAGGATTATTTTCCATATCGATTTATCGTAATTCATTAACCTCCCTACCTTGATAGGCTTCGCAAAGTGCTATCACATCGATTATCAGGCGTTTTTCACTATTAATTCCGAGCTTCAAAAAACAATCGAATAAACCCCTCTAGTCGGTACAAATCACAACCAGAATAGAAGAAATCTATAGCTACCTCATAATAAAATTCAAGGTCTCCCATGATATCATACCCAAATTAAAGCTAGCTATTATATTGTAAACCTTTGAATTTAATACGTTTCGAATAATTCTCTTATATTTAATAAAGATCTAATAAATTAAGTTACCGATAACGTTGAACCAATTCTTCCTTTTATTTTGATAAACGAACATTATCAAAAAACCCATTTGTAAATATAGATCGATATTATTTAAATAAAACATATTAGGAAAGATCATTAACTTAACCTTAGAAAAGTTGATCGAAACCATATTAATCCCTCAGTCCAAGTTCCGTATCTGTTATGGTCTGACCTATGATGGTAAGCTAAATAGGTGCTCAATAGAGTTTACTATTAAGGTATAGCGGAAGACTAGAAGAAGCTACCGGGGCCCACAGTGCAGGATCTATAAGTATAGCCAGTACCCAGCCCGTTATGTACCCTTATATGTACTGTATATAAACCGCGTCCAGTCCGCGCCTGAACTAGGCCCAGACTGAGTACTATATATTCCGTCATATGTTTAGTCACATAACCTATAGATATAATAGCTAATGGATTAAGTTAATAATATACCCTCCTTTCCCCCGGATGTTATAAGGGTTGCGGAGTTCTACTGGTTAAACATAGGATGCGAGCCTCGCTCGCCTAATGCGCGAGCTAGACGTAAGCAGGTAACGTGGCGTTTAACGCGCCGTATAACGTATCGGCAGGTTTAACGTTAAGTTGCCAGCGTCGTATAACACGTCTTTTAATGTAGTTTATAACGTATGAGCCTATTTAACTTTAGGCCACTAACACCGTATAACGTGCCTTTTAGCGTACCGTATAATATATCCTTTTTATCGCTGATATCGTATAATGTACCCTTTAACGCGCCGTGTAATGTATAGATTTTACCGCTGGTTCCGTATAACACGCCTCGTATAATACGTAACCCTTATCGAATTCGGTCCTCTAATACCTTTAAATACGGACTCCCCCGTAACCCTTAAAACTTGTTTTTTTTCCCCTTTTATATCGTCGACTTTACTTCCTTATTATATTTTCAGTAAGGTCTAAAACCTATTCACGTAAAATAAGGTATTCAGAAGAGTAATCATTAGATTGGTATAGTTATAGTAAAAGATGATGCAAAGAAGAAGCATCTAGAGGTATATGCCACGAGTGAGGGCTTATAAGCTTTGGCTTAGAAAGTACCACTCTAGACCGATTCACGTATTGCCGTTCGGTTTGGCATAGTAATTCCAGACCAATCTATACATTGCCATTCGGTTTGATATAGCTAATCCAAACCGACCTATGCATGATACACTTTACATCTTATAAAAGTGTAGCCTATATCGTGACACGTTATCATGCACTTTGTAGGAGTGTACCCTATAATATAATACACTGTTATTAGGCCTACATATATTATTTATAAGGGTATATAGTAATATCCACATAGGCAATCTTTTCTTCTTCCTTAGATTCTTAGTACCTATAGCCTAATATTGACATTATTATTATGGTTACAAAGGTTTAAATTAATAGATTTTGTAATAATAGTATTGGTATAATATTAATTGTAAATGATTTCAATAAACAATTTCCGTAGTAATAGTATTATTACCGTATTAATTGTAAAAGGTTTAAATTAGTTTATTCGGTTGGGAAGAGTAGGGTTTGGCCGTGGTCATGGTTATAATTCGGTTGAAATTAGTAAGGTCTGGCTGTGGTAATAATTATAATTCATCCTTGGTTAGTGTAACCGAAATGGGGGCGATATAGTTTGTAATAACGTTTTTCGTGGTTAATAGGAGTAATTGTGTAAGTATTGTAGGGGGTGGTTATATAGAGGCAATTAAGTATAGGTGATTACGTAATTACGTATGAGGTTAGTATAAAAAGATTTATCGTTATCGGTTTAGGAAAAATTTATTTTTTATTCTTTAAAGGCGTATAATTTAAGCCGATACAAGTCCTTACCTTCATTTATCCTTTGTTTCATTTAACCAAACTAAGCCGCTTTAATAGGTAGGTTTTTAGCTAACACCTATATACCAACTTTTTCTTCTAATAAATGACGCGTAAAAATAGGATAATAAGGCGCCGTTTATCTCGAAAGCGTCGACGTGCCGTTACCGCCACCGCTGTCACCGCCGCCCCTATTAGTTCGCCCTTATCGAATACAATCTCGTTAATTGCGGCTACCCCTCCCCCCCTATCGTTACGCCGCCTAGCCCCGCTGCCATTACGCCACCCATCTCCGCCGCCGCCGCCTCGTCTCCTTTTACCGCCACCGTCACCCCTTTAAGCCTTACCACCGCCACCATTTTACCCTTTTCCACCGCCGCCGCTATGACCCCCCATTTTCCCTCCTCTCCCTTCCCCTTTCCCAGCTCCTAGGGGTAGGAGCGGGTGGCTCCTAAGGTTATAAACCTTACCTTTTACCTATGAGTAAAGACCCTATTATCCGTAGGAGCCCTTTTACACTGTAAGTGCAGCTTAATGCAGTTATGCCAGGGTAAACATATACCGGTCTATTCGTTTGTAAATTTTTAACATTTTATCGGCTTAAATTGGCCGCGAAAAGGTAGGAGATATATTTCTAGAGGTGGATGATTATATATTTCATGATGGCTCATTCTCCTCGATAACGTTTAAATATAGCGTGAAAGAAATAACTTTTACTATGGATTAGTCTATTATAAGTAATATTCCTTTGGAGAAATGGAAAAAACCTTAATATTATGTTATAATCCAACTTACTATAGTAAGTTAAGTAAATGCCAAATGGAACCTGCTATTAAAGTATAGCAGAAAATTAAAAAAGGTTAATGTAGCTTATCGTATAAAACATATAGGCATAGCCAGTGCTCAGCTCGTTACGTGCCCTTATACTTACTGTGCACGGACCGCGCCTGGTCTACACCTAGACCGAGTACTACATATCCTGTTACATGCACAGTCACGTAACCTATAGACTCAATGGTTAATAGCCTGAGTCCATAACAGTATCTTCTACTCAATCCTTTTATTTAGCCAGTCAAAATTTTCATTTATTAGGTCATGTCCTTGGATCGCAATGGATAGGTTGTAAAAGGATTTCGGTTAGCACAAGGTAACGATATAACTACCACGAGCATTCTTTTCTAGATACCGTTAAACCTTAGCTACGTTGATCTTATCGATTGTGATCAAATTAAGGCCTTGATTCTTTTAACAAAAACCAAAACGAACATTAACACCAAGTACGCGGATTAATCATCTATTAAAGTTAAGTTAATTACCCTCAGCCAACGTCGTAACCGGCTTGTAATTTGAAAACTTTAAGTCCTTGATGGCTTGTTATTCCGATACTACAAAGCCAGCCGTTTTAAAGAAGAAATTATCGTTAATTTACATACTCATCGGGCCGAAATCTTCTTTTATGTCACCAATAAACAAGGGTTATATGATAAGTAATTTATACCTAGCTATAACTTATTGTGTAATTAATAGGTTAAAAACTAATGAACGCTCACTTATTCCAGTTCGTGAAGTTGTTTAATACATCGTATTACCGTACCTGGAAGATAAATGGCTCATAGTTCCTGTAATTAATCTAGTAAAACGATTCGCTATAAATCAGTTGTTTATTACATGTATACCTACTTTATATTTCGGCTTTCCAGTATAAACTTGCCTTGAGTTTTGGCTAATAAACTAGCTTCTAAAACAACCACTAAACATTGATTTTTTTTTTTCAATCGTTATAGATTACGTAAAAATCAAATATTTACCTTCATTACCGTTTTCTTAAGCGATTAGATTAAGTCTTTCGTACGGATACCCCGTAGTTTTACCTTTAACCTCGTAAATAATTTTCGATTTAAAATTCGTAACATTTAGGTCCTAGAGGTTAAAATTAGCCTTCGTTACTAATTATAAAAAAAATCGAATTATTAGACTGTTAGTTTCAACCCAATTGCTTTCCTCAAAAGGTTTGCCGAATGTCTTAATAATATCTTATATTCGAAGCTTTAATGCTAAGTTTTAGGTATCTTTCTCTTTCCTATTTACCTAAGTAATATTATAAATAAGACCTGATATATATTTCTCCTCTTCAACGCTCCTTTGATTCGAGGGTTATTAGTTCTGCCAGCATTCTATCGGCTTATCGATAACAGGTGGAAAAAAGATCGTATTAGCTTGGTCGCTTCGCTTCAAGGTCTTTATCGTTAGTTTCCTTAATATAGGACTTAAACTGGATAATACGAAACGTTATGGGGCCGTTAGCATCTTCAATAATTACTTTAAAGTTGGCGATACATAAGTTTTTATATACGCTCTCCCATTTTCCTAGCTTTCACCACACGAGGACTTAACTTTACAGCGGTAAAAAAAAAATACGTCGATTATCGTGGGGCTGTTTCTAATGTTAAGAGTGTCGTTAACTTAAAATCGTGAAAATTTCCTCCATAATTACTTTAATACTTTACCGTAAACAACAGCTCGCTTCTAAGTACTTATTAATGATAGAGATTCACTCATCAGACATGGATAATCTCCAAAGACTAACAATGTTGTCACTAAAACATTAAGGCCTATAGTATTATTCAGACCCTTTACCACCATCTCAAGGCGTATCTCTAAATTTATAAAGCTTTTAATCTCCAGTATAATAATATTATACGCTTAGTAAAGTAGTATATTTACCTTTTTAACCTTTTTAATACTTTGGTCGGCCTTTACAAACACTTATTAATACTAGATTCCCATTATTTTAGCATTTTTATGAAACTTGGTCATCTCAAAATTGGTATTAGCATTGTAGAAGACGACGTTAGGTGGGCCCAAATACGTGTCAATTCACAGCATTCTTAACGTTTCCTACGTATCCTTTGATAATAGAGACTATAGAAATTTAGCTCCGTACAAAAGGTTACGAGGTTAATAATGTAAAAAACAAGCTTATTTTTCAGGTAAAACACCTTAATAAAGACCTTGCAATTAAAGGTTTTGTCGCCTTTTAATGTAAATTTAAATATTTGGGGGGCTTATGTATACGTTTGGTAATGGTAACAAATCTCTTCGATCACTTTTAAAGTTAAGTATTCTGTATTTTTATAATCTACGGACTTTAGGACTTTATGCAGCCTGTTAACAGCTAGGTAATTAAAGCGCCAGTGTAATTAACGTATCTTTAACTCCGTTGAATGCAATACCGCTACCTCTAAACCTTAAAGATGAAACTATAGATGCCCTACTTAAAGTTGAAGGGAAACCTTCAGCCGTTTTTAAATAGCTTATCGACGTTAATATTAACATAAACGTCGAAGGTTTTTATATTTTTTAAGAAAAGGAAAAAAAGGGTTTTAGATTAGAGGATATGGCGCATAATCTATCTAACGATATTTTAAACGATTGTTATACCTAATAAAGATAGATATTAACTTAGGCTAAAGCTAACTTTAGCCTTGTCAAAATCGTAACGATTAATCTTAGTGGCTGTAGTGCTCTTCCTTCGTAGTGTTATTTATTGCGAAGAGCTTCTTGTTAAGTAACTTTCTGTCCCTATGTCTGATATAATACTTTGAAACGTGTGGTTCGCATAAGGATCGCGAAGGTTAAAGGTATATAAGGAGTTAGGGGCTTTGTTAGGGTAGAGGTAAGGGTTTTAACCGTTTAAACAGTATAAAAAAGCGTGGTTGACTAGTTAATAATCCGCGTTAAAAGTAATGTTTTCATGTTACTTTATTTGTTTAGGGTTATTGTTATAGTTATAACCTTATCGCTTTCGAAGTATGCAATATAATCCAAGTAATCTTGTCTGAAAATAATAGTGTATTAAATATGATATATTACCTGTTTATTATTACACTCGGTAAGAGGGTAGCGAGTTAACTAATAACTGAGTTTACTATAAGTATCATATTGTTTTGATACCATTACGACGATAGTTTTTACGGTTAAGACGTTCGAATAAGACTTTCTCTTATTAGCGTTAACGTAGTAATAACCTTTAGTCTAGGGTTGTTAGATCAGATTTTAGGCGTTAAAAGTACCTATTAATATACTTACGGTTGACGTAATTAGCTATCGTACGATTTTTTTATTTACATTACGAATATTGTTTATTTAAGGATATATACCGAGTAAGTTTGGTTTACGTACCATTACAGTTGCGAGGGAGAAACGCAATTATTTAAATAAGCCTTAGCAGGTGGAATCTGTGCGTTATATGGCGTAGTTATATAGCGTATTTAAACTCGCTAATGCCCATGACAGCTGCCCGTACCTGCTCGCAAGATATGGCTTCACCAGCGTGAGCCTTGACTATTGACTGTTGGTATAACATAAACTTGTCAAGCATTTTATTTAACGTATCTATTAGTATTTCCTCTTCTTTCTTTATTATTATCGTGGTCCACTTTGTGGTAGTCTAGTTTGTATAATATTGGGTAAGTTAGATATCATATTAGAAGTAGATTTTTATATTATCGTAGATTTTAAGAAAAGTCGTTACTCGAGTTAGGAAGGTTAGGTAGTAATTCCTAACGTTCACTGTAAAGATTCTGGGGAATAATAAGTAAAAAACGGAAGAGAAAACATTCATTTACTTACATATATTTAAGAAGGGTATTTCTTCGTAGTAGAAAGTTTATAAGGCTTCCCGTAATATTTTACACATTATACCAGATCTTGGCTAAGTTCGTGAAAAGTTTTTAATTAATGTTAACCATCTTAATAAGTCTTAGAAAAAAGTCACGATAATCATCCTAATATTTAGTAATGTTTTATTATAGTTTAAATCTTAGGGCTTCCAAGCTACGATATTAAAGGTAATTTCTAGTCGTTTAACCCGAAAAATCAAGTTTTATGGTAGGACCTATAGTGGAATCGCGCGTATAGGTAAAATTTCTATGAAAATATTCTCAAAGGGCTTAGAAATTCTGATTAAAGATCTAGGGGGTAATGGAGACTTAAAGGTTTTAAGGGACTTAAGGATCTTGCTTAATTGAACGGTGGAGGGCGCCGACGATAATATCTTTTGGCGTGTTGGCAACCGCTACTTTGCGCGCTTTTTTACCACTAAGCGCGTACTTCGTATTATTACATAAAGTTGCTAAACTAGCGAGTAAATTAACAGGTTTTTTATTTTTAACGTATAAAGAGGCTTAAATTAACCAGAGATAAAGGGGAGATCTGCTGAAACGTATGTAGGGGTGTTCAACATTTTTAATGCCTTTAATTTTCCTTTGCAGGTCTTAAAGATTAGGATTTTCAGGGGGGTCTTTTCGTTAAGTAAATTTAAAATAGGTTTCAGCCAATCTCGGTAAGACCTTTTTTAAATTGTATATATTACGACAGATAACTTCCTTCTTTAGCTTAGCCTTAACCGTACGTTGGATCATCTTCTACATATTAAGAGTCTAGTGGTTAAAAAACTTACAGAAATCTTAAAAAGAGAGTATGCCACAGCCATAGTTGTTACTAATGTCCTCGTCGAGTATATATTAGCTAACGTAATTAGATAGATAAACTTTTATCAGAGTCTCGTTAACATCCGTAATCCAAAGTTATTCGTCGTAGTAATCAATGAAAATAGTCTTAAGGGCTTTAACTACCTTTATATATTTCTGAGTCGATATCATCTTGAATTTCTGACTTGTATAGGACTTAAAGATTTAAAGGCATAGGGAGTTGGTGTTTTGGCGTGAAGTGGTGTGAGTACTTAGCGACTTGGCATTGAACAGTACGACATGGCTTTTGCGGCGCGATTTTGTATTTTTTCTTATAATAGCGATCCTAAGAATTGAATTAATGTAGTAGAAGAGAATAAAGTAAAGTTAGGGGAAAGGTTTAGTATAAGAGGTAAAGTCGAAGAGTGTTCTTTATTATTAGTAGAGGTCAAAAGTTGTTTATTATAGGTCATAAGACTTAATCGTATTTATAATAGTAGTATCCACAGTAATACTAACTTAGTAGTTTGTCAACTTACCAAACTTTAAGACTTTTCACAGTTAATCCCATCGTTTTTGAAAAATATCTGTAAATATTTCTTGGTATTTTCGATAGCAATACCGTCGCTACCTCCAAGTTGCCGTGAAAACCAACGTAGCTTAGAAATATTTTCTACTTACTACCGTGAAAACCCATACAACAATAAAGACACTTCGTAGGAAACTTTCCTCTACCTTGGTTTTACATAAAGCGTAACCGGAAAATAACCTTTTATTTTATTTAGCTTATCTGGACTTAACCTAATAAACATTGATTATTGTTAGTAAAGCTTTAGATGTTACAATGTCAGCGGTTCGATTAGTCGAAGTAATAGCAGTATTGTGTAGTTACATAGTAGATGTATTATTTTAGGTTTAGCAGACCTCGAGCTGGTCTACGTAGTAATTTGTATAATTAATTGCTTGGTCTGTGCCCTAGTGTGAAGTGTGAACATACTGTATTTGACTTGAAGCCAATGCAGTAGGCCCTCACACAATAATAAACTAAACTTGCAGTCATTATAGTCGACTTTACTGTAAGTCAAGTTAACTTACTGCACTGTAGATATGACTATTCTAATAGATACGTTACGTTCGCTATTATAATAATAACACTTTCCATCCGCCTTAAGAAATTAAAATCTCTGAAAGTATGGGGCTAAATCCTAATACACCTATTTTCATCATGAAAGAATAATATGAAAGAGGCTGTAATAATAGTACCAAAGGTAAAAATATTCTGGATCCACGAAATATACTAAATTTAGGTTTAAACCTAATCGTATACGTAAGGCCTTGGCGCCTATATTAGGGAGATAATTTCGCCTCCTTTTAAACGTAGTACTCCTTTTTAACGGGTTTAAGGTGAAATCGTAATGGAGATTTTACCCCGTTCATAAAAGATAGGTAGGTACATTTTAAACAGATGGAAAACTTAATACCTAATTTAATTAGTTGATCATAGCCTCATTTCCGTTAATTCTTATATACAAATGGCTCTATTTAACTATAATAAGGTCCGGATACGTTTTTATTATAAAGTTAGAACCCCGAAGATCCTATTAGGAAAAGTTAGCGGAATCCTAAGTTAAACCCTAAATTAAGAAGATGTTATTTACGTAAATCGTTATTACGCTCAAGGTGTTATGTCAAGCCATTTTAAATCTTCAAAAAGCTTCGATAGCCTTCGCTTTAAAGACGCGCGTATCGAGGTATACGTTGCCGGATCCCTCCATAATTACGTACCCGTTTCGATAAACCACTTACCCGTGCCTAACGTAACGCTTACCACCGAAAAGCTATTTGAATCCGTCGGTAAAAACTATAGTAGAGTAGTGGACTTAGGCTTAAGTATTAGGTTTAAAAGGAAACCGCTGCGTTTTATTTAATTCTTTCGCTCATAAGGTTATCGAGGAAGTTAGGAGGAAACCATGGAGTGAGTAAAATAAGCCGTGGAAAATTAGAAAAATCGTCGTCTTCCATAAAAAGGCGTAAACGTATCTTACCGGCTTAAGCCTACGTTACGGTAGAAAAAGATCGCTAAGGTCGCCGTGAGCATCCTATGCCATACATGCCTAAACTCGAGTAGATCTCCTAAGTATTACGCTACCGCCAAGGGCATCTAGTCTATCGATTAACGTAGTTATAAAAGCAAAAGTCCCGCCGCTCAAGGCCTTCATTACGGGCGTCGTTTTGATCTGTAATATAAATAGATACCAAATATCAAGGGATTTTGAACGGTAGGTAATACGGAGTCGTTGCTATTTTAAAACAACTTTATTGAAGGGTAAACTAGAGATTTTCAAGGCGACAATATTAGGCAAAATCCTGTATGATAGGGCGACCGTCCTTACCGTAACAACGAGTAAAACAGTAACCTATTTTTTAAAACCCTTTTACTCATATTCGAAGTATTGACTATTGATGTAATAAATAAGTATAGGAATGATCCGGTAATAGTTACAGTACGTAAAAGGTATAGCAGGGGCCTATATATTATAAGTAAAAGTCCCTTGTAGTGCCGGACGACTTTTAAAGCTCTTATCATACGTTTTCTGATATTTATCTTTTCTATTAAAACGCGATCGAACTAAAACTTTAATCATTGTATACCCAGATACTTAGTATAAGGTAAAGGGTTTATAACCGGGTTGTTTGGTCTCGTAACGGTAACAACGAAACGGTTCCCCCGTTGAAAAAGGATTATTAAACCTCACGTTGAGTAATATATAGTAGTTTCAAATTATTAGGGTAAAATCCAACCGATTACTAATTTCCTACGTATTCGCCTCTAATACGTTAGCTTCGAAATCCATAACGTTTAATTTCAATAAAGTTAAGTTTTGTAAGAAAACACGTTATTAACATATATAAAACCCCGCCTTATATATTATTGGATAAGATTTAATATAAAAATAATATAAAAAACCGGGGAAAGAAGTAAGCTTTATAAGGTGCCGTAGCTAAGGTTAAAAAACCACATAATTGCTGTTTAGTACTGTACTCTTATTTCCTTTTGAATTAGTAAACCCTTAACGAGGGTAAGTAAATTACGGTAAACCTATAAGCGTTATATCTTTTACATGAGACGATTATAAACCAGGGAGTCAAATACCCCTTAAACGTTTTTTCAAAAGATCAATTTAACCTTACTATCGGCGAATACATGTTTAATATCGTAAGTTAAGGCTGCAACCAAATCGGCGGTGGATCTTTTAAATATTCTTCTTCTTTATTATACGTTCAGAAAACCCTGTATAATTAGAAACTAATAGATCCACCGGGTTCTAATATGTTTCAACCCCTTAAAGTATACCAGAATTAATGTAATCGGCCATTAGAAACGTGGTTATGATAGTTCCTGGTGTCCTAGCTTAGGTATTATAAAGACCTCTGATTATCGTTATATTTGTAGAAATACTATTAAGCGACAGGATTTGTTATAAAATATACCAATGGGTTTTATGATATGGATTTAATAGGCCATAAAAAATCGCACCATTATGTCCTCAGGTCTGAGGAATGTATTACGGATTTTTATATTGTTCCGTTATACTTTTTTATCGGAGATATAAATCCCTTCCTAAACCATATACTTAGATCTATCCTAGTTGTTTAAAGGGTCGTCAGTAACATTATTAATAACTGAAAACCTACTAACGATATTGTTTTGGAGGATTTAGGTTGATTAACTTTTATCGCAAATAACTTAGCCTTCTACCTCGAAAAAAGGGATGTGAAATGATAATCAAAACTTATATTAACTAATAATACTATATACTTTTGCGAGATAAGCGGCCCAATTAAGCTTTTTTCCCCATAAGCTGAACCGCGCCTTATATAACTTAGCCAGTAAATTCCTACGTTTAATAAACGTAACTCTCTGGGGAGCAGGTTTTTTTAACTTTCCTTATTTAATACCGGGGTTAATTTAATTTAACGGTCTATTATTCTTTCATCTTAATAAGTATCGTAATAATTTTTCTAACTGGTTATAGGGCATTTAAGTATAATCGTATAAAGACCCCTGCCTATTCGTATATTGCGGTCTCGTCTTCAATATCGGATACGTATGATGGAGAGGCTATGCTAATAACGATTAAGTTACTGAACCTAGGCAAATCGGTTTTCGGAACCCTAATCCGTGAAGTCGTAGAACAATAGGATCCGCGAGTAAAAAAGGTTGGTAATAAAACCTTATAATTAAACCTATTATCTATATCAAGGTGGATAACCGTAATAGTCCCGGCGATATTGGTAAAGGTAAGGTTGGGGATATACCTTGAGCGGTGCGTAAAAACTCCTACCTCCCCGTTAAAATATATACTGGAAATAAGTACTTAGGTGTCGAAGGCGCGCCCACCGCGGGCATTATATTACATCAATTTCGCCCGATTTTATATAAGGTTAAAATAGTCATTTACAGTGTTTTAAAATCCTGGTACCTAATTATATATTTCTATTAAAACCTGGTCGGTAAGCTAATCTTCATAAATATCAAAAATATGGTTTCTATTAACGCGTAACAATAATAGCTTCTTACCAAAGCTTGATTTTAAAAGCGAAAAAATAAAAGAAACTCTTTTTCGAATATATATTAAAACCCGGAGCCGAATATTTAGTAAAAACTTACGCCGTTCCTCCTAGGTAGGGGCGAAACCCCTCTAGTTACGAATAGTTAAAAAAAAGGGTTTAAATTTTGTAATGTTATATAAATGCGTAACCGTTATCTTCTTCACTGTATTATGGTTCCTATATATTAGCAATATTATTATTCTCGTCCGCGTAGCCTATAAACAAGGCTTAATATACGGTTGTAACCTTACCTACGTTTACCCATATAATCTTAAGTTTCGTATTGAATTTAGACGTTCGGTAACGCCTAATCGTATTATGCGTTTCAAAAAAGGGTATGTTTAGCATTTGAATCTATTAGAGGTAATTAACCTTACGAGAATAATATAGTTATTATCTGATGCGTTACTTCAATCCGTAAAGCTAAAGGGTCTTATTATATGAAACTGGTACTTATAAATGGCGGAAATTCGGATTTGGATATAAATGTAGCCGATTTTAACGTAAGGGGCCTACTATTACTTAATCTTAAAAAACGGCTGCCAATATTGTTAAGACCCTAGTCGTTAGGACTCTAAAGGTATTAGAAATAGTCTTTCTAACTTTAAATATAAGGTGTTTTAAGGCGTGTAACTTCAAACTTATAACCTATTTACCTACAGACCGGGAATTAGACTTATTAAAAGTAAAGGCTTTAGGGATTATAGCTACTGTGATGGGAGGCTCGGAGTCTCTATATGCAGTATCCTATAACGTAGCTTTTCTCTAGGTATCGTTTGACCTAGATGTTTTATATGATATAAAGTCCGGAAAAAAAAGAGTTACATAATAGATTGACATTCTTTAACGGGGTTACATAACCTCCGAATTTAAGTTTATATGAAAAAAGTAGAGGTTGCACCTTACCATTGACGGCAAATTATTAGCAAATATTACGTTTAAACTGATAAAATGATTCAGGTAAAGGGCGAGAAAAGATTTCTACTTAATCTTAAGCAGAGGCACTTCTAGTTTTATTTTTAAAGGTTAAAGATAGTGGTGGTAAGCCTGATGAAGGCGGAACTTCGCCAACTACATCGTAGGTTTAATCACCCAGCAACTAACAGGCATTCAAAGCTTTGAAGGGCAGCTGGTCACAAAAATATGGACTTAGCAGTGCTAAAAGCAAATGAACAGCTTTGCCACCACTGACAAATATACTTCCAAACCCTCTTAATGTTTAATATTATGTTATAAAAAGATTAAGACTTTAACTTTAAAGTCTTAGTAAACTTATTTTACCTAGATGACAAGCTAATACTTTACGTTATAAACTTCGACACGGCTTCCCATGATGCCAAGTTCCTTGAAAGCATTACGGCAAAGGAAACGTAAAATATCTGACGTATTTTCTAAATTAACACGTACCTTAGGCCACGAACATTACTAGTTTACGATACCAGTACTAACTTTGCTGCGATGAAGTTTTGTACTATTGTCAAATCAATGTGAATTGAATGTCAACAGGTCCCCGTTCAGTCACATTAAGGTATTAACAAGGTCGAAAAGATTTACGCCTTATTTCATAGGGCTTAGGATATCCTTACCCAGGAAATAGAAAGATTTATAAGATAAGAAGCATGGCTTCAAATAGTGGTAAAGGGTTTTAACGACACTATTGGCTTTAATGGTCTTGTATTAACATTATTGGTTTTTGGGGCCTAACTACGTATAATGACTGAATCGTTATCATTGTCAAACACACAGAAACGTGTGATGGTATATAGTAAAGCCCTAAAGGAACTGAGAAAGGAATAGGCACACCGTTAGGTTAACGAAGCCTTAAATACCTGAAACGAACCATTAATAGTAGACCTATTATCTCCCCCCCACTGAAAGTAAAGTCTTTACGTGGCGAAAGCCAGGCAAATAAGGTAAACCGTATAAGATCTTGAGTATTACCAACTCAAATGTGGTAGTGAAAATTATTAATAACCTCATTACTTTTCGAATCACATAGGTTAAGCCGTACGAAGGACCGCTTAAGTCCGATAAAGACCTTGAAGATGACAACCTCAAACATGAACAGATTATCTGATATAAAATTCTAAAGCCGAACGTTGATAAACTAATAAAACCTTAACAGCGTGGAAAACTACTTTAAAAAAGATAAATGCTAAAGGGGAGGATAATGACAAGGATTACAGGTCTGGAAAGGTATATATAACGGTGTGAGTGTCTCCAAAGGAGAAGTTTAATGGAGGACATTCCCTTAAGCTACGTTCCGAAAGCATTATTAATATACCGAATAAGCTATTTAAGGAAAGCAACCAAGTGGATATTAACGGCCTTTTTTTTTTTTTTTTTTTGAAGGGTTGTATAATTTATACCGTTTCGGTAATTTGAAAGCCAATACATCACTATCTTTTATTCGAAGATGATTTATGTGGTTAAAGTCAAACTCACGGCTTATAGCTTAATGATACTGTTGGAATAGTAGTGTTTGCAGTGCAGTAAGTTAACCTTACAGTAAAATTGACTTTACCGACTATAAGTTGAAAGTATTATTTTGTGCGGGCGTACTGTAATTTACTTCGATTCAATTGCAATATGGTCCCACTTTACTCTAGAGCACAGGCCAAGCAATTGGTCATACAAATTACTGTGCAGACCGGCTAGCGGTTTCTTAAATCTAGAACAATATATCTTCCACTTAACTACAGAATACTACTATTACTTCGACTAATCCAATCGACAACGTTACAACGTCTAAAGCCCTATCAACACTAATCAGTGCTTATTAGGTTAAGCAGAAATAAGCTAAGTAAAATAAAAGGCTACTTTCTAGTTATGCTTTACGTCAATAACGGCGACTAAGGTAAAGGAAAGATCTTGCAAAGGGCATCTATTAGGACCATGCCAGTCTATAAAGGCAGGAAAAAAGAAAAGATTTTCGAGTTGCGCCAGTTTACAACAGCGATCTAAAAGTAAGCTACGGTATTGTTACTTAAAAACACCAAGAAATCTTTACGAATCCTTTTTAAAAAACGTTAAAATTGACCGCTAAAAATCTTAAACGTTAAAGTGGCGAACGTCTAAGTTAGTACGATTATAGGTGTTACTAATATAAAAACGACTAAGTTCTACAGCGAAATAACAAATAACCTTCGACTACTACTTATAATAATAAACGACCTTCGACCTTACCATTTACACCAAACCTTTACCCCTAATTTACTCTTCCATTTTCCCTACGCTAATTGAATCGTCATGTTCGCTGTTTTAAACTAAAATATTAAAAAAATTCAAGTTGCGCTGAAAAAGCTACGTCTCCCGACTCAACGCCAAGTTCCCAAGTTCCCACGCAACTTTACAACAAAACACTAAGTCCTTACACTCAACATCGCTAAATCCCTCGCAATATACTCCCACTAAGTTCTACACAATCCAAATCCTCAAAATAGCATTTGGCCAAAAACAAAAAGAGGCAATTCAAGCCCTAGAACCCCAATTTACCACGCATTTCAATAAAAAGCTTTAAGGCTACGACGTGAATTAAGACTCAATAATAAGTCATTTGATTAACTTCATTAGCTACTATATTATCGACTACGATGGAGACAAAGAATTTAACCGCGGTGACCGCGCTTTCTAAAACTTTTGCTACGTCTTTAACGACTAAACCATTAAAATATGAAAAAAGGTTTAAAAGGGAATCGAATTGAAACTAAAAGCAAAACGTAAACACCGAGGGATTTACGTATTGAAAAAAGGCTTAATTAAGCTGGCAAATAAACTCTTTAAACTAACCCAATTTTACGAATAACCTTAGAATTCATGCCTTAAATGAAAGGGTATTAAGAAACCTTAACGCCCTTATACACGTTCTAGGGGGTCTCCCTTTTACCCTCAACTAAGTTAAACCTCTTTACGCGTTAACGATAAGGAATCTGTTAACTTGATAGGCAGCCTAACACCTCTACGCGAAAGCGCAGAATACGTCCTTAGCGGCGGCAAAGCACGTAGAGCAGTAGCCACTCACGCAACTAAAGGAATCAACATCAATGCTCTACACCAATCAATTGAACAATATAGTCAAGCCTCTCAAAATCTTCAGATCTCTCTTACCCCCTAACATTTTAATCAAAATCTCCAAGCTTCCTCAAAGCTTTTTAACAATAGGGTTGACTATACGCGAAAGCCCACCACAGGTCCTACTATAAGACTTTACCCCTCATGCTGGACAACTGGAAATTACCCATAACACCGTATTTCGAAGGCTTTAAAACTTAAAATACTAAGAAACACCACTAATATAAACTGGGATAATTATCACAACCTACCCCTAACACCTGTAAAGATAGTTAATACTAACTACAAATCTTTTACAAACTTCGCCAAAATTTGGAACGACGTAAAAACATATAACGGAAAGTCTTATAACCTCTTCGATACGAAGATAATAGCCTTCTTAAATATCTGTAAGTAAATAAAGATTCCCCCTTTTTATTTTTACTTACTATTTCCTAGAATACTTACAGGGAACGCCAAAAACTACCACCTAACTTTCCTAATCCAGGCAACCACATTTCAAGAAGTTTACGATAACATATAATCCCACTTCGAATATACCATCCACCTTGCTCAATACCATACAAATTAGGTCATTACACGTTAAACCACGATAATGGCAAAAACAAAATACTAATGAATGTGGTTAATCAAATACTTAACAAGTTGACATTATACTAATAAGAAAAAGAGAAAGTTCATAATATCGAATTTACACTTCGCGAGCAGATACAGGAAACAGTTACGGGTGTTAACGAGTTCGAATACACCTTACAACTCCTAAATGCCACCTATAAAGGCGTTTTAGCCTATTACGCTTTTGACTTACAATGATAATAACATATATACTAAAATCACTAAATATATACCCTTAATTTGGCAACTTCCTAAACGTAAACTTAAAAAAACACGGTAATGAATTACTTCGATCGTAAATACAGTTACAGGCAATCTTAACGCCTGAGATTTAGCCTATCGACTATAAACTAGAGGCAATAGCCACACTAACGTTAATAAACCCAAGATTTAAGCAGACCATTCAACCGTAAATACTATCGTCGGGATAATGACAAAAGTATTAAATTTATAATAAGTTTGGCTATTGGTGTACTCGGTACATTTTAGCTGAGCGAAACAATGAAAATGTAATGTATTACGTACAATACCCTACCACTTTTAAACAAAATTACTTGGATTAAATCGTAAACTTCGAAGGCGACAAACTAATTGACGGCGATAATGCCCTTAAGTACATTAAGTGGTATAAAGATACTTCCTCCAAAGCGGCCCAGTAACTAACCAACCACGCCTTCCTATACCGTTTAGGTAATAAAGATGCTTAACTTTGACTTAATCAAGTCTCTAACATATTAAAAACCTTTAACCTCCATAATTGTTTCGCGGACTACACGTTTCAAGGTATTATACCCGACAAAAGGGCAATAAAGTACTTAACAAGAGGTTATTTATAGTACGTGGCATTATGGAGGGAAAACACTACGGCTACTGAAATTAATCGTTACGATACAGGTAAGCCTAAAGTTAGCTTCGAACCAGGCATACAATTATTGTTACTAGGGATAACAGTAATTTAAATTGTTATCAAATCGATTATATTTCCTATCCTCAAATCTCCTAACTCTTTTCTTTTTTACTTAACGAATATAAAGACCTTTAACGTTAATATTAATATTAACGCCAACGAGTTGGTCAAAAACTGCCAAAGGTTTCCCATCGCCTTTGAATGATGGTACCTATAGTTTTTTCTTTAAAGCCCTAAAGTAATAGTATTAAACCTAAAAATTACGGAAATATGTTAATTACACCGGCGCTTTAACTACCTAGCTGTTAACAAACTATATAAAGTCCTCAAGTCCATAAGGTATAAAGATATGGAATAATTTACCCTAAAAGCTATTGAAAAGATTTACCACCACTGCCAAACGTATGCTCAAAACTCCCGAAAATTCAAATTTTCATTAAAGAACGATAAGGAATAAAATTACGGGATTTTTAACGATATGTTCTACTCGGATAACAAACCTATTTTTTATGTTGTTAACTTCGCAACCTCTTTTCACAGAGCTAAATTTTTAAAATACCTTACGGCCAAGAATATGTGGGAAGTGTTAAAAATACTGTAAATTAACACGTACTTAAGTTTAACTAACGTTGTTGTTTACGATACCGATACCAACTTTACGGCGGTGGAGTTTTAGGAAGATGCTAAAATAATGGGTATTTAGTTCAAATTAGTGCTTGTAATGGTCCACTAGAATATTCGGAAGGTTAAAAGAACGTACTACTTACTTCGCCGAACGTACAATATCCTTACGTTAGATATTGGAAACTTTACGGACCTGGAGTCACGCTTTTAAATAGCGGTAAAGGGCTTAAGCGATATTGTAAACCTTAAAGACCTAATACAAATGTTGCTGGTCTTTAAAGCGTACCTACGCCTAAAGAGAAAATCTTTGCTATAAACAAGTACCTAAAGGAGAGTTATAGCCTACAGAAAACCCTTGAAAAAACTACGAAAGAAATCGGCACGCTGCCAAGTTAACGACACCCTTAACACTAAAAATAACCTTATAATAATCGATTTATTTACTTTGCCATCATAAAGTGAAGTACTTGTATAATAGGAGCCGGGTAAATAAGAGGGTCTATATAAAACCTTAAATATCGTTAACTTCAAAGTAGTTGTTAAAATTGCTAACTATTCTGTATCTTTTTATACCACTTATATTAAACACTATATTAGGGCTACTAAAAATAAAGACCCTTTGATGAAGCTACCGAGCTAATATAAGAATCCTTCACCCGTTATCGACAAGTCGATAAAACGCCGCCAGCGCGGACTACCTCCGAAGAAAAGAAACATTAAAAAAGAAAATTACACACCAGGTCGTATTCACAATACTACTTAAGTAATTAGGAAAGAAAAAGTTAACGAAAACTTAACAATAAAAATTCGGCTACAATGCATTATGAAAATTTTCGACAAAATTTTTAACGAAAATAACAAGGTCGAAATTAATGGCCAACTAATTCGAGGAGTTATATAATTCGAACCGAAGGCCGATTTCAACCTTCAAAACTCGAATATCACGATTTTTAGGTCAAGTATTATACACGAGGTTAAAATTAAGACCACAGGGCGGCCGTACAAAAAGTTACACCTAATCGCTTAAGGATAGGATAATAAAAGTAAAGACTGCATCATTATGTAATCTTTAACGATTTAAAAGATTAGCGAGAGTTTGGTGGTAGTTTTAACAATAAGCTTACTAGCTAAGAATAAAGGCAATTTTAGGCTTAATAGCCGAAATATAATGCAAACCTATACGTAGTTAGTAATAGACTTATAACAGATCGTATTACTAGAATTACCATAGGAATTACAGCCTATTTATACTTTAGGAATGGTAATACGATTTATTAAGCCTCCATACAAACTAGTTAAAGCAAGCGTCTACTAATTCCTAATCTACCAATCAAACTTTAAATCACGGCTGGGTATAAATTTTTTAATATACGACCCGTATCTATTAGTCACGTAAGATAACAACTTTAGTCTAATAGGTATATAGATTAACGATACGCTTTTTATTGGAACGGATAGTTTTGTAACATAGAAAAAGAAAGCGATCGAGGAATCCAAATTCTGGAATTACAAGCCGGTAACGACGTTAACGAAGCGTAACTAACTTAACTTTAACAAATTGTCAATCTGTATACTTGGTATTAATACTAGCCTTGGTTTCCGCTAAAAAGGTTAGAGTATAAATTTGGCTATAACAGAAAAGACTAACCCGGCTAAAGCCTAACAATACCTAAAATAACGTTCCTATAGCAGTTATATTACCACCCTATATTAATAGGAGTCTTTTTACTGCCTTTTCATTACGACTAAAGTATGAAATCTAATAAGTAACGACTTTAAATAGCTTGATAAAAGGATTAAATAATAAATACTAAATTTAGACCGAGAGATTCATATAATACCAATCAACTTATCGAAGGTTAAACTAATAATTTTTACGAATAGTCATTTTGTAAATAACACCAAATTTTCTTCAAGAATCAGTTTCCTAATGGATTTCGTTAATGAGAATAGACTGGAAGACCAATTTAATATTATCGGTAACATAATTTATTAAACCTCTGTCAAATATGAAGGATTACACAAAGCGTACTGACTTTAAAGGTATACGGCATAATAATAGACTTTAATATAGGTGTAGCATTATGAGAAACCCTTAACGTCATTATCAGATAGCTTAAGATTTCCTATATACCGGTAGTAATCTATATCGATCCGAGAAGCCTATTCTAATGCCATTCGAAATTCGTAACTATTAGTGAATAACACCTGAAAATCGACATAATAGTATTCCGTGAAGCCTACGAAGAGAGAAAAATGAAGGAGTTTCGATAAAATAACGGTAAAAACATTCCTATTAATGCTATAACAAAGGTATCGCCTAATAAAGCCCTTAAAAGGTATATGGATAACAATACGCAAATTATACGTATCGAAGGTTACGTAGATAGGTATCCCAGTAAGCTTAAGTCACGTGGTGAAGGATAGAGATATATGTGCGAACTGCAAAAATACCAGGGAATTAACAATATTAACTTGTTTAATTAAAACAGCTAAAGTAAAGAATTATATAGGTTTATAGCGGAAAAACTTTTTGTAAAATTTGATAAAGGCGGAAATCAAAGTCGTAGGTCAATTCATGGAAATTGAGGTCAATTGACATACAATTCGATACAAAGGTTGATTGAAATTAACAAGGGTCTAGCTAGTTAACCAGGTCGCAGTTTAACGCTTGCTGGAAAAAATCAATCAATCACACTAGCGTGCGCATATAAACTAAAAAACCGCCAATATTAAAATAGTACTATTTACAGTGCAATAGGTCAACTTTACTTAAAGTAAAGTTAACTATAATAACTACATGTTGAGTGTATTGTTGTATGCGGGCGTACTGTAATTGACTATATGTCAATTATACTATAGCCCCACTTCATACTAAAGCACATGCCAAATAATTGATCATACAAATTACTATGGAGACCGGCTAGTGGTCTGCCAAAACTAGAACAATACTTCCACAACTTGACTACGCAATACTACTATTACTTTGACCAATCGAATCGACAAAGTTGTAACTTCTAAAGCCCTATCAACAGATATAGTAATAAAGGTAAGGACTAAATCCTTACTTAATTACTTATAATACAGAAGATTAGCCAGCGTTTAATCGTCGTAGTTGTTACCAATTTGACTGTTGACATCAAAGGTTAGTTGACACTTAATTTCCGCGATATAAAGTAAGCATATATGTAGTTTATCACCAAGATTTAGCAGATTATACTGTTAAAACTGCCGACAAAACTAAAGTACAAGTTTCCGGCTGGTACGGTAATGCGTTATATTAAATCTTCATATGGATCAACCGAAACATGCGTCTATTAGTTCTTGATGTACCAGACGTAGTTTAAAAACAGGTTAGACATAAAAACATTAACGTTTAACCTGTACCGATTAATTTTGGAAGGCAAAAACTTTGGTATTGTAGGTATAAAAATTAATGATACCTTTTCCCTCAGAAATACCGGGTTTATAACGGCAAAATAACGTGCCATCAAAAAGTTAGGTCATTAAAAATGTAAGCTAATCGAAAAGTTGGTTAAAGGCACATAATTTAACTTTAATGAATCATCATTTCGTATCTATAGTATTAAGTCTAAAAGCGGCGCTTATATTAGCCCACGTCAAAAAGAGCAAGCTAAAAACCTAGTGACTATCTATAGAGCCGACGAGGTAAAATCACAAAGATACCTAGAGCAAAAGACTTGTACAGCCTACATCGCTACGTTGTACTAACTGGAGG
The DNA here is from genome assembly GCA_038502455.1 of Anisogramma anomala. Lineage (NCBI taxonomy): Eukaryota > Fungi > Ascomycota > Sordariomycetes > Diaporthales > Gnomoniaceae > Anisogramma > Anisogramma anomala. Next base: position 13,300,473 of record JASMMZ010000001.1, read on the forward strand.
TATCATGCGACCTTTCCATTGCGACACAAGTACAAGATCCATAAGATGAAAATTTAACAGGATAAACAAAAGGATTTAGTAACAACTGAACCATTTTAAAAGAAGAATGAACATAGTTTAGTAAATCCAACGAAAGAGAAGCTAATAATATTTACGGATAGGTTATTTTCTCACAATATTAACCTTACATCGTAAATAGGCCTTTCAATAATGCTCGTTAATAAGAAAAGATTTAAAGCTCAATTTACAGTTACTAGAAGCCTTATATACTAGATATATGTCAATTATAAGCGTGTAATATAAGGCGTACTAGCTTTGAAAGTCTATGGTATAATAGCAAGCTTCAACATCAGTATGATGAATAACTATATACTAAAAATTATCGAAAAATAGCTAAAACTGTCTCAGATACCTATAGTAATATATAATAGCTCCCGAAACCTTAAAGAGTACCTACTAATGCTAGGCAGGACTAATAAAAAACATCTAATAATAAACGCAATACCTTTAGAGGAGGCATATAAAACCCGGGAAATCGACAAGTTCCGGTTAATCAACGGCAAAAATAACCCCGCCGACGCTACAACTAAAGTCCCGCCAAATAACGCCCTGGAAAAGTTTGTAAAAAGCAATAAGTTAACCATAGAAATCAAAGGCTATGTAGATCGTCCGGAATATAATGCAGAGGAACAGAGTTACCGTAGACAACTTGAAAAGTACCATGGTAATAATATCAATATCAATACCAATACGTTAAACTAATAGCAAGAGGTACGCAAGTAATGGAATGCGTATTAAGTATTAGTTTGTTGCTAAAAACCTGTTCACGGGAATTCAGGAAAGAAGATCTTAGAGGGGTAAAACAAAAGATCCATAAAGGGCCGTAGTTAATATTAATTTTAATATAGATTAATCGGAATTAACAAGGGTTTGGACTTTTATTGGCTTGTAAATTAAGGAGGGATCTTAGAGGTTACTAACAACTAATGGAAAGCCACGATGGCATACATGCATAGAACAAAAAGTTGCCAGTATTGAAATAGCAGTCAAATGTAATACAGTCAAGTCTACTAAACTATTAATTTAGTTGGTTGTACTGACTATAAATTGGCTAAAGTTTGTGAGACTGCACTAAAAATGCAATGCAGTAGGTAACCACTTCAAAATGAGTCACAAGCTCAATCGTTTGGCCAAAAAAATTAGTGTGTAGATCGGCGAGCAGTCTGTCAAACTTAGAACTTACCACATCACATCAACCAACATCAATTCAGAACCAGTTACTTCGACCACAGTGATTCGAATCGACTACATTACGACGATAAAGGCCTAACAACAAGAATGGAGTCATTTTTATGGAAATAGTATTTATAATAATACTAATTAATCTTTTTGTTAACTTAACAAACTTTAAGACCTTTAGAGGTTAATTTCAACGCTTTAAAATGGATCTGATAAAGATTTATTGGTGTTTTTAATAGTAATACCGTCACTTACTTCTGATTGCTGTTATGGAATAACGCAACCCAAAAGTCTTTTCCATTTCTAGCCTTTATAGACTAATGCATTATTGATAGAGGCTCTTTGCAAGATTCTTTCTTTTCCCCTAGCGCCTTTTAACGTGTAGCGTAACCGGAAAGTGATTTTTTTTTACTTAGTTTATCTGCGCTTAACCTAATAAGTACTGATCAGTGTTGGTTGAGCTTTAGACGTTATAACTTTGTCGATTCGATTGGTCGAAGTAATAGTAGTATGGCTTGGCCAAGTAATAGATGTATTTTTTTAGGTTTTACAGACCGTCAACCGGTCTGCAAAGTGATTTGTATGGCCAATTGCTTATTTCGTACCCTAGTATGAATCGGGCACATACTGTACTTAATTTTCAGCTAATATAGTAGACTCATAACATAATACACTCAACTTATAGTTAGTATATTCGACTTTACTGCAAGTAAATTTGACTTACTACACTGAAATTACTATTCTTTCAGCAAAGTAAAACTTAAACTTAATATTTAACGAACATACATATCATAATCAGAAGTAAACGATGGAATTATAAAAATATAATATATTAACTCAAAAACAGTTGTCCTAATAATCAAGCGTTGAAAATCAGAGATAAAAAAACAGATTTTAGGGACAATAAAAAGCTTATAATAAGCTAATATAAAAAAATATGTTTTAAAATTTAAGCTCTAGCCAATAGAAGATAAACGGGGAGTTGGTATAAACTAAGAACTTTCTAACTTTAACTACTAGCATCCGCTTGAAAACAATTTAACGAAACGTAAAATATGAGTTTATTTTACACATTATATTATATATTAGCTTTGGTTATAACCGAAACCTATGTAGTAGAAATGACATAGGCAAGTAATTACTTATTCGTTTTCTTCATTTTTTCATTATATTCCGAAAAGAAATGTTCCAGTCTTTTAACACTAATATATCCTATTGAGTACAAGCTTTTTACCTATAGTTGCGCTTTTAAAGCCTTATCTAACTATATTTTAAAGCTCTCTATTGTTATCTATCATCTTAACACAATCATTATTGGTAGCTCTTCAAGTGACCACAGTTGTTGATTCGAATTGTTCATCAAAGTAATAAGTTGTATGGAATTCGAAGTAAATGTAGTTGAGTTGTAAGTTGATCAGATCGCTAGCCAGTCTATACACTAATTTTTATAAGTTTCTGTTTGGAAGGTGCCCTATATTGAATTGGGTACTCTAATTGTTTACACGGAATATATGTTGACATATGTATCAACATTTACGGCTTTTTATTATATGATGTTAGTATTTCTTATAATACAAATGTTGGATAATGATAGTAATTCTTCTTTTTCCGAATGTATCAATAGTAAGCTAATTTTATCTATAATACCTTACAATTAGTTTGTACTACGAACATCGATTAATTTCTATTCTAGTAACATTTTTTTGATTTGAAATTAATCCTCATTATACTAATCCATTATATTCACAGTAACAACGTTAGAACCATTCAACCACGAATAGTCTTTCGAATTTCTAGATTACATTTTTATAGATAGACTATTCACATAATCTTTCAATCAACTGAAGCATTTCAAAATTTACGCATTTTGAATTTAATAAGCAATTATTGATCGTATAACTAATCGTTTCTTTTCAAGGTTCTTTCGCGTCTATTACACCTGTAGGACCTACTAATGAGCTTGCTTAGTATATTGTTAAGACAGTGGCGTCTATTTCGTCTACTGCTTTTGCTAGGCTTATAACTCCTATTACACCTATTAATAAGCTTATAGAGCCTGTTATGCCTATTGCTTCTACTGGGCATATAGCTCTTATTGCGCCTGTTCCCTAACATTTTATCCAACCTTTTGACTATCATTTTGTTTAACTTCTTCAAAGTTGTTTTGAATGTTTTCAATATCATTAAAGGGTTTTGACGGGATTCTAGATTTTTCTGGATATTTAAACGGTTTTAAAAATTGTTAGAAAGGTCTTCAGAAGATCTGAAAAGTCTAGTTGATTACACGCAACTGCGCTCTGATGTATTTTATTGACGAATTTTTCTTCTAAATGCATGTATAAGCGTTAGTTTCCTTCAAACCACTTTAGAGATTCATTTACTTTTAACCATTTTGAAGGATACTGGATATTTGAAGAGTATCTATATAAGGAATATATAGTCTTTGTTCAATCGATTTAATACTTAATTTCATCCTAATATTTCCGTTTATATTTTTTATATATTGATTAACCAATATTGTATGTTTTTCCGCTACCGTTTCTATCAATCATATTAGGTTTAAGTCCCACAAATAGAAACCTTACAATGTATTTGGCTCGATGTTTCATGGTAAAATTGGTATTAATTAACTTAATCTTCTAGTTATATACAACGTCTCAAAAATTTTAGTTAGTTTAGGAAAGCATTTCTTATATGAAAATTTACCGTCATAATTAATAAGCATCTTATTTACTTACTTTATTTAAATGAAAATATAGTGAAGATTTTCCAATCAATAGACATGGATGTTATTAACAACTCCTGGACTTATTTGTTAGAACTACTGGAAAATAACAAAAAATGCTCAGAAATTATTCTTAACATAGATGTCTCCGTATATTAAACTCTAATTACTGAAAAAATATGTCTTACCCCCGTCTAAATTGTTTTTCTATATTTGATTATCAATTACCAATTAATATTAGTAAGTTTTTAAGCAGCTATACATATCAATTTGAATTGTTAATCGAAATAATAAGTTATATAAAAATGTAGGTATATGTTAATAGACCTCTAGACGTTTCAATGTTGTCGATTCGAATCGGTCGAAGTAACAGTAGTAATGCGTAGTCAAGTGGTAGATGGTTACTTCTAAGTTTGGCAGACTGCTAGCCAGTCTGTACATTACTTTGTTTGGCTAATTTCTTGGCCCATGCCTCATATTGAATTGGGTACTCTACCAAAATTGACTTGCTGTTAGTATAGTTAAATTTGACTGAATTGCACTTGAACGCTATTTCAACACTAATGGCTCTTAGTTTTACGATGTAAGTACCGGTAATAGTACGTTTGACTGAAAAAAAAAAAAAAAAAAAAAAACGGCTACGCAACTATTTCCCTATGTCTTCCCTACCATCATATTTATGTGTGGGAACAGCAGTCAAATGTAGTACAGTGAAGTTAACTATACTGACTGTAAGTTGATTATATTAACTGTAAGTTGACTGTATTGTTTGTGGGATTAACTGTATTGACTGCAAGTCAAGTACAGTAGATCCCTACTTCAGACTAGAGTACGTCCAAACAATTAATCATGAAAGTTAGTGTGCAGACCGTCTAGGGGTCTGCAAAACTTAGAAGTAACAAATCACTAAATACAATACAATATATTAATTATTTCAACCACGAGTCGAATCGACTACGTTGTAATGATAGAGGCCTACTAATACTAATCAGTGCCTATCAGGTTAAGCAAAGATAACCTAGATGGAAGAAAAGGCTACTTTCCAGTTATTACGATTTGTTTAATCAAAGGAAAGGAAATGTTCTTGCAAAATACCCCTATACACTACCAAATTGTTTGTAATAGTAAGTAAGGAGAGCTTATAAACTGTGTAGTTATTTGCGGCAGTTTATAAATAGCGACACTATCGCCAGTACTAACTAAGACGCTAAAATCTCTTTATTAAACCAGTTTTAAAGGGAAAATATTGATATTAATCACCTAAGAATCTTAAAATCGTCAAAATATTAAAGTTGGTCAACGGTTAGGTCACTATTACTATTGCTGGTACTACTATTAGAAATCGGAAATAGCAAGAGACTGAATACCACGACCCCTTTAACTCTAATAAACAACTAATAACTTATCTTTCTAACCCAATTTTATTCTCCTATACTTCCTTGATCGTTAAATTACTATACGAAAAAGCCAATATTGACATTGAAAAAACCCACGCTAAAAATGAATTAATTAAAAGCTTCAGATTTACGTTCGTTGACAACTTTGACAACGATTTATGGCAAATAAACGCTAAAAAAATTTCCCCTTACATATATAATTAATTACATTTGTTATTTTATCTTCGACTTATAACCAACTAGATTCAACTAAAAACATAACCGATTTAACAACTTTCACAAGTGGTTGGTAAATAGATTTTGGAAATGTAAAAAAAGATGAATGAGCTAGTCAAAATGGAGCTAAAGGTTAAGTTATATGAACGAAAAATCTACTTTTTTATAGAGAAAAGAAAATAAAGGTAATTTAGTAAACGTATTATATGAATACGCAACAAAAGAGGACCCTTAGTGGATATATAATGGTAAAATCAAAGGTATTACTAGCGATAGCATCCATTAACACCCTTATACGTATTTGTAAGGTGCTGTTTAAACCTATATTAATTCCTTTAACCTTTACCCTTCAGTTTAAGGACCCTAACATATGAGTCACACTGTCAATGATAAGTAATTAATGAACCTAGGCACAGCAAGTCCTCAAGTTTACGAGTACCCTAAATCCACCAGTCAATTGAACAAGAACCCTAGTGTTATGACCCAAACACGTTGGCGGGTCAGGAAACAGGCCAGCATGCAGCTGAGCTACCGAGAGCCTGAAGTCCAACACATCAGGCGGGGAACATCTCTTTGTCAGCACCAGACTAGGCAATCCTCCAGGGTTAGGGTTATCTAGATCATAAGTGCTCACTGAGCCTCAGTGAGCACCGGTGAGCTTCAGTACTGAAGATGGTATAAAGGCTATAGGATATAAGGACACGGTCAGCACCAAATAGATAGTATTTCCTTCATAGAACTTCAGTTGTCAATCTAAGTATTCAGTCTACACACCTGAATAGCCTAACAGCTAGTGATCATTCTACAACACGAACAAACATCTTCTTGATATTGTACCTTTGTTACCTCTGCTACCTTACTGCTAACATAAACCCCCTGACATCTTTTATTTACTCACGGGTATTTAGTGTAATCATTACATAGGGCTAGAGTTAATATCTTTTCACTTGATATTTTATAATTTGAAAATCTTAATTTAGTTATTTACTTATACGAAAGATTGTTTGCTAAGCTTCACGAATATCTTGAAGTGAAGCTGGAACTATATAAATTGATTGAAACCATTACATTAGTAAGAGAATAGAAATATGCTAAAAATTCTTTTTTAAAAAAATGATGTAAGAAGACAATTATTAAAGTCTAAGCTATGATCTCTAAAAAACTCCAAATAATGAACTTTCACGAATATTGATTTATAGATAATAGTAATTAAAAGATATGTTGTTAGTAATAACAGCTTTTCCATCTTCAAGGGTATATTTAAAATTAAAATGAATATAATTTAGATTGAAAATAATTATACACAATGTTTTACGACTATCGACTACAGTCTTATGAATAATTTTAAAACTATACGTACACGAATCCGGGCCTACCGGATAATTACATTTTGTATTAACCTAGACCTATCATTAATTATTGTTAATATTAAGGACTTGTGTTGAGCGCCTTTGAAGCTAATTAGCATATGCCAAGGTAATGAACCTATGCACTATCAAAAACCTCTTAAAAAACTTAGTTGACTACATTCTTTACAATATTCCTCCTTAGCTCAATTTACGGCAACGTTTGAAAATACCAGAAAAAAACTCGTCTATCAAGATCGTTAGGTAAAGGATATTAAATACTCCCTTGAGTTTCTGACCTGGACTAAGTTTAAATTTCTAGTTTGAAAGGTCCGTATACTAAGTTAACTATGGAAAGCCGTTCTTCCCTTACTAATTAGACTAATTAGACTTTCAAAACGAAAAAAGGCTTTAAGGAGGGGGAAAAAAATCTAATTCAGTCCTCGAAAAACTGAAGCTTATGGATAAGAACTAATGTATTACTCCGTTAAAGAAAATCCATCTTACCAGCCTTTACAATTACAAAATATAATGAGTAAAGGCCTGTTAAGTGTTTTATTCAAATCTACAGCCTTTCAAGCCTGGAAAATCTTCCAATTTCAGTAAATTCATTAAAGAAAAAAATGGCGGACTTCGTTGCAATTGATAAGGGGAAAAAAAGACCGCTACAAACAACACCACAACTTTATTGTATTACGCGTAAGTGAGTATTTAGATATTTCATGTAACTGAGTTATTGTACAATACCCTATACAGGTCTCTGAAATGGAGGTTTTGAGCTAATCAGAAGCCGTATCTTACACGAGTGGTCCCGCTTCAAGGGATCTACTTCCAATATTAAAGGATCCACTCTCAATGTCAAAATCTCCACTTTTCACGTCAAAGGTCCCACTTTTCACGTTAATCCGCCGAAATAACCAATTAAATGCCGTATCAAAAGCGGGTAATGCCGCCTTGCAAACTTTACTTTCAATGTTAAGCTGTTAAAACTTAACGTTAAATTTTGATATTTTTACTTTTTCCTTCACATCATAACATCGTTTTACATTCAATGAATACCAATTTTGGGATATGATGAAAGTTAACTTTAACTTATCATGTCATATTTTCAATAATACGAAGTGAATTTTACAACTAAAGATGTAAGGTAAAAACTACCCTTGATTACTAATAAGGGATGATATAATTTAACCTATAAGTCAAGGAACGTCACAAATATTAATTAAATCTGATGAAGGTTACAATACTTTAACTCCCCACAACTTTTTTTACTTCATTAAGTTTATTATAAACCCAATTAAACCATCAAAGCTTTACAGCTTAGGTATTAGGGTTAAAGGCTTATTTTTGGTTTATTTACGAATCGAGGAAACAGTTGCTGTCATAATTAACGACTAACCATCATTTAAGCCTAGAATTTCTATTATCACTCCACTTTACTCATTAAGTCCTTCTATATTTTCCTTTGGCGTATTAGGTTTAGTTATACGAGTTTAAAGCCAGTAGAAGAATTACTTTAGTTGTTGGACGGCTCCAAAAAGAACCAGGAAAAGGGAAACTTTAACCTTATTGATACTTTATATGAGCTTTCCAAAAGCACTCGATAGCGACCAAGATTTTAATACAATACCCCAGAGAAATAAGGGTTTATCTAAACCCTTAATAGCTCTTTGGAAAAAGCTATTGACGAAAGGGACGAATTCTGTAACCTAATGGTTACGGATGTTAAGTGCCTCTATAGAGTATGTAATAAAGCTATCATATCCCCTTATAAGAAACTAAAAGCCATTTATTGTATACTAAACGATATTATTCAACGTATTGATTATATTACCGATTACCTGATTTTCAATAAAATGAGAAAAACAGTAAAATATTTAGTTAGAAAGATATCCATTAATTACATATTTACCCCTAAGATGTTTTTACCATATACCTCTAAAGAGAATGGTATATCTAAACGCTTCAATGAAGTGATTTTGGAAAAAATGCGTACCTAAACTATTGTCGAAAAAGTGTTATACTACTTGTAACTCTACCTTCTCTAAGAAGCTTTTGTTATAGTCAACTTAACGGTTAACAATAGAAGCAAAATCCAATGCATTACGCCCTACGAGGGACTCTTAAATAAAGTGAAGGCATACTAAAACAATAGACTTCACGTTAAGTACGCCTTTACTTTAAGCTTTACTATTATTATACATATATATTTAATAAGAATAGTAAAGAGTTAAAAGACCAATTTAACAGGAGAGAAGGGATTCCCTCTTTTGTGGCAGTTTTGGGATATTATAAAGCTCTGGTATATCTTTAAGTTTTACCTATTCAACTGGCTAAAAATACAACCATGCAAATCATTTACACTTTAAACTCAACGATCTTTGAAAGAACTATTTCAGGATATCGTAAAACAATTGTGAGGAATAAATAAATTATTGAAGTTAGTATTATTTATAATACTGCTACAATTGTTCCAAATTTCAAGTTAAGAAGGAGTATTCGTCAAGTAATGATAAATATAGAAAATAGCTTACCGACGAATGCTGTTAATATAGATATGGTTTAGTTTATGCTTTTAGTTAATAATCAAGAAAAACAACTAACTTGGAGTAAAGCATTGAAGGTTCCTGATGCGGAGCAGTGGAAAAAGACCCTTTACAGTGAAATAAAGAGTCTACTGTCCCTTAAGATCTTCAAATCCGTTAAAAGAAATAGCACCCAGCATATTCTAACAGCAAAGGTAGTCACCAAAGTCAAGGTTAACTCCAACGGTCAGATTAAAAGGTACAAAGTTAGGATTGTAATAAAAGGATTTAATTAAAGATATAGTATTAATTACATTAAAATCTTTATTATTATGGAAAAGTCTTATACGTGGAGGATCCTTATTAAGTTAGCTGCCTTTCATGACTGATATATCAATAAAATAGACATCGATGCGGCGTTTTTTAATGGAGAACCTAAAAAATTTGTGTTAATGTAAATACCAGACACTATTAGAAACTTTTCCTTGAAATATCCGGAATAAACCAACGTAAGCTTTAATCCTATAGTTGACCAAGTCTCTAAACTTCTAGCATCACTATACGGACTGAAACAGGCTTCCAAACAATGTTTTAAGAAGTTAAGCGCAGTATTTTATGTCTTTCAGTTTAAAAACCTAAGCTTTAACAATGCGATATATATTAACTATCATCGTCGGCTTATTATATATATTTACGTTAATGACTTTCTGATAATAAACCTTAAACTGAATGTTATTAAGATATTTATGATGGATATTGGGAATCATTTTTAGTACAAAGACCTAGAACAGTCAAAACACTTCCTAAGTGTACGTATTTTGAGGAATAGAAACGCGTATACGATTATCTTAGCTCGAAATACCTATATTTAAAAGGTATTAGACTACATAATAAAATAACTAGGAAAATTACTAGCCTACATTCCTATTGCCTTTGAATTACTTATTTATGAAATACCAAAGCCCCTTAAAGATCAGGCTGATATTTTACAGACTAAAAAGTATCAATTAAATGCGGGGGCCTTTAGCTATATAATATGCTAGACTAGGCCAAATATTTTCTCCTTTATGGCAATAATATCACCATTATACCACAATCCTTTACATGAAAATATCATGCTTATTAGTTATGCATTTAGATATTTTAGGTAGTTTGAGAACTATGGAATAAAAGTGTGCGGTGAGAAACTATTAGTATTTCTGCAGTAAAATACTCCAGACTTTGGCCAAAATTATTATAAGATCTATAGGCTTCAAATGAACGGCTGGTATAATTCCGATTGGAGGGGTGATAAGGCTACTAGAAAATCTACCTATGGATATATAGATTATATCGTTAATAATAATGTTGACTGGGTATTTGAGTGAGGATCTAGAGTATACCTTTTTTTTATGGATACTGAAAGCGTGGCTGTAATGAGGGTTACCTAGAATACCTTCTGTATGAGTAAATTGTTTACGGAACTACGTATTTTTATTATCGTTACGATATACAGCGATAATAAAGGTGCTATTAAGTTGATCAGAAACCCTGAGTATCACTAACGTACTTAATACATCACTCTTGAAAAACACTTTGTGAGGGATAAAGTTGAACGTGGTATAATACAGATCAAGTGGGTACTTATGGATCAATTACTAGCCCATAGACTGATAAAACCATTACTGAGGGCAAAATACGAAGTCATGATACAACGGCCTAGCTTGGTTAAATTAAGCTTAAATTGATGGTGAGGTTTATAAACTTTCGGGTTTCAAGTTTTTTCTTTGTAGTATTATAGTTATGGATAGCAGATTAGTTTTGGTGCAAACTTTAGATATTGATAATATGGGATATTATGGAGGTTATCGGTTCAAATTGGATTACACGGGTTTTTTTTACTTTTCACACCTACTGAATTTTTTTTATTCCTCACTATGCCTCCTTCGTTTTAGTCTTTACCTCTTATTTTACTTTTTATTTTCTTTTCAAGGGGATTGTACCTCTTGAGGGTGTGTGTTGAAATACAATAGGTATAGTCACACTTAACAAGGCCATACAATAGAGCCAGTCATTACTTGAAACAACCACAAGTACTGAATACGTCACAACACCAAAAGATAAGGGATGAGCAGGATACAGAGAACTTAGCTGAATATGATGACATATACTAAATGCATTAGTATCCACTGGTGCAAGTAATAGTATTAACTAGTACAGAGACTAGTACGGTGGACTAGTCAGCTCGAAGCCAGCTGCTCATACTAGTATTTACGAATACTAGGAACTAGTAATTACTAGTATAAACTAGCACTGACCAGTACAGAGTGTAAGGATACACTTGATCATACATTAAGCCCTCTCCTCTCTCTTCCTCTATAGATTCTAGAATACTCTAATCTACAAGCTTATACAATATCTTCTTGTGTAGTACCTTCAATAAGAATATAACGTTACCTAAATGAAAGAGCTCAAACGTTTTAAATCGCTACTTCGTGTCAACTGGAGGCATTTTACGATTTGTTGGTTACGGCATAGATTTAAGATTCACAGAATAAGGATTTTGACAGGTTAAATAAACGGATTGAGTGGAAAATGTAAAATTCGAATAGAGGTATTAATATAATACTAATGGACTTGACGATGACAAAGTTAATAATCTTTACGGATAGCCTTTTTGCGAAAAATATTAACCTTACATTGTAAATTAGATTTTCTTATAATATTCTTTAACGAGGATAGATTTAATAGGTATTTTATGATAACCGGCTACCTTATATATTGAATATCTGTCAAATACAAGCGTATGATGTAAAACGTGATGTTATTAGAGGATTATAGTATAATAATAAACATGAACATCGGCATAGTAACCGATGGTATGTTACGGATTATTACCAAATAACTAGTATTACTTTAAATAACTCTGATCGCATATATTAAGTTCTGAAACCTTTAACGGTGCCTTTTAAAATAAATCATTACCAATAAAAACGTTCAATAATAAACATAACAAGATTAGAGGAGGTATATGAAGACTAAGATATTCATGAATTTAGGTAAGTTAAAGGTAAAAACATTCCCGTCAATGCTATAATTAAAGTTACGCTAAATAATGCTTTAGAATGGTTTTTGAATATCATTAGGCAGACCGTCCAGATCAAGGGTTACATGGACCGTCCGATACATAACATGGAGGAACAGAGATACCCTGACAAATTTGAAGATTGCAAGGGTAGTAATAGCAGTAGTAGTGTATAAAAAAGCTTGTTCGGATCTATTAGTAAAAGTCACGCAAGTGGTGTCGCGTAAATATGTGACGTACGTAAGTTAGTAACTATAGAGTTGTATATGGGAGTAAAAAAATTCGAAACTTCGAACTGTAAGGTAAAATTTTATAATATGAGTTACTTTGGGTATACAACACATTGGAATTGGCAGGGGTTTGGCATACGGAATGGGAAGGGAATCCAAGGATTGCTACAAATTAGTGGTTGACTACACTAGCATACGCGTTTAAAACCAAAAGTCTTTAGTATTGAAACAGCAGTTAATTGCAGTACATTCAAGTCAATTATACTAACTGTAAGTTCATTATGCTGGCTTTAAGTTAACATAATTATTTGTAGGACTGAATGTATGAACTGCAAGTTAAGTATAGAAGGTACCCATTTTAAACTAAAGTATGAACCAAGCAATTAGGTATACAAATTGGTGTGCAGAGCGGCTAGCGGTCTGTCAAACTTAAAAATAACATATAACCAATTTCAATGAAATACATCAGTTACTTCTACTGCGATTCGAATCGATTACGTCGCAATAATAAAAGCCTACCAACAGAATAGTAGTTTCATTACCTACTAAGTGCAGTCCCATAAATCAATGATTTACTCCTCTTACACTCCAGTTTTTCTAATATCCACATAAATTAACCGTGCTGGTCAATAACGTCTGTATTGATAACAGCCTCGTCCTCTTCAAAGTCCTCTAATTTGCCAAAATACCTCTGTCTTTCCATCTATTTCCCGTTATGTACTGCCTTGCCAAGTAGCTTTTCAATGTAGCCTTTAATTTATATGGGTAACCTCTTGTTATTTATAAAACTTTCTAAGAACCTATTTGGTATAGACTTTCTTTATTTTACTATCACAGGGTAGCGCCCTCCATAGATTGTAGTACTTGCTGCTATGAAATAGACCTGTCGATATCAGCAGGAAGAATCGTACCCCGGGTACCTAATAATTAGGTTCTGAACAAGCGTCTGGGTCTCTGAGCCATTCTTTCAACCAAGAACTTAAGGTGTCCTACATTTTAGAGACCCATAGACGTGTAAATTATAACCCTAGTCGTACCATAAAATACAGTCTAATGAATTCCCACTTAACGCCTATTCGCGATGAGGATACAACTACACACTTATTCACAAAGAGGATCCAATAAAAACAGTGTATAAAAGTATAACCTATAATTAAACAGAGGAAAAACAAGGTAAATTCGCGTATACTGTTGAACTTTATAAAGTATTGATTAGAGATCTTTGTCTGACCGATAGCTTGTATATCGCGTGCCTAAAATAAAGGTCTTTGAACAAGCAAAATTCTACTAACAATTTTTCTTTTTACATCATATTAAAACCATTATTGCAAAAGTAAGAAACCCTTCTTTACCATGTTTTCACCGTTCGCATGAAACCTTATACTAATGTCAGTAGTAACACTTTTTAGGAAAAAAACAGGCGGTCGATACGTGCCCGGCCGCTATGCGCGTTACGCGTTTGCACCATTAAACATCTGTGCCAAACCCTCCTAAACTCCTAAAGAAATAATACGCCTCCCAATCTTTTTCCTCTGGTCTTTTCGCCTCCAATTCGTCCACCTTTACCTAACCCGTTTTACGACAATGAACCTAGGTCTATACTGGTTAAATCCGTTTCCTTTTAATGGAATCGAATGTTAGGGTTTATGTAAATGAAACGATGGGAAAAACGTGCGTCCTTTACGTTTGTAAATACTGTTGAAATATATAATAGATACAGTCACACATTACACAAATCATCAGCAGGGCCATCAGAGCCAGTCAGTACTTGGTACAAACTTCAAGTGCTAAACTCCTCAACACCAAAAGATGATAAATTCACAGGAGTTGTAGATATTTCCACCAGCACTATTGTTTTACTAGTGCGAGTACTATTATTGGCTATTACGAAGGATCACCACATAGATGCTACCTGAGCTAGTTTTTACTAGTATAAAGGAACTAGTATTTACTAGTATACGCGAGTATTAACTAGCACGTAGCTTTAATCATAATTGAGATCCTTATAAAGATATGCTTAATCATATATCAAGTTCTCCATGTAGCTTCTAGAATACTTAAATCTACAATCTTACATAATATCTTCTTTTATAATTCCTTCAACACATTATTAGTATTATTGTTCCCGACTGTTGATTAAATTAGTTACTTTTACACCGATCAAAATGTCCACTTCTTCTGGACCATCTAATACCTTTCACGATGCATCTTAAGCATCCCCAAAACGCGGCCCATTTCCGCTACCAGGACTGTCCTACGGCAGTATTAGTGATAATAGTCCTTTTTCATAGAGGATTATCATTACTTAAGGTCCCTCAAAACCAACAGTTTCTCTTGTTCTAGCTGAATCCCCATCTATTCAACTCCTACACTTTAATGTTACTCCTATTTCTTTATAGGCATTGGACCCTGAAGCTTTGTTGAGGAAAAGAAGGAAGATACCTCGTAATGCCCGTAGGTCTAAAGCTAAGAAAGAAATTTAAGCTATCAATGCTAATAATTTTATTAATGAAGAAGCAGAAGCTAGGGTTAAAGCTACTAGTTCCCTAGAATCTGTAAATCTTAAATTGTCTATCAACTTGTACAAAAAACTGCTAGTTAAGCTTTAAAAACGCCTAAAAGTATTGAAGAAACCAGAACTATCCAAATCGACAGTCACCATTACACTAGTAAAGCAGGAGGAGAAAAATATTAAAAACCCTTTCTTTATCGTGAGAAAAGAAGATAACTTATGAATTCTAAGTTAAAATTACTGAAAGACTCTGAAAATTGAAATTTTACAAACATAAACGTTTGAATAATAGTTATTAAGGGCTTTTCTATTAATAATAATGGTTTTCAAATGTTAAAGAACATTTTGAAAATTAAGATAAATACAGTATTTACAAAACCTACCTATATTTCCTTATTGACGCCTATCGACTATAGTCGTATTAAGACTTCCAAAACTATACATATACGAATCCGTAACTATAAGATAATCACTGTTTTTATTACTTGAGACCTTTTAATAGTTATCGTAGGTATTAAGGATCTATAAAAGGCCTTATTAAAGTTAATTAACATATGATAAGGAATTGGACCGATTTATTATTAGGAAAGTTTTCAAAAACTTCGTTCCCTTCGCCCTTTATACTATTTAGCCTTAGATCTCTTTGTAATAGCGTTTAAAAACATTAGAAGAAATTTGATTTATTAAGGTCGTTGGGTTAAATATGTTAAGTATTCCCTACAATTTTGGATCTGTATTAAGCCCGAATTTCCAGTTTGGATGGTCCGAATTCAAAGTACATTGAGGAAAGCCATCCCTTTTTTACTGCGTAAACTGTAATCAAACTTCCAAGACGAAAACCGGCTTGACGGAGAAAGAGAAACGTCAAATTACATTCTTTAAAGAAAACCGAAAAACAAGCCACTTATCGACCATAATTATCGCATCAGTTAGTTTAAGAAAAACTGCCTTAGAGGTTTTCATAAAGGCTACTCGGAACAGGCTTATTAGGTATTGTTTCCAAATATACGAACTTCCAATGCTGGTACATCTATTAGTAAGGAAGAAAAAGCGGACGCTATTGCTATTAACAATGGTAAAGTAAAAAGCCTTCGCTAACTGCCGCATTACAACTTTATAGTGCTATGATAATCAATTGCATAGTCAATTCAACAAGACCTTATACAAGACCCTGCACTAGGGAATTTTAGTCAATTAAAGGCCGTATTTTACACTGGTGTACCCGCTTTAAATTATTCACTTGTAACGTTAAATTATCTACTTTCAACGTTAATGGGCCCACTTTTTACGTTGATCCGCTAAAAAGACCAATTAGAAGCCGTACCACATACGGGTATTACCGTAGTGTAGGCCTCCTTTCAACATTCAGTCTTCAAAACTTAACGTTTAAAATTTCTTCCTTTTTTTCACACTATAACATTATTTTGAAATTTATAAAATCCTGTTTCAAGACTTCATTAGAGCCAATTTTGGGTTATCTTGCCATATTTTCAATAACGGAAAATGATTTTTACATCTTGAGATATAAGGCGAAAACTACTCCGGATTACAAATCAATGGAGGTGTTGTTCAACCTACTAGAAAAGAAACAGTTTTAATATCGATTGAGTCTGAAAAAAGTTACAGTTACAATACCTTCACTTTTTACAACAGTTTTTATTACTCTAAGTTTATTATAAACCTAATTAATTTATTCAACCTTTCTAGTATGGGTATTAAAGTAAGAAACGTATCGTTGGTTAACTTTAAAATTAAGTAAGTAGTTACTTCTATAACCAGCGATTAAATCATACTTTATGTTATGTAACAGTTTCATTGCAATGCAATTACAATAGCTTTACCATAGCTTGCGATGAATTCTTTTAATATACCAGGTTTTGTTATATCAGCCTAAATTTAATGGAGAAATTACTCAAATTGTTAAACGTTCCGAAAAAAAGACCAGGAAATAGAGCATTTCAACCTTATTTGTAATCCTTGTAAACTTTCCAAAAGCATCTGTTGGCAACCAAGTTTATAATATGGTAGCCTAGAAAAATGAGGATCTATTTAAACTCTTAACAGCTTCCTAAAAACCACAACTAACTCAAGAGGCGAACGCCGTAGCCTGATAGATATAAAGGTTAAGTATAGTTACAAAGTTTGTAACACAGTTATTATATACTTTGGTAAGGAACCAAATGCAGTTTATTACACGCTAAACGAAATGATCAAACGTATAAGGTATATTATAGATTCTAATATTCGACGGAGGTAACAAGTTCACTAACTATTTATGTAGGAAGATATTTATCGATTACGCTTCTAGCCCTAAGTTTTCTTTACCAAATACCATGAAAAACGGAATTTCCGAAAGCTTTAATAAATTAATTTGAAACATAATAATGACATAAACCATTGCCAGAAAAATACGACACCACTTATAGCTTTACCTGTTTCACGTCATCGTCGTTATAATTTTTTTGATAGTTAACAATAGGAGTAGAATTTAATATAATACGTCTTATTATGGTTTCTACGATAAAGTATAGGGATACGGGAGTTACAAACCTATAGTTGAGTTAATCTTTACTTCCGGAATTACTGTTATCATTTATATGCCCTTTATAAAACGAGTAAAAGGTTGATAGAATAATTCAACAGGAGAAAGAGGAATCATTTTTTTATTGTGGTTTTCTAATATTAACAAACCCTAGTATATCTTTTAAGTCTATTTACCAGACCGGTCTGAGAACTTGACGAGAAAAGTCGTCAGCACTTTCAGCTTAACGGTCTTTTGAAAAAACTACTGCGGAACGTCGTAAAACAGTTATAAGAAAAATAAATTGAATCTATTAAGGTTGGTATCACTTATGATACTATAACGGAAGTTCCAAATTTCAAGCTAAAAAGAACTATTAGCCAAGTAACACAGAAAATAGCAAACAACTTGCCGGTAAGTTTGCCAGCAAATGATATTATTAATAAAGACATAATCCAGTTTATACTTTCAGTTGATAAACTAGAGAAACAGATAACTATAAGGGAAGATTCAAAGGGTACAAATGCTAAGCACTAGAAAAGGGCTCTTTAAAGTTAAATATGAAGTTTTTGATCTCTTAAAGTCTTTAAGAATATTAAAAGAGATATTACACGCCACACCCTAATGGCAAAAAAAGTAACCAAGGTTAAAACTGATGTCAAAAGTTAGATCGAAAGGTATATAGTCATAATTATAATTAGAGGATTTAAGCAAAGATATAATGTTAATTACAACTAAACTTTTGCTACCGTAGCAAAGTTTTACACCTAAAAAGATATTATTACATTTGTTGCTTTTGAGGGATGAGATATCGACCAAATCGACATCAATTCGGCTTTTCTAAAGGAAAAGCTTGAAGAACTGGTATTAATAGAGATTCCGGAAACTATCAGAGACTTCTTTTTAAAGTATTCATATTAAAATATTATAGGTTTTAATCCTACAGTTAACTAAGTTTTTTGCTACTTGATTTATTTTATGGGTTTAAGAAGGCTTTGAAATAATAGTTCAAAAGGTTAAGGGAAATATTTGATATTATTAAATTTAAAACTTCATGCTCTAACAATATGATATACATTAAGTACCGCCGTTAACTCATTATATGTACTTACGTTGATAACTTTCTTATAATAGGCTTTGATCCACACGATATTTAGATTTTTACGATAGATATTGGGAAGTATCTTAAGTATAAGGACTTGAGAAAAGTAGAGCACTTCCTAGGGGTGCTTATCTTGATGAATAGGAACGTACGTACAATCATCTTAGCACAATATACGTACATCTAAAAGGTACTGGATTTAAGGATAAAGGAGCTAAGTAGACGTCCAGCCTACATCCCTATTGTAACTGGATCCCTCGTCCGTACTATATTGCATACTGTAGTCGATTGGGTCGGCTACTGATCAGTAATAGAAGGTCTCATAAGTACCCGTAAAGGCAACAGTAAAAGAGAGAGTAATCAGAAAGATTAGTAATTGTAGTATAAAGTCAGATAATTCTTCCAGAAGAAGTATCCAGAGGTGTACGCTACGGGTGAGGGCTTATAAGCCCTCGCCCAAAGCGTACCACTCTAGAATACCTGCTTCTAAACCGCTCCACGCATGAGAGTATAATCTGCATCGTGTCACGTTATCATATACTCTGCAAGAGTACAGCCTGTAGCATGACACGTGATCGTGTCATGCTACAGGAGTGTACCTTACAGCCTAATGTACTGCTACCTAAATATACTATCTATAAAGGTATATAATAATATTCAGATTTACTCAAAGTCATAATAATTTATTATATACGAAACTTAACAGCTAGGTCTTGATTATGTATTTTATTTTCTATTGACTCAAACGGTTAAATAGGTGCGCCGCGATATATATTTCTTATTATCATCCTTAGCTTTACTTCTCCTTAGTGGTCGGCCGCGCCGCTGTTTTCCATCCGCTTAGCATAATTAGAAAGAGGGAAATATATTAGCTTATTTACTTATTTTAGGGAAATTCGTCGTTAATCGCCTTGATGTAAAATTTATTCACTTGTTAAATAGAGATATTTCAAAATCAATAACGTTAGTACCAGACTGTTATGGCCCACAATATTATTCACACCATGCATCGTTATTTAAAAATGCGCTTCCTAATCGGTAAAACTTCCAATTTCGAAATTAAAGATACTATATATATTTTGAGGAAACGTGTATACTCTCTTAATCTCGCCGTTACTTTAATATACCTTGAAAAATCCCTTTTTATATTCAATCCAAATTAGCTTAATGTTAACTTCAACCTCCGTTGTAATAGAGTTGATACCGACGTTATGAATAATGAAGTTTGGTGGCCGCTGATACGTATTATTTCATAATATCCTTAACAAATTTTAGATATCCTTTACTGAAGATGTCTTAAGAAACTTGACTCCGACAAAAAAAGTTACCGATTTCACGATATAAAATATGGGTTTGTTATCCAGGTAATAAACGTTAATTAAAATTTCTCAATTCAAGTCCTTATTATTTTTAAAAGTAAATTTGAACCTTTCAGGGGCTTTTGGGTAGGTTTAGGAATAATGGTAGATCTTTTCAATGTTATTTCACGCGAAATATTCTATATTTGTGGACCTTAAAAACTTAAAGACTTTGTACTACCTATCGACAGTTCTACAACTAAAACCTTGATATAGTTAATATATGACAAACTCCGTTAAATTCATTACTAAACCTTCAAAACTTGAGAATGAAATTATAAATATGATTATTTCAAGGCGAAAGAAAACCTTCAACACTTATTAATTGGCTTATTAACTTCAACATTAACACTAATGCTTAGGATGTCCATATCATCCAAATTAAGAAGAAATGTAGTCTCTTATTTCAAGATATAAAATTTAATTATTAGAATAACTATTTATCAAGTCTTTGATTCTAATGACGATAATTCTGTATTTGGACCGAAGCTAACTATGGTTATTATGGAATTTCAACGATTAATTTCTGTAACGGTAATACTTCATAATTGTAGTACAACGTATTCCTAATATTCACATATTAAGTACCTTGCTACCCCCATATGTCGCATAATATCTTAAAATGTAAGTTTATTATTACAACTTCGAAGATCAAATATATATCAAAGGTTGAGAACTTAATCATTACAGCAAAGGTAGAGGTTTTCGCTTGTTAAGCATCATAAAAGGCATGATCACTTAATCATTAAGTTAATTCAAAAACAGTATTGTTATGATATATAAATTTCATTAGAGTGTTTTCTTTATTTTATAACGTGTTTTTGTCATCGTAATTTGCGACACAACTTAGTTAGTTCTTTTCAAAAGTAATAGGGTATTAAGTATGATACATTACTTGCTATTCATAACGTTTAGCAACTGAGTGATAACGTAACCAACTGTAATGATCACACTAAATACCCGTGAGTAAATAGAAGGTTTCATGGGGTTTATGTTAGCAGTAAGGTAGCAGAGGTAACAAAGGTGCAATATCAGAAGATGTTTATTCGTGCTGTAGAATGATCACTAGCTGTTAGGCTATTCAGGTGTGTAGACTGAATACTTATATTGACAACTGAAGAGATATGAAGGAAATACTATCTATGTGGTGCTGACCGTGTCCTTATATCCCTATCCTTCATACCGTCTCAGTACTGGACCACTGGAGTCGCTGTTGGTCCCATCGGTTCTGTATAATCGACTAGACCGCTGTCGGTCCCATCGGTCCTTCCCTGTCCGGGGTTGCTGACATAAGAGAAGTTCCCCGCCTGATTCTAGACTTCAGGCTTTCAAGTGGCGCAGTGATGTATACTGGCCTGCTTTCTGGCCTAACCTCTGTCTGGGTTATAACACCAACAATCAGGCTTGCTACAAGTCCAATACTTCTTATCACTATTACAACGATAATATTTACAGTTATCGTATCTGATTGGGTCTTAACCACATTTCTATCATCAATGTAGATTCTGATTTAAAGGTTTTAAACCAGATGCTGAACTTATCAACCCAGCTTATTTGCGGTTAACATGATATATAGTTTACATATCTTTATTATATTAATCATAGAGATTGTCAAACTAGGGGTGTACCAATTGAATCTGACGTATTAATCATCAATATTATAAACGAGAACCATATGAATCTCAAGAAACGCCCTTAATAATAGTATATAGGTGTTGTAAAACATATTAAAGCATGTTAACCTAAGTAATAACCGCACAAACCTATGCGCAAAATATATCTTCGACAAGTTATGCCTTCTCCATTACTTGATAAGACAACATCAACTTATCAATTATCTGATTAAGAACATTCATTAGTATTTCCTCCTTTTTCTTCTTAACTATTATCGTCGTCTACTATATTGTAGCCTAATTCGTATAATATATCGCAAGGTGGACGTCCTACTCGAAGTAAGTTTTAATTCCATTATAAATTTCATGGAAAATACGTACCTTATTCTAATAGTTAAATTGATACTTCTTGATATAATCTGTAAAGAATTTTTTAATAATATGTGGAAACCTAAGAGTTGAACTTCTATTTATTTGAAAACATAGAGGAAACGTATTATCTTCTTATCAAACAGATTATAGGGTTATCCGTTATACTTCTCTATGTTATTTCAAATTTTGACGAAGTTTTCAAAAACTTTATAGTTAATATTAACTATCGTAACCGGCTCCATATGGAAGTTACAATATTTATTCCAGTTGTCGATAGATTTTTTTACAATCATCTGAAGTCTTGGATCCTGAAAGTTATGGCAAAAGGTGTAATTGTCAGTCGCTTTGTTTAAGGTATAAAGTTCTGTAGTAGGACCTGTAGTAGGTTCGCGTATATAGACGTACCTTTTTAGGTTTTGCGTAGTTGTACCACGCGAATCTTCATACTAAAGAACTTGACGATCATCCTTAAATAAAGGCTAAATAGCGCCGATGTCAATTCCTCGTGTTGCATAGGTAGTACTAATTTCACGTGCTCTGCCTTCGCCGAACGCGTATTCTATGCTACTACAAGCGTAGATTAGGTTACCCAATAAAGTAAAAAGTTATTGTTGAAGGATAATGTGTTTTTATTCGAGGAGTTAAAAGTTCAAATTCATTAAATATTCGAGGGTGGTCCCTTAGAACGTGTATAAGGACATTGAAAGTTGTTAGCAATACCTTTTCCTTTCCCTTGTCGGTAATAAGGTTAATGATCTTAAAGGTAATCATCTAATTGTATCAATTCAAAAAAAAAAAAAAAAAGGGGGGGGGGGGGTTGCCAGTTTGTTTATGATTTTGTTTGCGATTAACATTATTTGCCTACAAACCTTTGTTTTCAACTTGACCTAGACGTCATTTTAAATTGTTTTCAACATGTTAATGTTTCAGTTGCTGAAAGATATACGGAAGTATTATAGAGTGCGGGCGTCGCAGCAAAACTATTCATCGGTGTTCTGGTTGAAGATATATTAGTTAACGAAGTTGGTAATTTTTTTTTTCATAAACATCTCGTTAACATCCTTTCCCCAATTTTTTATTGTAATACTTGATGAAGAGGGGTCCAAAAGCCTTGATTTCCTTTATTCGGTCTTAATAGTTTTCCATTTTGTCGTTTTAAGTAGTGGATTATGAACTTCGTGGTTGGGAAGCGGTGTGATGTGGCTGCTTAGCGCGACTTGACGATTCTTAGTGTTTTCTCTTAGTGTAGCGATATTGACGTGTTTTGTATCGTATTTGAATAACTATTTTTGGTAAAGGAGTAAAACCATTAGTGTAAGAGGTAAGAATAAAAGTTGTTTGTCACTGAAGTTGTTGTTTGACGGAAGGAGGTTTGAGTTGAGTAGTTTTTAATTGAGGTAATAGTAACAAATTATCCATTTGCCAAATTTAGGGGTTGTAGCAACTTGATGGTCGTTTTTTAACGATTTAAAACTTTTAGGTGTTAATATCAACACTCTTCAAAATGGATTTCATAAAAGTTTTTTGGTATTTTGTTAGTAGAGAAATAATCGCCATCTCTAGACTGCTGTAGAGACTGAAGTAATCCAGAAGTCTTCTATGCTTACTGCTATGACAATTGAAGGAGTTTGTAAAGGCCTTTCGCAAAAATGGTTCTTCTACCTTGGTATTTCACAAAACGTAACTGGAAAGTAGCTTTTTCTTCTACCTAACCCATCTGTATTTAACCAAATAACCACCTATCAGTTTTAATAGGCCTTGAGACGTTGCAAAGTTGTCAATTTGAATCGGTCCAACTAATATTACTATTGTTTGGTTAAATGGTGGATAGTAAATTCTAAGATTAGCAGACTTCTAGCCTGTTTGCAAACTACTTTGTATGTCCAATTTCTTAGCTCGTGCCACACGTTAAATTGGGAAATCCACTGCAACTAACTTCCAGTTAGTACAGTCAACTTTGATTGCACTGCATTTAGACGCTATTCTAATAGTATGGTAAAGTTTTTAGTTAAACAAACTGCTAGCTAGTCTGCCCTCAAATCTATATGGGTATCTGTTTAACCTATACCCTACATTAAATTGAGCACTTCAATTACTTTCATACAACACACGTTTATACGTGTACCAGCAATTATGTACCTAATTGTACTTTAGGTGAGATTATACATTTAATCGTATCTTTAGATAAATATTAAACTATTTCTCAGATCTTTATTTCATTTTTTATCGTTTGAGTAGAAGTGTATATGGAGTTGCACTTAGGGTACAGCTAGGTGTATAGTTACTTTCAAAGAACAATTTAGTATGCAGTTGCTTTTTTAGCGCTCTGTTTAGCTATTTGTTGTTTGGTTGCAAATGTATACTCAGCTGTATCTCATGTGCAATTGTATGAATAATCGCGTTTTTGAAACCATATTGAACTATTTTTCGTATCAGTTTAAAGTATTATTAAACTGTTACAGTTCAATGTAATAAGCTTAATATACGTGGATTGGTTTATATAAGAAAATAAATTTTGGCGCAGCTTAAAACGACTTTTGTCACAGATAAATAACTTTGGTACTTCTAAGTACATTAATAGCAGACGGCTTCTTAACTACCTTTGTATTCTATATAAGTATCTTGATCAAAAAATTTTACTCTTTAATTTTTTAACGAATATTTTATTTGTATTTAGTACCTTAGGTTTTCCTCATTGCAATGAAAAGGTCATTTATATTACAAGTTTAAAAACAATCATTCTATGCGTCAAAATTTATTTAATACCAACGTGTATATTTGCAAGGTCGATAGTATTATATTATGCACCAATGCTATGTATTATAAAGCTTTATATTGTAACACCGCATATAATAGTAACGTAAGCAATACTATTTATTACAACGCCATAGGAAGCACTGCATTGCATGATAGCGCCATACATATTAGCGCCATATATTTTAGCGCCGTATTGTATACTAACTGTCGGTAAGGTCTCAAGCCTATAATATTCAAGTGAACATAAGGTCTTTGAAGAGTAATCAGAATCATTGTAATTGTAGTATAAAGTCAGATGATGAGTCAAGAAGAAGCATCCAGAGGTGTACGCCACAGGTGAGGGCTTATAAGCCCTCCACCCAGAGCGTATCACTCTGGAATACTCCTTCTAGACCGATCCACGCATTGCCGTCGGTCTGGAATAGACATTCCAGACCAATCCATGCATGATGAACTTAGCGTCTTGCAAGAGTGCAGCCTGTAGCGTGACACGTTATCGTGCTCCCTGCAGGAGTGCACCCTGCAATACAGTGAGTGCACTACTACTTGGCCCATGTATACTATCTGTAAGGATATATATTAATATCTACAACAACGATATATATGTTAGCGCTGTATATTCTAGCGCGATATATAGTATCACTCACACTATATTTAATCACGCCGTATATAAAGACGCCGTATATATCAACCCTACTTAAGGTAATGTGGTATATAGTAGCGCCATACATAATGGTACTGTAGTCAATATTGTGTTGAACGCTAGCAACGCGTATATGAACACCATGTATACTAAAACTGTAGATAATATCATGTATAATAGCATTGTAGGTGGCGTCAGGTTATATATTAGCTTTATGTATACCAATACCATATATACTAGCGCCGTAAGTAACTCTATATATGGTGTGCTATGGCTAACTTCGTGTTACATGTGAATATCGTGTATGTTAGCGTCGTATAAATTAGCTTTGTATATACCCGCGCTGTAAGTAGCGCTATATTTCATTTCAGGTCTATATACGGCAGTACCGTATATGTTAACGCTGTGTATATTAGCGCCAACGCCATACACAACAGTGTTTTTTACAATGACGGTGTGTAAATAAGGTTTGGAGAATTAATTGAACGAAGTAAAATAATGTGAATTAGTGATAGACAATGAACGTGAATATATCGAAAAAAAACTTTTATAAGTAATGTAGATATATTAAGGTTACAGTTATATATGAATATAACACATTAATAAAAACTTATTAATACGTGCAAAATAAGCGGTGGAGAAATTGATAGAAGCAGTCTTGCGGAAACACGTATGGTTGTACAAGCCGTTTTTGATTAAAGTTCCCAAAAGTATCAAATGTATTTAATTTTAACAAACATTGTTTTCATCCATGTTAAATGTGATTTGATTATATGCAAATAAAAAAAATTGAAAATAATATTTAAAAGAGCTTCGTATTATTGTATTTATAAACGAGAGTTAGAGTTTGTTTTTAAAGTTATTATATAGTTAATTTTGTGATGATGCCTTCATTTAAACATGCATTTCGAATGAAAAAGAGTAAAGATAGGTTATGATTTTTCAAAGTTATTCCATAAATTCAAAGATAATTCGTAATAATTCTACATCAAATTTATTATTAAATTTCATGAAAATGTTTGAAAAACCTGGTTTCACCTATATTAAATCGATTTTTGCAGAAATGAATAGGGTTTGGTAAGGTTGAACTGCGTTGACTATGCATTTTATAAATCTAATATTATCAAAGTTCCATCCCTATACTTACATCAATTCATAAACTTTTATTCACAGATTGAATCAATCCATAATCCTAACTTTGACGTGTTTGCGTTATCTATAATACCTGTTTTCGATACGCTTAACTCTATTAACTATCGTCAAATATTCCCATTTACTGTTAGAATAGTAGTAATTGCATATGCAGTAAGCTAACTTTACTTACAGTAAAGTTAACTATATTGACTGCAAATTGAGTCTATTGTTTTGTGAATCTACTGTATTGACTGCAAGTCAAGTACAGTATACACCTACTTCAAACTAAGGTACGGGTCAAGCAATTGGCTATATAAATTACTGTGCAGACCGGCGAGCAGTCTTCCAAACCTAAAACAATTCATCAACCACTTTTAATGAAGTATCAATTACTTCGAGCAATCGAATCGACTCTGTTACAACTATAAATTCCTATCAATACTGATCAGTTCTTATTAGATCAAGCACAGATAATATAAGTAGAAGAAGAAACTATTTTCCAGTTACGCGTAGTAGAAGACTAAGGTTGATGTGAGATTTTTGCGAAGGGCCTTTACTGCTGCGTTGGTTTTGCACAGCAGTACGTAGAAAAGACCTCCAGATTTCGTCGGTTTTTTACGATAATTGAGAGGCAGCGATGGTATCGCTATCGAAAATACCAAGAAATCTTTACGTATCCTTCTTGAAAGAAATCGTTGAGGTTGACTGTAATAAGTCTCAAAGCTTGTTAAGTTGACAAACGGCTAAGTCAGTAATCTTGCGGGTAATGCTATTACAGGCACTATTACTATAAAAACGACTAATTTACATGCTTTTTAACCACAAATAACAAATAACCTTCGAATTTACTATTTACACAGCCCATACAACACTTAAATCGTCAAGATTGCTCCACCTGGCGAAAAAAAACCAAGTTATGTCAAAAAAGCCACATCGCGTGGCTTAACGCTAAGTCCTCACGCGAATTCACGCCAATATACTAAAAACAATAAAAACACCAAGTTCCTACGCTCTCATGTTACTAAGTTCCCTCGACTAAACCTAAACTTTAAGATGGCTTTCGATTAAGACTGAATTAAAGAAATCAAGGACCTCGGATCCCTTTTTTACGTCCACTATAATTAGAAATTTTGGAGGAGGGATGCCGATGAAACTTTTATTTAAAGAATCTCTGATTAATTATATTGGTTGGCACATAGTCGAATCTAGCGGCGGCGAAAAGTTTCGTCGTGGCGTTCGCGCATTTCAACATTTTCGTAAGTCTTTTTACAATTTAAAAATCGACATATAAAAGACATTTGAAATGTGAGTCAAGGCCAAGTTGAATAAGGAAGTTATCCGCTACAGTATCTAAGTCTTAGGAAAGATACCATTAGGATTGATAGAAACCCTATTCAAGTTGGTTTAATGGAAAAAAAACTTCTAAAATTTCAATCCTTACGATCTTCGAGGTAAAAGTCAGGGTATTAACTACATTTAACGCCGTTATACAAGTTGTAGAGAATGTCCCATAAATTTCTAATTAAGATTAGTTTTTTTACGCGCCGAATATAAATAAAATTTTGATATACTCGCCAGCTTAACACCTTTACGTGATAGCGTAAAATATGTTCTTGGTAGCGGTAAAGCGTGTGAAACAGCGGCCGCCAACACGGTAAGAGATATTGACGTCAGCGTTATTGACCGTTTAATTAACAAAATCGTAAAGTCGCTTAAAACCTTTCCTACGGCTAATGTCCTATTACCTTTTAATACTTCCCTTAAATCGTTAAATACCCCAAAGCGAAACTTTCCACATAAGATATATTTATACTCATGAACCTATTATATGTCCTACAATAGGACTTTACCCATGGGGCTAGGCGACTGGTAAAGATCCTTATTATCGCGACTCGAAGATTACATGGCTTATGTTAATAGCAGGAAATTCCACCAACGACTGGGACAACTATCGTGATTTCCGCCTCAAACCTGGCAAAATGACTAACATGAATTATAAGCTCTTTACGAACTTCTCGAAGATTTGGAATAACGACAAAAGGTATAATGGGAAGCTTTAAAATCTTTTTGATACGGAGATCATACTCTTTTTGAATGTTTATCAGTAATTAAAGGTCTCTTTTTCCAATTTTGACGTATTATTCCCCGGGATCTTCACAAATTACGTTAGTAATTACTACCCAAATTTTCTAACAAAAGTAAAAACCTTTCGTAAAATTTAGAAAGGTATAAAAATCGACTTTATATACGATATCTACTTAATGGAATATTATAAAAAATATTTTATGATGAGGTAAAAAATAATAGCAGCTATGAAGAAAAAGGAAAAAATACAAACAGATATTTTAAACCAAATATTTAATATATTAATACTGAGTTAATAAGTAATGAGAAAGGTACTTGCTGGTGAAGCCACGTTCCGCGAGTAGGTTTGAACAGTAGCAACGGGTGTAAGCGAATTCAAATACGCTTTAAAAAGTTTAAATGAAATTTATGAAAGACTTTTTTGACTAATTACGGTCCTAGTTTACGACCGTAATAATACACATGTCAAACCTATTTGATATTTATTAATAAGTTAATAACTTTGTGGATATCGATAAACAGGACTGCGTATTGGTATATTGCGTCGATCGTAAATACAGACGCCCCAAACACTTGGAATCTAGCTTCAAACCTTCGGATTACAACGCATAACTACATGGGTATTGATAAGTGTAACATTAAAACGAGTCTATTGACCGTAAAAACTATCGTTATAATAATTATACGAAGTATTATATTTATAACAAGCCCAGGTATTAATCGACTCGCTTCATTCCTGGCAAGCGTATCAATCAAAAAATGATATACCATATTTAATACCCTATTACTATTAGGAAAGATTACTAAACCAACTCTTAAACTTCGATATTGAAGAAATTATAAACGGCGACGATATTCCCAAGTAAATCACGTGACATAAAGATGCTATTCCTAATACGACCCAATAATTAGTCTAACAAGCCTTTCTATACGGTTTAAGTAGCTAAAACCCTTACCTTTACTCTAACTAAACCCTTAACCCATTATATACCTTTAACGTTCGCGACCGTTACGCGAACCATATATTTTAAGGTATTCCGCCGAATAGAGCGGAAATGAGGTACTTAATAAAATAATATAAATAATACGTGGTATTACTGAGGGAAAATATCACTACTAGAAATATTAATTATTAAGATATCAATAACGTTCAAGTTAACTTCGTCCTAGGCAAATAATCATCATTATTAGGAATAATAGTTATTCAAACTGTTATTCAGTCGATTACGTTTTACATCTTCAAATCCCTTACCACTTTCCTCTTTTAATTCCAGAATATAAAAAAAATCGGCGTTAACGTTAACGTTAATATTAATAAACTAATTAAAAACGGCGAAAGGTTCCTTTTAACTTTTAAGTAAAGAAATTTGAAGTTTTTTCTTGAAAGTCCAAAGGTAACAGTATTAAACACGACGGAGTAAGAAATAAGTTAATAATACAAGATTTTTAATTATTTAGTCGTCAATAATTTGTACAAAGTCGTGTAATCTCTAAGGCAAGAAAACGTGAAATACTTTCCCCTAAAAGCTATGAAAAAATTGGTTACCATTACCAAACATATACTTAACCCCGCCCCGAAAATTCAAATTTATATCAAAAAACGACGAGGACTTTAAATCCAGGATTTTCTTAACGTATTCTACTAGGACAACAATTTCAATCTTTTCTTTATTAACTTTACAACATTTTTTTTATGAAGCTCAGTTTCTAAAGTCCTTATCGACGAAAGATATATGAAAAACCTTATGGATGTTATAAATGAATACGTTTTTGGGTCAACCCAATGTCGTTGTCCACAATACTGGCACCAACTTTTCGGCGATGAAATTTTAAGCGAATATCAAAATAATGGAAATTTAGTATAATTAGGTACTTGTTAAATCTCACTGGAGCATTACGAAGGTCGAAAGGGTATACGCGCTACTCCAAAAAATGTACGATATCCTTAAACTGGTAATTAAAACTTTACGAATTTAAAGGCATACTTTTAAATAGCATTAAAGGGCAAAAATGATACTATAGACATTAACAACCTAATACTAATGCTACTTTTTTTTCAATGCATATCCACGCATGATAAGTGTATTTTCATTATTAAGAAGTCTCCAGAGAAATACCGAAGCCTAAAGAAAAATGAGGAAGGAACTACGGAAGGAATCGGCACAATATTAAGTTAATAATAGCCTTAATACCAAAAACGAACCTACGATAATCGATGTATTTACCTTGCCGTTACGAAGTAAAGTCCTTGTGTAGCGGAATCTAGGAAAATAGGATAACCTATTCAAAATATTCAGTATTACAAATCCTGGAGTAATTATCAAAATTATTAACGGCCCCGTAACGTGTCGTATAACCTAGGTTAAAACCTACATTAAGTAGACTAAAGATAGCGATGAAAACTTCCAAGTAAAACGAATAATATAACACGATTTTCTTCCTTTCGTCATCGATAAGCCAAAAAAATACCGTTGATACAGATGACTATTAAAAAGAAAAGCCGTTAAAGACGAAAAATATACAACGGACCGGATCTAAAAAACTGTTTGAGTTAGCAAGGAAAAAAGAACGATTAAGACTCAGTTGTTAAATTCCGGGTATAAAGTATTATTAAAGTCTCTGGAAAAGCTTTCAAAAAAAGCCACAAGATAGAAATTAACGGACTCCTAACTCGAATGATTATAAAATTCATACCTAAAGCTGACTTTATCCTTTAAAACTCGAATATCACAATCTTAAGTTCAAGAATGATAAACGAGGCTAGGGGCAAGACCAAGGGGCTCTCATATGAAAAGTTACGCCTAATCGTTTAAGGATATCATAATAAAAGTGAAGACGAGATTTCGACGTAGTGGCGAACGATTTAAAAGATTAATGGGATTTAATTTCCATTTATATAAAGAGTTTATTACCTAAAATTAAAAGGAAGTTTACCTTTTTTCATCGCGATATACCGTAAGCGTATACATAGTAAGCAAACGATTTAAAGCGAATAATATTATCCAAACTATCATAGGAACTACGTATCAAATATCTTCTGGGAACGGTAATACTATATATTGAATTATTATACGGACTTGTTAAGATGGACATTGATTAGGGTCTTAATTATCAATCTTATTTTGACTTACAGTTAGGCATAAAGTAATTAACTTACAACCCCTACTTATCAACAATGTAATTTGTTTTGGCTCAGTAGGTATATGAATTAGCGATACCTTTTTCACTCATAATATTAGCTTTGTAATATCGGAATAAAAATTAATTATAGACTTGAAGTTTTGAAAATACAAGCGGTTATTAACTTTGGGAGAGGGTAATTAATTTGACTTTAACAGATCGTCAATCCGTATACATAATATTGATAGTTGTTTTAGTTTTCTCTAAAAAGACCAGAGAGTTGACTTAGAAATAGTTTACAATATCGATGTAGTCTGAGTTTAATGGTATTCAGAATAACGTGCGTGTGACAGTAACATCGTAACCCTATATAAACCAGGGGCTTTCTATAAGCTATCGATTACAGTTTAAATATAAGATCTAACGGACGAAAAATTTTGACCGGTTAAATAAAAATTTGGAGTGGCAATTACAGAATCTCAATCGATGATTTAATATACTTCCGATTAATTGTTCGAAGACCTAGTTAGTAATATTTACGGACAACTCCTTTAAAATAACGTAAACCTATTATTACAGATCTGCTTTTTGATAGCTTTCGTTAATAAAGATAAATAAAAGGACCATTTTAGCATCATTGAAAGCCTGATTTGTTAGATTTTGGTCAAATGAAAAAGGATTACACAAAATGTATTAGTTTCAAAAATTTACCGCATAATAGCCGGCTTCGATATAGATATGACATTGTGAAAAACATTTGACGTCGTTACTAGGAAACTAGGGATTTCTTTTATCAAGGTGGTGATTTATACCAACTTGAGAAACCTGTTTCAATAACTTTCAAACCTTGGAACTATCAGAGAAAAACGACTGATAAGAGATGTAATACTACTCTCTAAAGCTTACAAAAACAAGGAAATTAAGAAGTTCCAATAAATTGATGGCAAAGATAATTCCGATAATATTATGATAGAGAAGTCGCTCAATAAGGCTTTTAAAGGGTTTATAGATAGTAATAGGATGACTATACATATCTAGGGATACGTTAATAGGCTATTTAATAAGTTTAAGTTAAGTGTAAGCGAATAGGGATGTCTTGGTAAACTGAAAAATTGCTAGGGAATTGAGGCAGGTGACTTTTTGAATTGGTACTATTAAATTGGGGTTTTGTATAAGTTTGTGTTGGAAAACGTATTTATGGAAATTGATAGAGTCGAAACTTGGGCCCAGGTTGTAAATGGAGGTAATTAGGGGTTGATTTGTCCGTGCAACTAGCAGGGGTTTGGTTATTTAACAAGTTCATAATTTAGTAGTACCCGAAAAGAATTGGTAGATATCTCGGGCGTACGCGTATAAAACAAAAAGCCGACAGTGTTGGAATAATAGTAATTATAGTGCGATAAGTCAACTTTACTTATTGTATAGTTTACTATACTGACTGCAATTTAAGTATATTGTTTTATGGGTCTTTTTTATGAACTGAAAGTCAAGTACAGTATGCGCCTACTTTACACTAAAGCACGGGACAAGTGATTGGCCATACAAATGACTACGTATACCGGTGAGCTGTCTGCCAAACCTAGAACAATGCATCATCTACTTTCAATGCAGCAACAGTTACTTCGACCATTCGAATAGACTACGTTGCAACAATAAAACCCTACCAATATTTACCTTTATTGAATCAATACTAAGGAATTAATTTCAACGTTCAACATCAAATTTGTAGAACGAATCTCGTAGAAAGTCAAGTAATTACCTAGTATTAAAAAACTAATATTAGTATCAATACTACGATGAATTGTAATCGTAACCGTACCCTTTTGAAATAAAAACCATATAATCTCTTTAAACAACAGAAAACGAAACTATCATTTCAAAAAAAAAAAGATACTGTTTTAATCGTAAACAAAAGGAAAAAACAAAATTATTGAAAAGCTTAAGGAAGAAAAATAGAGTATTAAAATATAAGGAAATTGTATTACGAAACTGTGATAAAGTATCTTTAAGACAATAATGGTAGGTACGAATTTATGAAATTAACTGATAAGATGTTATCATAAAAACTGATATTGTGTTATTATTCAAAGTTATAGGACGTAACTATATAAACTTATACAATCTTATTATATATGTAAATACGGAGTTATTATAAATATTTATACGATATAATTATACGGATAAATACGACATTTTTATATGAATTTATACAAAGTCGTTATGGAAATAGATACAACTTAGTAGTACAGATGTATATGGCGTTGATATATAAATTAATATGAAGTGATCGTTCGAAAAAATACAACCATATAATATGGATTTATATGCCGCGATCATTTGGGAAAATTCGGCGTTTCTTACCGGATTTATACGACGCTATTATTTAAATTTACACGGCTTCATCATATCGGTAAATATGACGCTAATATAGAGACTTGTATAGAGTTATTCTTCAGATTTGTACGGGTTATACGGGAAGATACAGAATTGTTATAGAGACTTATGCAACGTTACTATACATGTTAACAAAACTTTATTATGCGATCAGACATGCTATAATTATACAGAAATTGTAAATGTAGACGCAAATAAAAAATTAACTGTAATAATTCTCCAACAAATATGCAAGTAAAATACTTCGAAGTTATGACGTAGTACAATAGAGAGATGTAGCTTAGTAATCTATATTTCCAGAAAAAGTGGTGTTATGGTTGTATGTTTCCTGACTACCCTATATAAAACTCATAGAAATGAGTACTATAAACAATGTACCTGTGTGGATATTCATTTATTCAAGTGGAAATACATTTCTCTATGCGGAAATCTATTTACATGTATGAAAATCCATTTTAATTTGCATGTATATAAATTTTCTTTTTAATTGGTTGAAGTGTTATAACATAATTATAGTTGATTCAAATCAAAGAAATCGTTATTTCATAGTAATTTAATCTGGTACTAAGATAATATGTTACAAAAATATATAAAATAATTTGATAAACTAATATATAAGAGAAACTTATAACATTATTGGAATTAGATCTGGTAAGCATTCGGCCAAACCAAGATACTTTTTATATTGAATTCTGTAATACTATTTGGTATTATTTGAATCATAGGGTTACATTAGTAATATCGCCAGAATTAAATCCCGCTGGTATCCGGATAAAATTGGCAAACCTTCATATATAACTTCGTATTCTAATTTCATGTTATCTTGATATAAGGGTTAGGTTTGAACTATCGCTGGGATTACATTTAACGGCTGTTAAATTAGATTTAAATGAACTTTGTTATTGGGTCGAAGTTTTCAGTGTTGATCAGCCTTTATTATTACAATGCAGTTGATTCGAATCTATGATCGAAGTAACTGGTGTATTGCATTAAAAGTGGTAATGTATTACTTCTAAGTTTGGCAGACCGCTAGCCGGTCTGCATACTACTTTATATGAGCAATAGCTTGGCCGATGCCCCACATTGCATTGGGCACTTCACCTGCAGGCAATATAGTCAACTTGCAGTCAGTACAATCAGCTTACAGCTGGTACAGTTGACTTGATTTCACTGCAACAGCCTGCTATTCCAACATTTTGGAAATATATATCGATTTTATTAACTTATTTTAAAGTTTCATCACAGCTTTTTAAATCACAAGCATATATATATATATATATATATACATATATATATATTTATATATTATTTAACCATCACTTGTCAAACCCGCTAACTAGCTGCTAAGACAATGCTATTGATACCAGCAGACGGGACGAAAATCGGAGGGTCCCATATCTCTACACACGCTCGTAAGAATCCTGCGAAGTGCAACACACATGAACCTCAAACTATCTTTCCTATAACAATCTTAGTGTACCCTATAGGTTGCAGAGCTAAAAAAAAAAAAAAAAAAAAAAAAAAAAAAAAACAGGGCGTATATCCTCAATCTAACTGGAGATACGGCTCGTTAAGTTATTACTCAACGTTTACTTATGCTAAAGAAAGAAAAAACAGAAATCTTGGTATTAAGGGTTTGGTGAGGCTGGTATATCCTAGATTTTCAATTTGAGAACTGGTGAATGGACTTCCCCATTTCGCGTAACTCGTTACCCTTTATTAATAGATTATAATATGAAAAGGGTATACAAATTAGAATTATAAATAATAATAATAGAAGAATTGAACGTTGTTAGAAATAAGTGTATAAGTCGTCTGTATTAGGTAAGTATTCACGTGTATATGTTCATCTACAGTGTTACGTTGTATTAATATGGGAAATAGTATAAACCCATAATTTTCACCTTTTTCAAAAAGGCTAAAGGTGTGATTTTTAAGCCCTAACCTAGATTCAATACGAATGAACAAACAATTTACTATATTATAAATGCGACAAATGATATTACAATACTAAAATAGTAATTGTGTATGCCCTATAGCTGTATATTTTTGGATTGTTGCGTTGATTAGGTGGGTAATCGCTCTTTTCCGTAACCAGGTCGCGATCAAGGCGCGCATGGCGGCGATGTTAGCGGTACGCTACGAATGACGTATAGTCACTTCGGTTGTTGCGCCTGTTGTGTTAATCGCCTTAACATTCGTACGCGTTGTTAAAGAAAAGGGTAGGCAAACGTAGGCGTAACAGCCCTTTACCACTAATCGCTACCCTTCGTATATGGGGTACGTTCGGTTCTTTTTACGCGATGTTAACAATATATTTTACTAACAAGTGAACGTTAAATATGTTCAATAACAGAATGAATGGAATAAACTTTATATAAAGTCGATTTTCTTAACACCTATATAGTTACTAAGCGTAAAAGCGGGTATACTCCCGTCAAGGTTAATATTGAAACATTGTTAATGGCGTACCGTATTATTTTAGCGGAGAAATTTATGTCGAGCCATTTAACATCATTTTTTCGTCTCTCGTATATAGCCGTCGACGTCGCGAAGATGGTTGAGTAAACTTAACGCACCGCTAGCTGCTGAGGGAAATTGAAGGCGAAGAGAAAAGAAAAATAGGACTTTTCTTAAGAGAAAATCCCCTTAAAGGCAGCTTTCCAAATCTTCTCTGAAGTTATCTAGCTTCTTTTCACCTTGGAAAGAACCTGTAACCAAAGTCTATCAATTGAAATAATGATAAAAGTTGATCTTGAGGCTGTTATCGACTTATGAATAAACTTTAAAAAGTCGGGGAAAGTCCAAGGACCAGTTCCATATTACTGCCGGCGAATATTCAACGCGGATTGTAAGCCTAGAAAATTGATTTAGTTTTTGTTTATTAAATATTTTTCAAAACCTAGTTCAAATAGAATGAACCTATTATGGTAATGAATTGTCGAAACTTTTCGAAATTTCAAAGTATTATTCAAGGTCAAAATTCCTGACCCGTCTATCAGTAAAACTTTAAACAGATACAACCATTATTTCCAAGTCTGTATAGAAAATCGGTAATAGATGAAATGAGATATAGTCCTCTGGCCCTTATAAAGTAAATAACTTCCATCGACATCGACAAGTTCAAAACTGCAGTAATATGTCACAAAGTTTCTATACTTGTGTTTTATAATATAAAAGTAGTAGGAAAGAGATCGACTAACTTATATGAACGGGCTGTCTGTATTCGAGCTCCAATTTAATACAATATTCAAGATTTCATCGCTTATATATACAATATATACACTCTTGTTTTTAAATTTACTAATTGTTGATAGGACTTTGGACGTTGCAATGTTGTCGATTCGAATCGTGGTCGAAGTAACAGTAGTATTGCGTGGTTAAGTGGTTGTTAGAACAGCAGTTAATTTTAGTATGGTTAAGTCAACTATACCAACGTTTAGTTGATTATACGACTGCAAATTGACTGTAGTTTATAGGATTAATTGTATTAACTACAAGTTAAGTACAGTAGGTGACCACTTCAAATCAAGGTATGGGCTAAGCAATCGGCCATAAAAATTTGTGTGTAGATCAACTAGCGATCTGCAAAACTTAGAAGTAACATCATCACCACTTTTAATGCAATACACCAATTACTTCGACCAGATATTCGAATCTACTACTTTGCAATGATAAAGGTCTACCAATTTTAATTAGTTCTTATTAGGTTAAGTATAGATAAGCTATATAGAAGAATATGCTATTTTACGGTTATTATGCTTTGTTTAGGTAAGATAGAGGAAAAAAAAATTCGAAGTGCCTCTATATATTGTTTAGCTATACGTGGTAGCAAGTAAGGCGAACTTATAGATCGTGTATTTGTTTGCGGAAGTTTATAAGTGGCGTTATTATTGCTATCAAAAACACTAAAAAATCTTTATTGAACTAGTTTTGGAAGCGTGGAAATTAACCGTCTCAAAGTATCAAAGATCATCAAGTTATTAAAGTAGCAATAGTTTAAGTCAATACTATTGCGGATACTACTACTTCAAATATCCAATCGCAAAACTACTATGTTCTACGACATTTAATTGTAAATAAATACTTTAACGGTAAACACCCTATGGTCCACTTACATTCTTATATTAATCTTTCTCTCCTATATAGATCAATCGTGAAGATGGCTACCATAATCTCTAAAATTGATATTGTTACCAATTCCGTTAGAAAGGAAGCAATAAAGGTCTTTAGAATCATATTCGTCAAATATTACGATAACGACCTCTAGTTTATGGACGTTAATAAAAATCTCACCTCCAAGTACCTGACCAATTATATTGACTACTTGTTCCTCAACTAAAATCCCAACGGATTCTATTGAGAACCTAACGCATTTGACGATTGTTTCGAGTAGTTCTGAAAATGGAGTCTGGATATGTGGAAAAAGA
The DNA here is from genome assembly GCA_038502455.1 of Anisogramma anomala. Classification (NCBI taxonomy): domain Eukaryota; kingdom Fungi; phylum Ascomycota; class Sordariomycetes; order Diaporthales; family Gnomoniaceae; genus Anisogramma; species Anisogramma anomala. The sequence goes on from JASMMZ010000001.1 coordinate 13,339,256, forward strand.
TAAGGAAGTCAGTTAAAGTTAAGATAAGACCAACCTACGCAAACGAGGGATTCAAATACCAAGATGACTAGAAAAGGAAATAAATCGAATAAAAGTACTTTATGAATACAATACAGATGAGGATCTTTAATGGTTACATAGAAACCCTTAAGATCTTCCCGACGAAGACAAAAACTTTCCATAAATTCTCATAGCTTTTTCTATAAATCCTCGTGCATTTTCCATGTGACCTCTCGCAAGTTTCTTAATAAGACCGGCAAAAATTCCAAAAATAGTGTATCAGACTTTCATTGACTAAAATATCTAAAAGAAAGCGAAACTACATTCTTTCCACTATCTCTATTATATGTAAGTCCAATTGAAATTCGGTTCCTATAATTAGGATTTTGAAGCCCAAGTTTCCTATCGACGAAAGCTACTAAAAAGCTTCTAATGGCCTTACACGTAAGCAAAACGATTTCGAATGCCACATTTCCCACTCTTACTCCCATATTAATACTTATACGACGCCATTCCAACTATTATTAAAATACGCCGTATCATTATATTCCCTAATAATTCCCAAACGTATAAACTTGGCAATATTAATAACTAGAATTATGATATTAAAACCCTAAATAATATAATTAGTCGTTACACTTACAATTACATTTAAAATGAATGAATATTGAAAAATCCATATAAATAAACGTCCGTCAGGAAACTCAACATATTTAACAGAGAAATACAAAATTTTCCCCGATAATACTATTATAATTCTAACTTTAGTAAAACCTTCACTTATAACTTGATTGGTAACGGCTTTATCAACGGAAAATAACACGTTGAAATTACTATTGGGAAAACGAACAACATTGGTTGATATGCGAATGTTTGCTTTAAAAGGCTTCAGCTAATAAATAAATAAAATCATTAACATTTAGGAGGTATACCTCCTAAGCTTCAACCGTCGATTTTAAGAGGCTAAACTTTTTATCAAATTTATAATCGGAAGCTATAAAAGTCCAGAGAAACTTAGTAGTAAATCGTACGAAAATTCCATAACACCTAAAATCGTCTGGTATTTAGCTTACAAGATGTTCGTTTCAATATTGTTGGAAAAGTACTTATTTAACCAAAACTTAATTATGAGATCATTACCTATACCAGTATTTAAAACCATCGTAAAATTTAGTCTTCAAAACGTGCTTTGTATAATAACCTATAGAAAGCGATAAACAATTATAATGATGGAGACCTTTTCGTGAACCAGATTAACCACGACACATTCCAGATTTTTGGTATACAATACGATGTCCTTAAGGTTGACAAATCGAATAACAACTAAATAAATTATATAGCGTATCCTTTTCTTGATAACTCGTAAAAACAAGGTTCTTATTTATAGGAAGGACTTAAATTTCTTAATAAAAGCGTTACCAAATTATCTAACTTACCTACAATATGCGTAAATACTCTTGCTGAAAAAATTGAGGAATTTCGTTATAAATCTCACCTCACTTGTTTAGAGGACAAGAACAAGCCTTCAAACTCAATACGCCTCTAATCCAAATAATCAATATCCTTCGATTCAAATTGAACATTATTTACTCGTTCAAGCCGACACCTACAGTCGCCGTGCAGGTGGTAGTCGCAACTATCATCGTCATTACAGTGGAGAATGTTACAGTTACCGTGGAGATCATCGACGTAACGATTTTTGCGAAACTCGTCACGAACCTCGCGAAACTTACGCTCGCAGTTGTAAATATAATAACTACTTTTTCCAAATTCCTTATCATATCTTTTCTTATCTTTATACTAATTGGTGTTTTTATACTATGATTTTTCTTACAAATGTTAAGAATCGTACTTTTCACGGCTATATATTATAATAAACTTATAATATAAGTATTTTCTGTCGACGATAACGATCATAATTGTTTTGAAACTTTTGATTCAATATATATACTCGTGAAAATTTTAGCTACTATTAGATAGTCGGAAGTTTTATTCAATACTTCAATCCAACGAAATCCAAAAATTAATCATAACTTTATACCAATTCTACTTATGCCGATCGAATGTATATATTACTTACTAGTACCGAAACTTGGTTGAAATAGATTTTCCATAAACGTTTTCGTTGTTCAAAAAAACTTGCTGTGAGAATGATGTTATAACCCAGACAACGGTTGGGTCAGGAAACAGGCCAGCATGCAGCTGAGCCACGGAGAGCCTGTAATCCAACAAATCAGGCGGGGAACATCTCTTATATAAGCAAGGTGACTAAGTAAGTCACGTAATGGATCAGTATGGATCAGTTACTGATCCAAGGTAAGGCAGCACTAGATCAGTGAGATCAATGCGGTGATCCAAACGATCCAGTACTGAAGACGGTATGAAGGCACGGATATATAAGGACACGGTCATCACCACATAGACAGTATTTCCTTCATAGCTCTTCAGTTGTCAATCTAAGTATTCAGTCTACATACCTGAATAGCCTAACGGCTAGTGATCACTCTACAGCACGAATAAACATCTTCTTGATATTGCACCTTTGTTATCTCTGCTGCCTTACTGCTAACATAAACCCCCTGATACCTTCTATTTACTCACGTGTATTTAGTGTGATCATTACAAATGATAGTAATTTCAGTGCAGTAGGTCAACTTTATTGTAAGTAAAGTTGACTATACTACCTGAAAGTTGAGTGTATTGTTTTGTGCGGGCCTACTTTATTGGCAGTAAACCAAGTACAGTACACGCTCACTTCACTCTGGAGCACGGGCCAAGCAATTGACCATAAATATTGATGTGTAGACCGGCAAGCAGTCTGCCTAACCTAGAAAAATATATCCACCACTTGACTACTACAATACTACTGTTGTTTAGACTGATCGAATCGATAACTTTGCAACGTTTAAAGCCCCACTAACATTGATCATTGATTATTAGATTAAGTACAGATAAGCTAAGTGAAAGAAGAAGCTACTTTCCGGTTACTCTTTACAGTAACAAATAGCCGTTAACGTAGAGGAAAGATTTTTGAAAAGAGCCTTTATTAGTATTACGCCACTTTATAAAGGTAGGAAAATATAAAAAACATTTGGGTTACGTTAGTTTATAACGGAAATTTGGAAGTAAGCAATAGTATCGTTACTTGAAAAAGACGAAGAAATCTTTACCAAAGATCTTTTTTATAGAGCGTTGAGATTAACCTCTAAAAGTCTTAAAACTTCAAGTTGGTAAACGGCTAAGTTAGTACTATTACGAGTATTACTATTGTAAAAACTTCTAATTCACAAGTCTAAAACAACAAATAATCTTCGGCCTTTACATATAATAACAGACAACCTTCAACCTTACCCTTTTTACTAAATATTTATCCTTACTTTACTTTTTTCACTCTTCCTACGCCAATTTAATCGCCAAGTTCGACACTCTAAGCGGAAAACACCGATATTCTTTAAGTTGCGCTAAGAAAGCCACGTCGCGCTATCCAGCGCCAAGCCGCCAAGTTTTCACGCAACTTTACGCCAAAATACTAAGTTTTACGCCTACCAAGTCTTATACAAACTAAAATCTTAAGATAACACCTCTCTAAAAACTAATAAAGGTAATTAAATCCTTCGGAATTTTCTTTATTAAGTATTACGACGAATATCTTTAGACGTAAGATGTTGATGAAAACTCGACGGAAAAATACCTTACTAACTTCATTAGATATTCAATTGTAGACATAACAATGGTAAATATCCTAACTATGCCTTTCAAAAATATCTCTATTTTGTCAACGACTGGATTATTAATATGTGAAAGGAAATTTAAAAAGGGTTTAAGTCAAGATTTTAGTTAAAACTCAAGTAACGAGGGATTTACGATTAAGTATAAGGTGTTACAAAGCTGACATAAGCTGTTTTCGACTCAGCCAAACTTAAGGAATGCCTTTAAGATTCTCGCCTTAAGGGAAAGTGTGTTGAAGATCCTTAACGCCATTATACGCGATTTGGGAGACCTTCACTTTACTTTTGGCTAAGTTAAGCCTCTTTACGCGTAAACGATAAGGAACTTATTGACCTTTTCAGCAGTTTAGCACCCTTAAATGGCAATTCAGAGTACGTTTTGAGAGGATTCAAAGCGCATGAAGCAGCAGCCACCAATGTGGCCGGAGAAATTAATATTGGCGCTTTACACTAATTAATTAAATAAGACCATTAAGTCCCTTAAAACCCTTACGCCTTTATTGCCCCCTAACATTTTAATCTCTAAGTCTCTCAAAAGTCTTTTCACGGCAGATTTACTTATATACGTAAGCCTATTTCAGGTCTTATTACAGTGCATTACTTTTCGAGTCAGGAGATTGAAAATTACCTTTAACGCCGTGTTTTGGAGGCTTTAATTCTTAAACTGTTAGAAAATACCATTAATAAAGATTGAGATAACTATTGCGACCTGCCCTTAAGACCCATTAAAATAGTTACCATTAATTGTAAACTTTTTACTGATTTCACTAAGATTTGGAACGATATAGAGAACTAGAATGGGAAGCGTTATAACCTCTTTGATATAAAGATAATGCCTTTTATAAATATTTTTAAGTAAATAAAGGGTTTTCCTTCTGGTTTTCACTCATTATTATATGGAATCCTTATAGAGAATGTTATGAATTATTTTGTAACCTTTTTAACTTGAGTAACTACCTTTCGTAAAGTTTATGATGATATGAAGAGCTATTTCGAATACAACATCCACCTTATCTAATACTATACAGATTAGGCTACTACGAGGTTGATTACAATAATAGAGAAGAAGAAAAAGGAGAAAACACCAATAAATGTGTTGAACTAGATGCTTGATAAGTTAATGTTGAGCCAGTGAGCAATAGAGAAAGCCTTCGCTGGCGAAGCTATACTTTGAAAGCTGGTATGGGCAGCTGTTACGGGAGTTAGCGAGTTTGAATACACTTTATAACGCACGAATGCTAATTGCGAAGGCTTTTTTAGCTAGTTGCATTTTTTATTCGCGTTATTAATAGTAAATACACTAAACTCGCTTAGTATATACCCTTAAACTGGAAATTTTCCCGATATAGATAAAGAAAACCTTACGATGGTTAATTACATCGACCGTAAATTCAGTTAAGAGCGTCTTTAACGCCTAAAATCTAACCTATAGACCTTAGACTAAAAGTAACAGCTATTTTGGTGTTAATAAGGCCAAGAATTAAGCCGAACTATTAATTATATGAATTATCGTTATTATATTGGCAAAAGATATTAGATTTGAGGTAAGTTTGGATATCAATTAACTCGCCACCTTTCGGGCGAGCTAAATAACAGAAATGTAATTAATTATATCCAATACCCTATTACTTTGAAATGAGATTACTTAGATTCGATTGTAAACTTCAAAGGAGACGAACCAATTAATGCTAATAATAGCCCTAAATAAATCAAGTGGTATAAAGATATTGCCCTTAACGCGGCTTAGTGATTAGCTGACAAATGTCTTTTTATAAAAATTAGGAGATAAAGACTCTTACCTTTGCCTTAACTAAACCTTTAATCACTTATATACCTTTAACCACCACGATTGTTACACGGACTATACGTTTTAAGTTATTATGTTAAATATAAGGGTAATGAGGTATTTAATAGGAGGCTATTCGTAATAAGTAGTATTGTGGAGGGAAAGTATTATAGCTGTTAAAATGAATCGATACGATGTTAGTAGGGCTAAAGTTAATTTAGGACTAGGCAAATAACTATTTTTACTAATGATAATAGTAATTTAAGATGTTGTTAGATCGATTATATTTTATATACTTACGATCTTTACCCCTTTTTTTCTTTACTTAAAATATATAAAGCCCTTCAGCGTTAATATTGACGTTAACAAGAACGAGCTAATTTAAAACGACTTAAGCTTTTTCTTTACCTTTAAGTGAGGGTACTTATAATTTCATCTTTCACGCCTAAAGGTAATAGTACTAAATCTAACGAAGTTAGAGTTATGATAACTACACCAGCGATTTAATTACCTTATCGCTAATAGGCTATATCAAGTTTTCAAGTTTGTAAGATATAAAGATATAGATGACTTTACCTTAAAAGCTAATAAAAAGCTTAATTTCTACTGTTAAATGTATGCTTAAGCCCTCCGAAGATTTTAGTTTACATTGGAAAACTATAAGGACTTTAACTATAAATTTTTATCGGTCTATTTTAGTTTAATAACAAGACTATTTTTTACGCCGTTAACTCTGTAGTTTCTTTTTACGAAGCTTAACTTTTAAAGTCCCTTTCGATAAAAGATATATGTAACACACTAAAGATACTGTGGATTAACATGTACCCAGGCCTATTTAACGTCGTCGTTTACAATATCGATACCAACTTTACGGCAGCGGAGTTTTTATAAAATGCTAAATAATGGGTATATAGTGTAAATAGGTGCCTGTAAAGGTCCATTGAAGTATTTGGAAAGTTAAAAGGGTATACTCCTTACTTCTCTAAGCGTATAATATCCTTAAATTAGAGATTAAATGCTTTACGAATCCGAAAGCACGCCTTTAAATATCGGTAAAGGGTCTGAACAATATTATAGGCCTTAACAGCTTAGTGTTGACGCTACTAGTTTTCGGAGCATACCTACGCCTAACGAGTAAATCCTCATTATTAGCAAGTTCCCAACAACGAAGGGCAGCCTACGATAAAGTACTAAAGGAACTGCGAAAAAAATCGGCACGTCGCCAGGTCAACGATGCCCTTAATACCAGGAGCGGATTTACAACGATCGATGTGTTTTCCTTGCCGTTGTAAAGTAAAGTTCGCATATAGTGGAATCAAAGCAAATAAGACATCTTATATAAAACTTTAAGTATCGCTAACTTTAAAGTAGTTGTTAAAACTATTAATAGTTCTATAACTTTTAGTATTACCCAGATAAAACTTTATATTAAGGTTATGAACAATGAATATCCTTAAGTTAAACGATCTAGTTAATAGGAACCTTCTCCACACGTTATTGATAAGCCGATAGAACGTCATCAGTGTGAACGACCCCCGAAGAAGAGGAACGTTAAAGAGGAGGAATACATCATCGATCTTACATCAACTTCCTTGGCATGGGTGTACTGACCACCATGTTAAGGATGGTAGGGGGCCTACATTGTAAACCCTAACAGTGTCCACTTTCGAGAAAATTTTTCAGGTTCAGTCGCTGTTAACACCATTACTTTACATGCATTCTATTCCATCACAACATCACCAATCGGCTTTATTACCACTTGAATATTTTCCGGCAACCCCTTTTTGGTCATGAAGATCGTCATCGGCCCGGCGTACTTCCCGCATAGAGGTGTATCCAAAGAACAGCCTTTACAACTCGCAATTTCATCCCTCGCTACTTGTACTAACGTGACCCTTTAGACTTGAACTTACACACTGTAAGTTTGATTTCTTTTGCGCTTTATGGTTTAGAATGGACCTTTATTATAAGCGTCTGGACTTAAAGGCTCTATTTATTTATTTATTTATCTTGAAGACATCGTTACTCACACCGGCGCTCTGCCTATTTAGCGGTGCTTTTAAAGTTGGACTTGTATTGTATTACAAGTTTGATACCTTTTTAGTTTAATGGTCTTAAAGAAAGACTCTTATTATAAACGCTCGCACTTGACGGCTTTATTCATTTATTTATTTATTTATTTATCTTTAAGCCATCTCTACCTATACCGGTACCCTACTCCTTTAGTGGGGCCTTAAACTATATTTTTTTTTCATTTCTTTAGCTGTTTATATAAGAAGTTTTCCGGCACACCACCCACTGAGTAGTGTACCCTTTTTACGATTCTTTTACACTTCTTAAGCTTTCGGTCTGTAGCAAAAAGGTGGCTTGAGTCGTAAGTTCTTTACAGAGTTATACAGCATATTTTATATACTGCTACGGGCTTTTAACCAAAGTATATATATTTTTACAAGTATTTTCCTCTTTTAGGGCTGCCGCTAGATCATCGATACGAATAAGAGTCGAGCGAAAACTAAGATAGTCGTATAACACGACCCGGCTAAAGCTGCAGTTTTCACGCCCATTATAACGGGTCTTTAAGCTGTGCGGGTACCTTAAAGCCTTGATTGAAAGGCGGGCTTAATGTTCAATTTCTCAAAGGTTTCCTTTTTATATTTGTATCTTTTCGTTCTTCAAATAAAGGTTGTGGCGTTAGATTTTTCTCTACAAGTTTCTTCGGTTAAAATACTTTTTCGAAATACCTAGTAGTATATATCTGTTTTTACGTGTCACGTAGATGAACTTATAAAGATATAATCCATATTTGTAACCTTAATAAATTTATACCACGAAATAAGGATTAACATGGTTTATTATAAAACTATTATGGTATTTAACTTATAAGTACAACACATTGTCTGAAAAATAGCTACAGGTGTATTGGATTAGGTTTTTAACCTTATATATTTGTTTGATCAGAGATAAATCTTTTAATGGTTTATTCAATAGATTTTACGGTACAGTTTGAAAGAAGCAAGAATTTTTGAATAGGATGGTTATTGTGGGCAGGAATACTTAAGTTGCGAGGCTTCCCGCTAGTATATGTATGTTTTTCACATTAGCGAGGGTCACACTATACTATCTGTATAGTGGGCACTGCTCGGAGATAGTGAATATAAAAAAAAGAGGAGGAATACACACCGGGTCGTATCTACAATACTATTTTGGTGAATAGGAAAAAAAAAAGGATAACGAAGACTTGATATTAAGGCCTCGAATACAAAGAGTTATTAATGTTTTGGTAAATCCTTTAGGTAGAGTAATAAGGTCGACATCAACAGTTTAATAAATCGAGGAGTCGTATAATTCGTACCGAAGACTGACTCTAAACTTCAAGACCAAAATGTTACGATTTTCAAGTTGAGTATTATTTACAAGGTTTAGGGCAATATTACGGAGCGGCTGTTTCAAAAATCACTTTCAAACGCTTAAGAATACGGCTATTAAAGGTAAAGACTGAATACTTACGTAATTACTAACGATTTAAAATATTAGTTAACGCTTAGTAGTTGCCCTAATAACAAGCTTATTAACTAAGATTTAAGGTAAGTTTACGTTTAATAACCGAGGTAAAACGTAAACTTTTATATAACTGGTAATATATTTACAGTGGATTATATTACTGGAATTGTTGAAGGAATGGCGGCCTGTTTATCTTTCAGAATCTGTAATACGATGTATTAAACCTTTATACTATGTAGCTAAAGTAAACGCCCATTTGTTCCTAACCTAATAATTTCGTTTTCAATTACGTTTAGGAATAAATTCTTCAATATCCGACCCGTTTTTACTGGTAATTTTAGAAAAGAACTTCGGCCTAGTGGGTATGTAGATTAACGATATTCTTTTTGTCAAAATAGCTGGGTTTTTTGTATTAGGATCATCGGCGATTAAAAAGTCTAAGTTTTAAAATTATAAGTCGGTTACGACGTTGGCAAAGGGCAGTTAATTGAACTTTAATAAATCGATAATTTGAATATTTGGTATTAATGACGGCTTTTACTTGCGCCAAAAGGGTTAAGGTATTAATTTAACCATAATTGACAAAACTAACGTGGTTAAGGCCTAACGATATTTCCAACAGCGTGCCCGTAACAGTTATATTACCACTTTATACTAACCGGAAGTATAACGACTTTAACCGGTTAAATGAAAGGTTCGAGTGGTAACTGTGAAGCCTATATCGAAGGATTCATATAATTTCAATTATCATGTCGAGGGCTAAGCTAATGATTCCACAGATAGATTTTTTTACAAATGATACGGACCTATCATTACATATCAGCTTTCTACTAACTCTAGTGAAGAAAGACAGGCGAAAGGATTGATTTAAAATTATCGGTAACCTGATTCATAAATCCTTTATCAGATACAAATAGATTATACGGAGTGTATTAGCTTTAGAGATCTACGATATAATATTACGCTTTAATATAGGCATAATACTGTAGGAAATCCTTAAAGTTATTACCAGACATTTAAAGATTTCTCCTATCCCGGGGGTAATCTATACCGACTCGAAATTCCTATTTGAATGCCTTTTGAAGCTTGGAACCACCAGCGAAAAACGCCTAATAGTCGACATAATAATACTTCGTAAAGCTTACAAAAGGAGAAAGATTAAGGAGTTCCAGTAAATTGAATGGAAAGACAATACTGTTAATACTATAACGAAGGCATCACAAAGTAAAGGCTTCAAGAATTTCGTAGACAGTAACAAGCTGACTATACGTATTGAGAGCTACATTAATATGCCGCTCGGCAAAACCAAATTACGTAACGGCGGTCAGGAATGTTCCGGTGAAATGAAAGACTGCCAGAGGATTAATGATAGCGAATTATTTAAATAACATGGCTAAAGTGAAGATTTATATAGGTCTGTAATGGAAGAACTTTTTATGGGAGTCGATAAAGTTGAGTCTCGAAGCTGTAGAGCAACTAACAGTAATTAGGGTTAATTTAACTATAAATAGGTACAATTTGATATGGAATTTAGTTAGAATTAATAAGGGTTAGGCAAGTTAATAAGGCTGCAGTTTGGCACTTACCGCAAAACATTGGTCAAACACATTGATATATGCGTATAAACTAAAAATCCGCTAGTGTTGAAATAATAGTAATTGCAATATAGTAAATCAACTTCACTAGAAGTAAAGTTAACTATACTAACTGAAAGTTAATTGTATTATTTTTTACGAGCCTACAGTATTATTTGCAAAGCAAGTACAGTATACGCTCGTTTCACACGAGGGCACGGGCCAAGAAATTGGCTATACAAATTATTGTGCAGACCGGCTAGCGGTTTGCCAAACCTAAAACAATACATCCACTACTTGACTACTGAAATACTACTGTTACTTCGACCAATCGAATCCACAACGTTGTAACATATAAAGCCCTACTAATACTTGCCAAGTAAAGGTTAATGATTTAAAAAATTTGGTAACGCGGTTTTAATTTATATAGAAGCGTTACGTGTAGGTGTTTATAATATCTTTTGGTCCCAAGAAGAGGAATCCAATCTTTTCTTTATCCAAAATCTCAATATCTTACAAACCGATAGTAGAAATTTCCAATGAGATAACAAATATAAACATCATTTAGCCTTTTAAATCAGCAATAAGCTTAGTAAAACTCTCTAGACGCGTCTGAAAACTCGACATATCAGTAAAGATAACATCGCGGCCTACGATAAAAATATCTATATCAGAATAGTTATAATACACCGGATCATATACATTTATTGCCTCTCGTTTCAAACGACAAAAGGCGTTAGCGGCTGAAAATTGAAAGTCCGGCCCAACCCAATCTTCATGACTATGTGATCGCTTGTGACTGCGACGAAGAGGCAAAATTCTGCGAAAAAGATACCCAAAACTGCAAAAAAGAAGACTCTCATTCCTCCTACGAGTAAAAGCCTCCTAAATACTTACCTTCATAATTTCATAATCCTTCACTAACTATTATTAACCTGTATTAGTAGCATTGAAACGATCGTCGTAATTTGCGTTTATTTCGATCATATACTACTGCGAACGCCTAACTCATTCTAACTCAGGTAAAGAATTTACGGTAATACGATTCACAAGCATATGAAGGTGTGGAAATGCAACTAACAAGAAACTTAAGATACGTAGAGGAATACTTAAAAAAAAAATGAATGGCTTGATAATGTTGTTACAAATGAAGCGAGAAGTAACAAGTACTTTAACGAAATCTAAAGCTAAAACACGTAACTCGCGCTTGCTTATGGGGAATTAGCGAAGATGGCGGCGCAACGAAAACGGCGAAATAACGGCGGCGGCGGCGACAATAATAACAAGGAAAAGTGAGGGAATAAATTAAGATTTATGATGGAAAAGTAAAATTTCATAAAGTTAAAAAGCGAAGGGGAGGGGGGAGGTTTTTGCGTTGCAAAGAGGGGTTTTCTTTATTCTTATAAGGCAGCAAAACTGGCGACTTTGCTCTTTCCATCATAACTTGTTTAAACTGGTAGAAAGGAAATATCTGGTGTTTTTTAACCCATATACTTGCAACTACCAATTGTTCATAGCGTTGTAGTGAGGTAACGTAACATTGAAAGAATATAGTATTCTGACGATAGAAGAGGAAGAAAATAGCTAAAACCCGAAGCTTAGTAAAAGTTGAGCATGTAAGATATGCAAGCACGGACACGTGACTTCCCACTTTCTTTCCTTCCTCATGTATGTATCCTCCATATAAGTACAACATATCTCTACTTGCTACCGCAAAAAATTGCACAGCTTGTAGAGTAACTACACAAAAATATTTTCCCTACTATGCCTAGACAAAGCGTAATAACCATAAAATAGCTTTTTGTTTTACCTAGCTTATCTTTTCTTGATATAATACGCTTGGATTAGTGTTGCTAGGCCTTTGTCTTTTTAAATTAGTCGGTTTGGATGTCTAGTTGAAGTAATTGATATTACATTCAAAGTGTTCATATGTTACCTATAAGTTTGGCAGACCTCTAACCGGTCTACACATTGTATGACCAATTGCTTCTCCTGCGCCCTAGCCTAAATTAAGTAACTACTGTACTTAACTTGCAGTTAATATAGTAAACCTACAAACAATATAGTCAACTTACAGTAAGTAAAAAAAACTTCTAATCAGTATATTTGACTTGAATGTACTGCAATTGAATGATACTCCAACATCAAGTATTGAAAGAGATCTTTGATATTTAATTTGAACCCGCGTTTTCATAAGCGAGTTGACTAAATATAAAATTTCTTTTGTGTTGATATGTAATTTTCTTTCTGTATCTTTTGAAGTAAAACAAATCAAATGTTAAAATTAGAATCAATGTTATTAGCTCATTAATGACTACAATATTGAGTTTTACTTTTATGAATTCAAATAATACATCTCTCAATACCGTACTTAAAATATCTATATCCAAAGAAATCTAAAGTGATAACTTAAGGTAAAATTGAATTTCAACTCCATAAATTTCAATATATTGAAAAATAAGTTCATATATTCACGAATATAATTGAGATTTTTCTTTTCCAACTATATAATGATTCAAAAATTATCTTGTGAATATAATCTGAAGTACATGTTTTATATACTCGGTTTTCAATATCCATTACCAAACAACCGTTCTTATGATATAGTTTTCAAGTACAATAAAAGGAATATGTATTTATGAAATATGGGGAAGTTACTGCATAGACAGATATTGTGTAGGTTTATCGATTCAAGTATCTATATAGAGGAGAAAAGGACTTGATATATAATCAAGTGTATCATCATAGAGATCTTGACAAAGGTCGAGACTATATACTAGTCAGTACTAGTTCTTTAGTATTTGTAAGTGCTAGTGAAGGTAACTGGCTTCCAGCTGACTAGTTTTTGGTAATAGCTTCCGTACTAGTCAATACTAGAACTTACACTTGTAAATACTAGTGACTTTAGTATAAGTCATCATCTTCAGCTGAGTTTTTCTCATCTTACTGAATTCCTTATCCTTTGGTGTCATGAAGTGTTAAGTACTTGGGGTTATGACAAGTATTTACTGGCCCTATTGTGACCCTATTGTTGTATGTGCTAAGTAACTGTACCTGTTGTATTTCAACACACCCCCTTGAAAGGTACTGTCCACTTCAAAAGAAAATAATGAAAGTTAGAGAGTAAGGTGAAGCAGTTGTAATAAGGAGAAAAGAAAGTCAGTAGATGCAAAAAACAATACCTGTATAGTCCGATTTGAACCGATAATCTCCACAATATCACTTTTATCAATATTCTAAAGTTTGTAAGTTTGCACTAAAACCACTCCACCATCCATACTTACAGTACTACATCAGGTAATTGAAGCACTAAGGTTTAAGAACTACTCCATGAATCTGAATTCAAATTAACCAAGCCAAGCCGTTACATTATCACTTCTTAATTTACCCTGGGTAGTAGCTTTGTCATTCTGTTGCCGAATTATTCATCCGTAGGTATCCAATTAATTTGAATTATGATACGTTCAACTTCATCCCTTACCAAGTGTTTTTTAAAAGGTGTATATTGCGTAAATTAAAAATACTTGGGGTTTAAAGTCAACTGAATAATACTTTCATCATCATAATATATCATAACAATAATAGGAATACGTAGTTCCGTTCATAAGTTCATTATCTAAATGGTATTCTGGGTAACCCTTATTACTGCCACGCTTTTAATATCTATAAAAAAGAGTTATAATATAAATCTCTTTTAAATACCCAGTTAACCGTGTTATTGACAATCTTAATTGTATATCTATAAGTAGACTGTTCAATAACCTTATCACACTTCCCGTCGGAATGGGACCAGCTGTTAATTTAAAGTCTATGAGCATTTTTATAGTAATCTTAGCTAAAGTTTTCAACGTTCTAATACGGACGTACTAATAATTCTTTACTACTCACTTGTACTTCATAGTCTTTTCATGATTCCAAGTATATAAAGTCATAACTAACAAGCGTAATATTTTCGTAAAAGGGATTTTGGCAGAATCGTAATAGTACTAATATAAAAAAAAGCCATATCTGGTCTAGTATAATACATTACATAGCCAAAATCCCATACATTTAAATAATACTCCTTAATTTATAAAATATCAACCTGATTTTCACAGGGCCCCAGTATAGCATGAATGAGGAATCCAGAGGAAATGGTGATTTAGACTGGTTATTCTTTTAATTCTTTTACCCTACAATGCAAAAACTTTTGGAAACAGGAACTTTAGGCTAAAATAATCGTATATACGTCCCTATTCCACAAGAGACTTACTCCTAGAAAGTGCTCTACCTCTTCCAGGTCCTTGTACTTAAAATACTTTACAATATCCATCTTCAAGGTCTTAATAGCTTTTGGGTTGGGGCTCATGATCAGAAGATTATGAACCTTAGTATATATGATAAGCTAACGGCGATAATTAATATATACTGTATTATCAGAGCTTAAATTTTTAAACTTAAGGATATCAAATACTTCCCTCAAACTCTTAGACTATTGTCCAAAATCTGTTTCAGTCCATACAGTAATGATAGCAAGTGAAAGAATTGATCGACTATACGATCAAAGCCCACGTTATTTCATTCTGGATGTTTTAAGAAGAAGTCTCTAATAGTATTAGAGATCTCCATAAATACTAGTTATTTAAGTTCCTCGTTAATGAAAGCCGAATCGACATCTATTTAATCAATATCCTATTTATAAGAAGGAATAGGCATAATAAGAATCCTCCAAATGAAAAACTTTACCGTAACGATAAAGATTTCAGTAAAATTAACACTACACCTTTACTAAAAACCTTGTGTTACGAATATGACCTTGTACCTCTCGATTTGACCTTTCGAGTCTTTCTTAACCTTTATAACCTATTTTTATGTCAGTTCATAGCGGTTGCTATCCATCTTAATAGTCTTAAAGACACTGAGGGACAGTAAGCTCCATATTTCACTATAAAGAGTCTTTTTCCAATGTTCTGTATCGAGGCCCTCCAATATTTCCTTCATGGCTAGTCATTTCTCCTACTTACTAATTAAAAGCACAAACTGGCCCATATCATCATTAACAATAGCATTTGATAGCAGATTTGCCGGCAGCCTATTTGATATCTTCATTAATGCTTGGAGAATACCCCTTTTTGGCTTGAGGTTTAGAGTAGTTATTACAGTATTATAAGGTGTATCAACCTTAATAGTATTCCTTACAACTGTTTTATAGTATCCCTTAATCGTCCTTTCAAAGACCATCAGGATAAAAGTACTAACGATTTTCCTAGTTAAGTTTCCTGGTCGGTCTGGTAAGTAAACCTTGAAGAAAAGGTACGGCTCTGTAATATCAGAAAACTACCACAAAGAAGGATTCCACACTCTCTTGTTGAATCAATAATTTTACTCTTCACTCGTGGTGCTAAATGTTGAAATATACAATAGGCACAGTTACTCAACATACATTTAACAATAGAGTCAACAGGGCCAGTCAATACTTGGTACCATCTTCAAGTATTAAACCTTTCAACACCAAAGGATGAAGAATTCACTGGAGTTGTAGATATATCTAAGGGGTACTATTATTTACTAGTGTAAGTACTAGTATTGACTAGTACGGAGGATCAATACGAAGATGCTGCCTAGGCTAGTACTTACTAGCACGGAAGAACTAGTATTTACTAGTATACACTATCATCGACTAATATGGAGTTTCGACCTTTGATCTAGATCTCAATGAGGGTACAATTGATCATATATCAAGTCTTTCATGTAAATTCTAAAATACTTGAATTTACAATCCTATATAATATCTTCTTATTTAGTAACTTTAACATATTATCAGTAAGATTGTATCCTACGTTTTTATATCATTGAATCAGTTTACTTACTTTTATACAAATCAAAATGTTCACTTCTTTTGGACTATCTGATACCTTTGTGGATGCCCAATTAGAATTTTCAGAACATGGCTTGTTTGCGCTACCAGAGCTATCTTACGGCAGTACCAGTAATGATGGTTCTTTTTCGTAGAGGACTGTTACTGCTTCCAGACCCTCTGGATCTACAGGTTCTTCTTCTACTCCGGCTGAATCTCTATCTTTCTGTATCCTACGATCTAGGGCTACTTCCGTTGCCTCAGGAGCTTTGAACCCTGAATCCTTGTTAAGGAAAAGGCGAATGGCAGCTCGTAAAGCAGGTAGGGTTAGAGCTAAGCAAAAACTCCAAGCTGTTAATGTTAATGATCCTAATAATAAGGAGGCAAAAGCTAGGGATTCCTATGCCTTGGGTAACCCAGAAAGGGTAAGACTTGAGTTTTCTATCGATTTATACGATAAACTGTCAGCTGAGTTTCAGGAACGCTTTAAGAGTCCCCAATCAACGATTCCGGAACTACAAAAATCGACAGACACCATCACACTAGTAAAGGTGGAAGAGGGAAACATGAAAACCCCCTTTTTAACGATAAGAAAAGAAGATAACTATTAGAGCCTAGAAAACAATTATTAAAGGACTTTAAAAAGTTAAAGTACAAAAATATAAATATATAGCTAATAATAATCAAAGGTTATATTGTTAATGATAACTATTTCAATATTGTAAGAGGTATTTTGTAACTTGAGATAAATACAGTCTTTACAGAAACAAATTACAATATCATGTTTACGCTTATCGACTATATTATTATGAAGTCTTTCAAAACTATATGTTTACGAATCCAGGCCCATAAGTTAATTACTCTTTTCATCACTTCAAATCTTTCATCAGTTATTGTAAGCATTCAAGATCTATATAAGGCCTTATTGAAGTTAATTGGCATATAATAAGGTATTAAACCAATATAGTATTGATAACTTCTTCAAAAACTTCGCTTACTAAGCCCCTTACACTATTCGGCCACAGATTTCTTTGTAATAGCGTTTAAAAACACTAAAAGAAGCTTAATAAATTAATGCCGTTAAGTTGAAAAAATAAAGTATTCCTTACTGTTTTGACCTATATTAAGCCTGATTTTCTACTTCGAACAATCTGTATACGAAGTAAATTAAGTAACGCTTTCCCTTTATTTTTTCGTAAACAACAGTAGGACTTTTAATCCAAAAATAGGTTTTAAGGAGAAAGAAAACGTTGAATTCCATTCTTAAAAAAAAACCGAAGAAAAATCTACCTATTATCCATAACTAACGTATCAGTGAATTGAAAAAAAAAATTGCCTTATAGCATTTTACAAGGGCTATTCGGTATAGGATTCTTGGGTATTACACCAATATCTACGGTTTTTTAATATTGGTAAATATATCAGTAAAGAAGAAAAAGCGAACGTTGTTATAGTTGACAACGATAAAGTAAAAGACTTCTACCACTTATAGCATTATAACTTTATGGTGCTGCAACTATCAATTACATAGTTAGTAATTTGATTTGATAGGTCAATTGCATTGAAGCCTATATAAGACCCTGCACAGGACCCTGAACTAGAGAATTTTGGCGAATCCGAGGTCGTATCTTACACAGGTGTACCCGCTTTAAGGTATCTACTTATAACGTTAAAGTCTCCACTTCTAACGTTAAGGGATCCAATTTTTACGTTAATCAGTCAATACAACCAATTAGAGGTTGTACCAAAAGCGGGTAGTGCCGCCATATAGGCCCCACTTTCAACGTCAAGCCATTAAAACTCCATGTCAAGTCTTAATTTTCTTCCTCTTTCTTCCAAACCATAACAATCTTTTGCCATTAATAAACATTATTGCCAAGACTTTGTTAAAGATAATTCAGGATTATATTAATATATTTTCAACAAAAAAAAGTGGTCTTTGTATTTCAATAGGTAAGTAGAAAATTACCTCGGATTACGAATAGGAGGTAGTGTTGTTTAGCCTATTGGAAAAGGAATTATTTAAATATTAGGTAAGTTTTAAAAAGGTTATAAGTTCTATATCTTAGCTTGTCATAACAATTTTCATTACCATCAGTCAATTATAAACTTAATCTTCTTATTAAAGCTTGACAACATAAATATTGAAGTTATAGACTTATTTTTAATTGACATACAAACTAATTAAGCAGTTGTTACCATAACTAACAACTACATCATTATTTAAACCACGTAGAAATTTCATTATAACTGTATTACTATAACTCTCACTAAGTTCTTTAATACTTCCCTCTAACATATCAAGTTTAGTTATACTCGCCTAAAGTTAGTAAAGGAATAACTTTAGTTGTCAAATGGCCTTAAAAAGAACCAGGAAGTGGAACATATAAACATTATTTATACTCCCTATAAACTTTCAAAAAGCACTCGATAACGACCAGGCTTCCAATATATTACTCCAAAAAAAAAAAAAAAAAAAAAAAAAAAAAAAAAAAAAAAAAAAAAAAAAAAAAAAAAAAAAAAAANAAAAAAAAAAAAAAAAAAAAAAAAAAAAAAAAAGGATAGTCTATCTAAACCTTTCAAAACTTCTTATAAACAACTGCTAAGCCTAAGATCAAACGCCATAACTTAATATATATCAATTTTAAGTATGGATCTAAGGTTTGTGACATAACTATTATATTCTCTTGTAAATATATAAAAGTCTTTTATCGTTTACTAAATGAAATAATCAAACTTATTGGCTATACCGATCATAACTTGATCCTCGATAAAAGTAACGAGCTTATTATATATTTAGTTAGAAAATTATCCATTAATTACGCTTTTAATTTTAAGTTTCCTTCATTATATACCTTTCAAGAAGAGGTCATTTTCAACTGGTTTAGTACAGTAATTATTGGAAAATATGAAGAGTTAGACCGTTACCGAAAAGGTGACATTTCACTTATAGTCTAACATATTTTAAAAATCTATTATTATGGCTAATTTAATGGTCAACAACAAGAGCTGGATTCAGTATATCATATCCTATAAGGGTTTTCACGATAAAATAAAGGGACATAAATATTACAGATCCAATGTTAAGTTTACATATACTTTCAACTTTACCCTTATAGTCCATATACTTTTTGTAAAACGAAAAAATAGTTAAAAGACTCATCTAATGGGAAAATAGGAAATATAACGATTATTTAAGCCTAACCGTCTTTAAAAAAACTATCGAAAAACCCCATAAGTCCATTATAAGAGAAAAATGTTTTAAGACTATCGAGGTTCGTATTACTTATAACGATATAATGGCACCTTTAAACTCCAATATAAAAAGAAGTATTCACTAAACAATATAAAGGACAACAAATAGCCTACTATGAAGATTACCAACAGAAATTGTTATTAATAAAGATAGATTTCAGGTTATGCGTTCAGTTCATAAATAATAAAAACAGCTTACTATAAAAACATATTAGAGGGTTTAGGTGCTAAGTACAAGAAAAAGGCTTCTTATAGTAGAATAAGAAGCTTACTATGTCTTCAAGTTTTTGAGGCTATTAAAAGAAATCTTTACCTCCATGCTCTAACTATAAAAGAGTTACTAAATTTAAAATCAATTGAAAAGGTTGAATCGAAAACTATAAAGTAAGGATCATAATACGAGGGTTTAAGTAGATATATAATATTAATTATACTAAAACCTTTATTACTACCGCTAATTCTTAAAAATAGAGTATTCTTGTCACGCTTACTACTTTTTATAAATGGGATATAGACCAAATAGACATCGATTAGTCTTTCCTGAACGGGGAACTTGAAAAACTAATGTTAATAGAGATTCCCGCTATCATGAGAGACTACTTCTAAAAATATTAGGATAAAATTTTATGTATTTTAATGATATAATTCACTAAGTTTTTTAGCTACTCACTTTATTTTACACGATTAAACAGGATTCAAAAATATATAAAAAATTAAAGACAGTATTTAAGACCTCTAAGTTTAAAAGGTTCAATTTTAATAACGTGTTATATATTAACTATCATCATTTACTAATTATACATATATAAGCTATTAAATTTCTAATAATATTCTCCGACTTATACGCCATCAAACCCTTGAAAATCGATATTGGAAAGTACTTCAAGTATAAGGACATAAGAGGGGCAACGCAATTCCTAAGAATACGTTTTTTTAAAGAATGAAAACATATATTAAATGATCCCCATATAGGATACATATATTTTAAGCGTCTGAGACTTTAGGTTAAAAAATCTAAACAATGCTTCGGATAAAATCCCTATTACTTTCAGATTACTCATCTATACCATGTTATATGAAGATAAGGATAACATATCATGAAACAAAATGTATGAATTAGATATAGGGTATTTAAGATATGTAATAAGCCAAAATGAGCCGGATATCGCCTTCAATATATCAATAATTTCAGGATTTTTCTATAATCATTTACATAAAAATATTACTCGTATAATTTACGTCTTGAAAAATTTTCAACTAAATCAAAACCCTGGACTACAGGTGGTTAAAAAAAGTATTAGTTAGTTTATATTAATGTAATGATCACACTAAATACCTGTGAGTGTATAGAAGGTGTCAGAGACTTTATGTTATTAAGAAGGTAGCAGAGGTGCTGAGTGAATAATATCGCAACCGTGCAAGTAATGATCAAAAGCCGTGAGGCTATTTAAAATATACTGAGACTGAATAATTAGATTGACAACTGAGAAGCTATGAAGGAAATACTATCTATGTGGTGATGGCCGTGTCCTTATATACTATGGCCTTTATACCACTTCAGTACTAAGGTTCACCGGTACTTACTGAGGCTCACCGGTACTCACTGAGGCTCACCGGTGCTCACTGAGGCTCACCGAGAGATGTTCTCCGCTTGATGTGTTGGATTTCAGGCTCTCGGTAGCTCAGTTGCATGCTGGCCTGTTTCCTAACCCGCCAACGTTCTTGGGTCATAACAATTAAAACGCCACAAAATTTAGTTATAAACACTATCAAGATACCACAAAGCTTTAAATTGACGGATGTTTTGATTAAGACTAAAAGAGGAATACATATACTCGAAATTATACCTATAGATATACAATTCAAATCGTTAACAACACGGTTTACTAGATATATAGAAGAGGATTCAGATTATACCTCTTTTCTGTAGATATTAAAGGTGTAACAATGATAAGGGTTATTTAAAACACTCCATAAATAATAAAATCGGTTACAAAGCGACGTATTCCTATCATAGTTACCATATATTACAATAACCAGAAAGTTATTAAATTATCAAAAATCTTTAATATTACCAATTATCTTAACACATACCCCTTAAATAACACTTTATAAGGGATAAAATAAAGCGTGATACCATATTAAATAAGTAGGTTCCTACGGATAAATAATTGGCCGAAAAGTTAATAAATCGATTGCCGAGGGCAAAATATGAAGTAATAATACAACGGTTTAAATCGAACGACACAAGTCTTATTGCTTTTTACATTTACCGATTTTTTTTTTTTTCGCACTGCACTTCCTTCACTTTTTCCTCTAACTTTTGTTTTTAACTTTTAGCTATTTTTTTCTTTTTAAGTGGATAATAACTCTTGAATGTGTGTATTAAAATCTAGAATAGGTACAGTTACTCAACATACACTTAATAATAGAGACATCATGGCTAGTAAGTACTTGGTACAAACTTCAAATACTAAACCTCTCAACACCAAAGGATAAGGAATTCACCGGAGTTGTGAATATCTCCAAAGGGCACTAGTATTTACTAATACAGATACTAGTATTAACTAGTACGGAGGATCAGCATGGAGATGCTGCTTGAACTAGTACTTAATAGCATAGAAGAACTAGTATTTACTAGTATACACTAGGATTGACTAGTACGGAGTCTCAACCTTTGACCGAGGTCTCTATGAGTATACAATTGATCATATATTAAGTCCTCAATGTAGATTCTATTATACTTGAATCTCCAATCCTACACAATATCTTCTTGTGTAGTACCTTCAATACTCAAGATGTATAGACGATAATATCTAAGCCTAGAGTAAAGGCAAACTAAAAGTTAGATTAATGGTTCTTATAACCTTTTAATTTATTGTACAATCCCTAGTAAAGCGTAATATTGTAGATCTTTCTCATATTATTAACCGTTTAGTTGGCCATAATCATAGCAGTTAAAAACAGGTAAAACTACAAATAATATAGTGTTATGGACTCAGGCCATTGGCTATTAAGTCTATAGTTTACGTGAATGTATACGTAACTGGATAGGCAATACCTGGTTTGGGCCCGATCCGGGCGCAGACTTTGCATGGTACGTGCACGACAAGTGTAAGGGCACGTGACGGGCTAAGCACTAGCCATACTTATAGGTCCTATACGGTAGGCTACAGTAGCCTCTTCTAATCTTCTACCATATATTAACAATCAACTTTATTTGACATTTACTTGGCTTACTATCATAAATAGAATGATAATACACTATTAAAGTTTTTGTATCTTTTCGAAAAAATATTATTTATAATAAACGAATTAATGGTAAACGTTAATCATTTTACGTGATATTTTAACGTTATCGGGGATAATAAGCCGTCTGTGAATACTCAATCCTCTAACTTTATAAACATACCTCTTACACCTTCGAATCTAACTTGAGCCGATATTTCTTACTTACAAAATACCGTAAGTTACATCGCAATGACTGTAAAACAATTGTAGTAGTCGAGTTAATCGACTTGAAATATTGACCCTACATCCGACTTTGTTTAGAATCTAGCTAAAATTTAACAATTCGAAACCGAATTGCCCGCGACTTGTATTAGCTTTTTAATGGCTTAAGGTAAACGAAATCGACATAACCAACTGTAATTCGACGGATTGGCTTTTACGTAGGCAGCGAAGCGCCGAACTATAGAATTTATATTGAAAGAGAATAAAATATAAATTAAAAAAAGTCGATATACGTTTCTTGACGTATAAGGTTATTGAACGAAAATGGTAAAGCGAGCGATTAAAATATGTTACGAAGCTAGCAAATATGAAGGCTTATATAATATAATTAAGTTTTTCGATTACATTAAGGCTGTTTTAACGACTCTTATCTCGTGGATTAAGCATTAGTAAAATGAAAGGGATTAATTATAAACGACTAAAACCAGTAGGTATTACTCGTTATTAGGTTTGAAATACTTTTTGCTTAAGCGGAAAGCTTAAATTAATATTTTGCCGTAAAGTATAATTATTGAAACTTCTGTATATCGTTACGTATCCGCAACAAATCCATTACAATAAGCATTAGCCGGGTAAACTATATCGTAGCCTTAAAAAAGTACTGCAAACTCGCCGACGGGTTAAAGTCCTTAGACTTAAAACGACTTTTTGGTCGTTTACTAGCGAAACCCATATAAGCCTAACATCCGGATAGTAATATAATTATAACGGAAGTTTACGAATTTTAGGTACCTTCGTTAAAGGGTCGTAGTAATCGTAGCTAGTTATTTCGATACCGAAGTTAATTATCTTAATAATTTCGTTCGATACACGTTTAGGACGAAAGACCTAAGGCGATGTGAACAACGCTAAAGGAACGTTAGGCTAAGTTCACCACAGGGCATTATGTACGTTATAGTTTATTGGATTATTATTAACGTGGTTGCAAACTCCGCCCGATATTACCTTCTTCGTAGGTATATATAATCCAAGTCGAAAAGGTAGATAAAGGTTTCCTATTAATGGTAATGGGGGAAGCCTAATTCCTAGATATAGTTTCATTTAGGGGTTACATAGCCTTCACGGCGTAATTACAAAATCGAGTAAAAGGGGTTTATTTTAATTAAAATACGTATAAATGAGTATTTATTCCTCATCCCTATGCTTTTTCATAACATATACTTTCTGGATATTGAAGTCGATTTTGACTATAATTGTTGTTATACTATAAACTAATCTTTGATATAACGTTTGAAGATGAAGTAAATTCGGTTATTATATCTTTGAAGTTTTAATACGATATTAGGGTTATATCAAAATATCAATATTACCTAAATAACCAAGTTTTAATTAAATATTAATAAGTAGTCGAACCCAATATTAATATATATTATTCCCGGAATAATGTGGGATATGATTTTAAGGATACTCCAAATACGATATTAATAGGTAACTTTAAACGTTAGCAAAATTCGTTTAATAGTTTATAATCAAAAAAGTTTGGTTATTGATACGGTAAAAGTATGCTTCAGGTGAGGGGATATATAAGATATAATAGGATTAGTCTTTATCGTTTTAGAGAAATATTCGTTTCGAAAGGTATAATGCAAGTGGGATTGATTCCGGTTCGCTTTTATCATAAGCCTTTGCGAAATAACGCGGATTTTAAAAATGACAGCGACGACTACAGTGAAAAAAATTGATTACTTCTTTTACAGGAATTCACGAAATTTCGCGACTGATTTAATAAAAATAAGCTTATAGCTTTAGCTCTATATAAAAGGAAATTCGATTACTATATTTATATCAAACCAAACGAAAACGAATATTTATAAAAACGACTTTGAAGGATATTATATTTAATATAACGCAATTGACTATTAAAGTTTTGACGAAAAAATACGAAATTAATAAATAAAGTTTAGGTTCTAGTGAATTCCTTATCGGTTATAATACCGGTATTACTTTTTTTTGAACCAGGGAGGGGAGCAAAGGATAAAGGTCTTATATCGATTATCAAATACTGAATAAAATTACCAAGTGGAACCGTTTCCCCTTACCTTTAATTAAAAGAATTCTACGTATATTATGGAAATCTATATGGTTTACGAAATTGGATATTCGGGCGGCCTTTTATTTTATTCGTGTTATACTCGGATAAAAGGAATAAACGGCGTTTTGTACGCGGTTTAAATTATTCAAATGGTTAATTACTCCCTTTAGGTTAGCAGGAACATTAGCGATCTTTCAACGATATATTGACTATATAATGGCGGATATTTTAAATAATTTCGTTACAACGTATTTAAACGACCTTTCAATCTTTTCTTCCTGTACTGAACAAAACTATATAACGAAAATTCGCGAGGTTTTGCGACGTTTTTATACTACGAGGCTAAATCTAATTAAAAAAATATATAACTTCATCGTTAAAAGGGTAAAATACCTGGGTTTTATTATAACGGTTAAGGTAAGTATCCACGTTACCTCTGAGAAAGTCCGGGTAATTATCGAGTGGATATTACTACATACTATTGAGAAAGTTCGAAGTTTTCTAGGTTTTATTAACTTTTATCTCGATTTTATTAGTAATTTTTCCGAGTTGGCGGCTTTTCTCGTGCGATGAACGAAGTTAGAAATTCATAAAACTTAGATGTAACAGAAATAATATACTTTTTAAACCTTAAAAGAAACCTTTATT
This sequence comes from Anisogramma anomala, assembly GCA_038502455.1. NCBI lineage: Eukaryota > Fungi > Ascomycota > Sordariomycetes > Diaporthales > Gnomoniaceae > Anisogramma > Anisogramma anomala. The sequence goes on from JASMMZ010000001.1 coordinate 13,365,129, forward strand.
ACAACCCCAAATTTGATATATTCAGATCCAAATCGGCGAACTGAAGTAAAAGCCGACTATTTGGAAACAACATTAAAAAGTCTTTTATCGTAACGGGATAAAAATAATATCTTAAAGCGAATAACTTATCATTCCGCATAATTAACAGATATAAAATGTAACTATATTATTTATAATAAAAAGCTTTTCGCGGTAATATCCTACTTAAAAACGTATTTTCTCGAATTGCATAATATTCGTACCTTCTTTACAATTTTGACGGATTATAAAGGATTAAAAAAAATCTTTTACTACGTTTAATTTCGAAGCGCCGAGTTAAACAAAACAAAGTCATTTCACTGTTTTAATATCACTTGCGATATAGGCCAATAACTTAAGACTCACGCGTGGATACGTTAGCCCATAAATTACAAGATAAACCTAAAGTTAAGGAACGCTACTCGTAAGTTTTTTAACCCATTTGTATTACTTTATTAAATACAGAGGTAATAAAGTCATATATTCGAGGAACGTAAATTACGGCGAATTATATAAATAATCTTTTAAAATGAAGGTTTAATTATTAAATCGTGACAATATATTCTTTAAGGGTAGGCCGAAGGTTTTCGACGTCTCATCGAAGGCGAAACCACCCCGGGTTCAGCCCGCGCCCAAATCGTTATCGGGGATAACGCCGGGGTTTTTTAATACGTCGAAACCGGTAATACTGCTACGAATCCAGTTCGCGTTAAATCCGCGAATATCGTTAACGTCGAATGGTCATTTTATTTTCGACCCTGCAATTTGAACGGAGTTGTAAAACTATGGGATGGCAAATAACCCGTTATATAAGGTCCGTCTATTAGTGGTTTTTAAAGGCGTTAGGTATTTCCTAATTGAAACCGGATATTCTATATACATTACGGATTGTAAAATTAACCCGCGAGGGATATTATGATGCCGTAACCGTTTGTAATTACCAAGTGAAAAACTATTAACCATGAAAATCTTATAATAAACCTATAATTCGCTTATTAAAGGTTATTTAAGAAAGTATTTTATATCATATTTTAACGGGATCATAATTAAAAGGGTATGGTCGTAGATATTTGACGTTTATATCGAATATATACTTAATATAACGGAACGAAACCTCGTTAAACTTTACGATAAGGCCTTTTCTAACCCCTCCCTTTTTAAATTGGTATTAGGTATATATTTTTATTAATTTTACAATCGACATATTAACTATTTAAAACGGTTTGAATGACTTATTAGTTATTGTAAATCTCTTTTTGAAATTTGACTAGTTTAAAGTTATATAATTTGTAACTACCGATACGTATACAGAGTTTTTGTGGGGTATGTAATAAATATTCTATAAAATTTGAACTTTTATTATTAAAAACCACGGTTTGGATTAAATAGATGTATTTTAAATAACATTATATTTTTAATAAAAGTCAAAAAACTTTTATTCAAGACGTTTAACCTATGAAGAAAAAATGGCATAAAACGCATATACTAAAAAGTTTAAAAGTATGTATGTATCATTATCTATTTTTCGTAATACAATGAAAATTTATTGTTGCCTATTTCTTAATTTACGTTTAATAATCGGAAATGAATAATTACCGGATTTAATACGAACCGTTTGGTAAATAGGTATAATATATTATTTATTTCAAAGGTAAACCAGAATACGCAGCCGTTAATTAATCTGGTGGGGTAAACCGTTACGTTTTGGGTATATTTACGCGAAAGGGCGGAACTAATCTAAACGATGATAGCTCATACTTTAAAGTTAATAAAAACGATGTCAAACCGTTGACGACATTTGGCGAAACGATATAAAATAAGTGATTAAATTTGGTTAAACTTACGTAATATGAAAACTAATCGCCTAAGTGAAAAATTCAATTAACTTTACAATTAATACCAGGCCGTTGATATTTTAAATCCGTTTAATATCGTTATAAATATTTTTGATAAATACCTTATATTTTACGTAAATTCAGTTAAATAAACGATTTGGAACCCCTTTTCTTCCGTAAATCCTAACTAACATGCAACCGGGACTAATTTTGGTCGTTGAATATATTAAAAAGGGGGTATATATAAAGAATTAAAAGTTTTTAAAATTCCTGCGGTGCAAATAAGGCGGGGCGGGGTTCGTTTTATATTGATTGAATAAAAAGACTATAATAAGCTAAAGTGAAATTACTAGAGAATTATTAGTATATTATAATTTTGGACAAATTTAAAGCGAAATGAAGGGATACTCGAATTTATAATGACCCGGTATTTCGAAATCAACGTCAAATTTATACCAAGCGTCCTATATGTGGCAAGTTGCCTACACCTTAGAAATAACGTATTACTTACAAAAAATGAAAATTTTATTATTAAACAAAGTTATAATATAATAAGTAAGGCCGGGTAAATATTAACCGATTTTCCCAGATACGTATCCGACCATAAAACGATTTGTATTACAATTTAACAAAATTCTACCTATTTGTTGTTATTAACCTTATTAATTTTAAAGAATATAGTATTACTAACGTTAAAAGCTTTATTATAACTAACTCCAGATATTAAATAACGCCGAGAAAGAAGGACGATAAAAGGCGTGGCGGGTGCTGGTAAACGCCGATAAAGGGGGCTAGTAAAAGGCGGAACAGACGCGGGTCGACATAAAGGATAACTGATAATACGAAGATAGATAGGCGTTAGGAGAGTCCAACGATAACGGATAATGTGAAAAGAGACGGGCGTTAAAGGAATTCGACGGTAACGGCTAACGAAAAATAAAAGGAAAGGTAGAACGAGAAAAGCGACCTTTTAGGCGGGTTTCCAAAAATTGTAATATATTAATTTAGGCCTAAGCGACGTGGTCGACTCGAGTACGATCTTACGCCCGATCATGTTCAGCACGATTAACTCGTTTTCAACTAAAGTTAACAAATAGGATACGGGTAAAATCAGGACTCGTATGATTAGGCTTTAAATATCGTTTGCTACACTATATAAGCCGTAACTTATATTAAATATATGACGGTTACTGAAAAGAATCGAGGCGAAAACCTTACACGTTAAAATATGGTTAATCAAAGGAGTTTTATTTCGATAAATAAAAGATACCATAAACGGTAACCAAAAAGTCTTAAAAAAACGGACCTGGAGAAAAGGGGCGACAGAAACGTATAACTAAAGGGGTAACGGCCTATACGGCGGATACGGTAAAATCCCTTTACTTCTAAGTAATATCGTAGAGCAAGGAAAACTAATTGATAAACTTTAGAAAAAAGGGGGTAAAGACAGGTCAATAACCAGGGATATTTCTTTGTCGTTTACGCGTAAAGAATGAAATATAACCTATATTTTCGGCCATAACATTCACTTAACTTAAAAACGTATGTAAATCAGGTGAAACTATAAATGAATTTATCTTCTAAATATATTACGAAAAGGGGTTCAAAAGCGGTCGAGATTTTTTAAGCTAATTTATCAACTTGCCTTATTATAAACCTTTTGGTACGTATGATAACCCTGCGTCTGACAAATTCGAGTATAAACAAAAAAACTATCAAAGTTTAGTTAGTGGCTAATATACAATATATACGTATCCTTAACTTATAAAGGGGGAAACTCGCCCTTATCCTCGTTATTACCAAGTATAAATAAATCTTCTATAATATTAAGAAACAATAAAAGGTAATAAACGGTAAGTTATTCGTATAGAATAAGGTAATATACTTTGAGGGGCGACTTATCATCCTTATTAGTTGCGTCGACGAGAGTATGACCCAAACTAAGTTTATTATATACTTCGATTATTGAAACGGGATAGATAAAATATCTCAAAATATTGACAGGTATTAGTAATTGAAAAATAAATGGTAAAAGTAAAATAAATACGAAGAAAGATGAATAAAAAAGTAAAAGAGGCGTTGTAATAGGGAAAAACAGGAGGTTTTAAGGGCTACAAAGGCGTCTGTATTTATAAGTATTAGCGGATCGGATTCGGTAAAGGCTACGTATTATATTACGTATTATATAACGCGTTAAAGGGTACGTTATACGACACCAGCGGTACAAAGAATATATTATACAACAAGTTAAAAGGGCGCGTTTGACGACGCTAACGACCCGTGGTCAAACCGGCTAATACGTTATACAGCCCGTTAAAAAAATGTGTTATATGACATCGGCAACTTAGGGTTAAACAGGCTAATACTTTATAGGGCTCATTAAGGGGCGTATAATACGATGCCGGCGGCTTATATTCGAATCGTCTGATATTTTATACGACGCGTGAGAAAGTACATTATATGGTACCGGCGGCAAGAAAAATACATTATACGGTAAGCCATAGTGACGTGTTATACAGCGCCGGTAACCCTGGGGTTAAACCGGTTAATATGTTATTCGGCCCGTCAAAAAGCGCGTTATACGGCGTCGGCGATCTGGGTTTAAACCAGCTAATACGTTATACGGCCCGTCAAACTTTAGGTTACCGGCTCGCGAACGGCCCGCATACTAGGTGAGTAAAGCACGCACCTTACGTTTAACCAACGGGACGCCGGAACCCTTACAACATCGTGGGGGAAGGGGGGTATATTATAAAAATAGGCTATTATCTATTAAATTTATAAATTGCGTAACTATACATGTAATGGGATAAGTAATACCTAGTCTGGGCCTAGTCCAGGCGCGGACCAAGTATGGTCCGTATACGATACGTGTAAGGGCACGTAATGGGCTGGGCACCAGCTATGCCCATAAGTCCTGCACGGTGGTCCACTGTAGCATCTTTCATTCTTCTACCGTACCTCCATAATAAACTCCATTTGGCACCTACTTGGCTTACCATTGTAGGTCGGACCATAACATATAATACTTTTCCGACAACGGTCCAAATGCGCATCTTTTCCAAAATCACTTTATTATAACATTTAAATATCCTATTCTTGTCAGGGGTATATGGTAAAAACAATTCAATGGTCAATGCGTAATAAATAGAAATATTTCTAACTAAATAGTTAATGAGCGTGTTTCCTTCATCAAAAATCCAATCGTCGATAGTACACTTAATAAGTTTAATAATTTAGTTGAGCATACGAAAAACGGCTTTTGACCTTCCACTATTGAATATAATGGGTTTATTACTAATTATATATCCGTATTTAATCTTTATAATTATCAGGCTGCGGCGTTCGATTTTTAAGCCACCAATTGATTACAAGAAGCTATCAAAGGTCTAGAAAGACTCTCATTTTTCCAGGGTACCATATCAAAATATTAGTCGTCATCGAATACTCTTGAAAATCTCACGTAAATCATAACAAGGTCAAAGTTTTCCTCTTCTCAATCCCTCTTAAGACCGTCTAACAATTGAAGTAATTCCTTTACTAATTCCAGGTTGGTATAACCAAACCTGGTATACTAAGGGGAGGTATTTAAGGATTTCACAGAACTTGTAGCGATAAGTTTATAATAAAACTACTACGTAACTTTATATATTGATGAAGTCACTAGTCATAATAGTTACTATTTCTTTAGTTTATAAACCAATCATACACAAATCTCTAATCTTGGTGCCTAAATTGTTAAGCTTTAATAAGTTGATCAGGTTCATATCAAACTTAGGGCAATATACAGAATTATTCAAAGTCAAAGTATTATAACCTTTATTAAACTTAATTAATACTTGCGCTATTTTTTATTCTAGATGTTAAATCATACCACCTGCTATTCGTAATTCAGTGTAATTATTGCCTTATATTTCAAGTTTCGAAAATCATTTCCCATTATTGACAATATTTCACGACAATCGAGAGTCACTTATTACAATATCTCGAAATTGAATTTTATCAATTTAAAAATAGTGTAGTGGCATAGAGACAAAAAGCAAAAATATTAAGAGTTAATATCAAGTTTTAAAGGCTTAACGTTGAGAATGAGGTCTGTACCCCTGTAATAACCGCTTTTGATACGGCCTTCAATTGGTTGTTTTGGTTGATTGATGTGAAAAGTAGAGCCTTTAACGTAAAAAGTGGAGACTTTAACGTTCAAAGTGAATAGTTTAACGTTAAAAGTTAATCCCCTTAAACGGGACCACTCGTGTAAGATACAGCTTCTAATGGCTAAAAATCTCCGTTGTAGGGCTTTATATAAGGATTTATACAGTAGACCAGTTAAAGTGAATATTTGAAAAATAAATTGTAGGCAGCATTGTAAAGTTGTAATATTGTATATAATGGAGGTCTTTTTTACCGTTATCAACTACAATAAAGTCCGTTTATTTTGCCTTTCTAATAAATTTACCAGATTATCAAGGTCATAAACTTGAATAAAATATCTAATAGTCTTTTGCTAAATACCTTTTGTTAAAGATGGCGAAGTAATTCTTCCTAAACTAACTGGTACGCTGATCTTGTTCCATAAGATTATTCTTTAATCTTTTTAGAGACCTGAATTCGCTACTTCTTTTTCCCCATGAATCCTGTTTTTTTTTTCGAAGCCTGCTTGTAATTTACGTAGTAATAAAGGAACAGATTTCCTCAATCTATTTCGCATTCGAACCGTCTAAACTGGAAATTCAGACTCAATACAGTTCAAGAACTAAAGGGAGAATTCAATATCCTCGACCTAAAAAACTTAATAAATGAAACTTCTTTTGATCATTTCCAACGCTACTACAAAAAGAGCTAATGAAGAACAGTATAAAGAGCGTAAATAACATAGTTTATTAAGAATTTCTTCATATTTAATCGGTTCAGTACCTCGGCATAGGCTAATCAATTTTAAATGGCTTTATAGGTATCATTAATACCAATGATAACTACTAAAAGATCTGAAATAATAAAAGAATTAATCATCTGATAGGCTCGAATCATAATATTCAAATTTTTAACTTGTTCGCATAACTATAGTCAATAAATATAAACAAGTAAATATAATACTTTTCCATAATGACTATATTTATCTCAATTTTAAAAATAACATCCAATATATTAAAACAACTATTACTAATATCACATCCTTCAATTGCTGTTCTCTTTTTGTTTATGTTTATAAAAGTTAAAGTTTTAGTGTTATTTAGTCGTTATAATTTAGGTTGTAATAGTTGCCCCCTTTTATCGATAAAAAGAGGGTTTTAATGTGTTTCTCCTCCTCCTTCACTAATACAATAGTGCCTATCAATTTAAATAGTTGCGCCTTTATTAGGTTTTTAATTCTTTCCTCAAACCAAGCTAATAATATTTTATATAAATAGATAACTAACTTAAACATTTCTCATTTTAGAAGGCTTAGTGAACTGGTAGCTCTAGTTCTAGTTTTTACCTCCTTATCAGTAAGATTATCAGCATTAATTGCTTGAATTTATTGCTCAACTTTAGCCCTACGGGTATTACAAGCTGCCTTTCGTCTTTTCCTCCAAAAACCCTTCAGGTTTTAAGGCTCCTGAAGCAACAGGAGTAGCTTTAAAGTATAGGAAACGAAGGGATGGAGTCTCTGGTAAGAACCAAAAAAGTTATAGGTCTTGAAAAGTCGTAAACAATAACAGTCCTTTGTAAAGAAGCACTATTATCACTGGTACTGCCGTGGGGCAATCCTAGTGGTTGAAACAGAGATCCACATTTTAAGGTTCTTTGTGAGTCATCTTTAGAGGTATCAAAAGGTCCGGAAAAAGTAGAAATTTTTGATCTGTACCGTAGGAAGTATATTGGACTGAATGAAGTGAAATGATTCAGCAGGGAATAATCGTACTCATAATGTGTTAAAGATACTACATAAGAAGATATTATGTAAGCTTATCAATTTAGGTATCTACATAGAAGAGGAAAGAAGTTGATGTATAATCAATTGTATCCATATAGAGATCTTAACACAGGTCGAGAATCTGTACTAGTCAGTACTAATTTATACTAGTAAATACTATTTCCTCAGTATTTGTAAGTGATAGTGTAGGCATCTGGCTTCCAACTGACTAGTTTTTCGTACTAGCCTCTGTACTAGTCAATACTAGTACTTGCACTAGTAAGTAATAGTGCCTTCAGTATATATCATCATCTTCAGCCGAGTTCGCCTCATCCTACTGAATTCCTCATCCTTTGGTGTTATGACTTGTCAAGTACTTGTGGTTGTGCCAAGTACTGACTGACCCTGTTATAGCCCTATTGTTGTGTATGCTGGATAACTATACTTGTTGTATTTGAACAAAATCTCGAATATCCAAAAGCTTATTCGCTTTCAATTCCTATATAATTGATTCATTCATATATTAATCTATTAGCTTGAATATTCTCTTGTTTAATTGGAACTTTGTAAACAACAGTTCAATCGAGAATATAATTGTTTTATTAAGACATGTCGAAGTTCTCCCAACATAAATTCAAACATAAGCATAGAATGAAATGTAAAATACTACGAGAAAATCCTTATTGAAATGCACGTGGTTGATAAATAATATATTAATAAACGTTTTTGTGTATAAATATTCTATTAAAATTTTGTAACCTGAATCTAGATGAACCTTTCAATAAAAATAAAAATCTTAGGATTCTATTGCTAAAACTTGAATACGTTTATATTACGCCTACTAAATTGTACGTTATATCAATTTCAAAACCTTCAGTGTATGAATTAATAATCATTTTTTTTTACTAGTTAGCTTAAGTAATAAGAGAGCTTTTAAAGCGATATTCTGAATTTATTTTGAAACCCCCCCTATTTTACGAATATTATATTGTAAACATGTATTTTAATTTTATATTACCCAGGATCATATGATTTTGATTTTTTCTATGAAGAAATGACCAAATTGTCGGTAAAGTCTCTGTACGTCAACGTAAGAAGACAGTATAGTATTTCAAGTCGTAAGGTAAGTTATTGCATATTCAAGAGGGAGAAGAGGCATTCGAAGAGTGCATGCCTCAGGTGAGAGCTCATAAGCTCCCACCAGGAGCGTGGCACTCTATTATGCACTCTACTAACGTCCCTGCTGGGGCGTGACACGCTATCATGCACTCTACAAGAGTGCATCCTGTAGTGTGACACGCTATCATGCACTCCGCAAACATGGTCCCCTATGCTTGCGAACTATGGTGATATATAGTAATATCCACACAAATGCTCATTGAGAAAATAACTATATTCAAATGACTCATTAGACATCCATAGGTCAATCGTTACATTTAAATGTCTCATTGTTTTACGTTTTTTACAAAGTTTCGACGCAAATCGTGTTAATAATAAAAAGTATCGGAATTTTCTTAATCGGCATATTATAACGTGATTGTAAATTCTATCAAATTATGAACCAGATCAATAATTTCAGTATCAGCCACCGCAAAGTAAAATTAAGTTATCCACGAATATAATGATATCCTAACTTTTCATTTACAATCAAATGTATTCAATACTTTGCCAATTTTAATTCGTTGTTTGTTGATAGGCTTTGCTAATGATAGGACCTTAGATGTTACAACGTTGTTGATTCGAATCGTTGTCGAAGTAAGAGTAGTATAGCGTGGTCAAGTGATGGATGTATTGTTCTAGGTTTGGTAGACTGCTAGCCGGTCTACACATTAATTTATGACCAAGTACTTAGCCCATGCCCAAGTCAAAATTGAGCACATACTGTACTTGACTTACAGTTGATACAGTTAAGTCATAAATAATATAATCAACTTGCAATTAATATAGTCAACTTACTTAACAGTACAATTGACTAACTGTACTGCAATTAACTACTATTTCAATACTGGCGGCTTTTTGTTTTTTATATGAGCGCTAGTATGGTCGACCACTTATTTACTGTAGTTGATAAAGTGCGTCTTTCACCGCCGATCACATCCTTATCAATGCCATTATATTCTGCATCTAAGTTGATACAAATTACCTTCCTTCGCCTCACGGTTCCGCGTATCGACTTTATCAACTCCCGTATATAGGTTTTTGGCTACAAACTTATACATACCTAACATTTTACCGTACCAATATATCAAATCTCCAGTTTTAAGTCCAAGTCCTTAGTAGTGTTACAATTTACTCAAATACTCCTTTTTCCCTCTTTGTTCATAGTTACATGATTTAACCTTGCCAAATAGCCTTTCAACGTAGCCTTCAATACGGATGGTCAGTGTTGGTAGGTTTTAATCATTTCAATGTAGTCGATTTGAATCACTGTAGTCGAAGTAACTGGTGTTGTATTGAAAATGATTGTTGGTGAGTTGCAAGTTCTAAGTTTGGCAGACCGCTAGCCGGTCTGCACACTAATTTGTATAGTCAAACGCTTTGGCCTATACCCCACATTGAAGTGGGCAACTACTGCACTGCACTTGCAGTCAGTATAGATAAATCCCACAAACTACAGTCAATTTGCAGTACGTATAATCAACTTTATTGCAAGTAAAGCTGACTTAGCTGTACTGCATTTGACTGCTATTCCAACAGTGGAGGCTTTTTATTTTGTGCCTATACGTTAACGTGGCTTGCTATCAATTGGTAGCAACCCCTGCAATCCCTCCTTAATTAGCACGCTAAACCCCTGTTAATTACGATTAATCTGTACTGAAATTAACATTGATTACGTCTGCTTATGGCCTTTTTTTCCTCTTCATTCGAGAATTTCGTTTTTTTTAACTCCTGTGTATAGGTCTTTCGTTATAGATTTATGCGGATTACGTACTTTACCATTTGCGTACCTTTAGCTAGTAGTTTAATTTCCTTGCATTGTTATGGTTACCTTTACTACCGTTATTATTATTATTTTTTTGGTAGTCTTCAATTTTGTCGAGGAAACCCTATTCCCTTACGTTATATGCCGGGTGGTTTACGTATCCCTCGATTAGTATAGTTAAAGTATTGTTATTTATAAACCTTTTTGGGGCGCTATTAGGCCTGGCCTTAGGTATAACGCCGGCAGGGCTATCTTTGCCATTAATTTACCGGAACTTATTAATTTCTTAGACTTCATATATCTTTTTTAAAGTTATTACGTTTATTATTAAACGTTTCTTAATTAGTCGTACCTAACTTGAGTAAACATTTGTAAAGGCTTCGGGAGTTTGTATTTACTATTTTAGGTAACGAAGGTAATCTTAGCTATTTGGTGATAATTTTTAACGTGTTATTAGTTATCATACCTATATCAAAGCCCATCATTATGTCGTCGACTTCTCATGCTAATAGGCTTCGTATTATATATTTAGACTTGACGGATGTTTAATGTATAAGGTTTCTGGTAATTGGGAATTGCCTTTTAAATTTCTTTTTGTTAACGAGTATTATTAAGAAGCCGATTTTGGTTGTAAGGTTAGTATTATGAGTAAATAACCCGTCCGTAAAGATTATAAATGTCCCTTTTGTTAGATCTACCGAAATTATATATATCCTTCGTTTCGAATGGTCCAATTATAATTTAATCCTCTCTTTAAACTTGTTAAAGTTTGCGTTTTATGGATCTTATGACTATATTGTAATGAATAAGTTATACGATACTTCCGGTTGATAAAACGTAGTTATATAGTCTGTACGAGCCCTTTATTTTAGGTATCTCTCTGATTTTACCTTGTTGGCCTTTTCGATAATCATCAGGCTTTTAATTTACTTTTTTAAGCATAGTTTAATATAAGTATAGTTTTTAACCTTACGAATATAAATATAGATTAACGATTTAGTAAAGTCAAATTATATACCTTGAGCTAACGTTTTAATTAACTTATACTTTGGAAAGCTTAATATTTCGACAATGCGCTTTTTCGCTATTATCAACTGTATATTTACGAAAAAAGGAGCATCGTTAATTTATATACCTATGATACCAAAATTTTTACCTTTCGTAATAAATAAATACGGGTTAAATGTTCAAGTTCTTATACATAATATATTTCTAAAGTACATTTGGTATGTTGAAAACTAATAAACACCTATTTCGGCTGATCCATAAAAAGCTTTGATATACATTATTACTATGTTAGCCGAAAACTTATCTGTTAATTCTTTCGGTAATTTTAATCGTATAATCCGTTCAAAATCGCTGACAAATTACGTGTATATTGACGTTATATCTCGGTTATTTAGTGTAAATTGACCTTTCGCGTTAATAGTTAAACTGATAGTGATAGCAACGATTAAACTCTGGCTGATGGTTTTGGATTATGGGTAACGAAGTCAATATTTAATTTTAACCTTTATTACAATATTTTCAGCAATGCGTTATGATTTTTCGTATAACCTGTGCGTGGTATTACCTTTTTCAACTCTTAAACTATTTTTTATTAAAAAATGAGGGTTTTAATCTTCATTCAGTCGCTTTTTTCAAAAGGTTTACCTGGTGTATGAATGATACCTTTGAAAAGTAGTTTCAAAGTAAGTTTTCCGCCCGAGTTTTCCCTTTTAAAACACTTAATTCATTTTATATGCCTTGAAACGCTTTTAATATTCATTAACATCCTTCTTTTTAATATATATTTTCCTTTTGGATTGTTTTTACGATGTCGACGTTTTATTCACTTGTTAACGATCGGCTCAAGAATATTATATTGGTTAATCCATTCGGCTATGAGGTTATCGATGTTAAGAGGTTTATTAAATTTAAAGGGTCTTCTGTATGGTTCAACCTGTATAATTCGGCAAGTGACAAGACCATTAACAGTTTTTACTACTACATTGAAATTAGTAACACTTCAGATTTTATTCAGCTTATTTCATTTGCTTAGCTTTCGTTACGTAAAAAAATTACTTTAAAGGGGAAGGAATAATAAGTCTATTGTTAATATTTTTTTTTCTAATATTCAGGGTTTTGTTAACCTGGCGGCGTATCGAATTTTCCTTTAGTTTTTTTAGGTATTTTTTCTATATTACAATACGGTTTTAGATGTTTAGCCATAGTAACAACTTAGTCGTTATAGTTAGTTAAGCCCCAAATACTAGAAAAGTTGGTATACGGTGTTTATAGTTAATAATATCGATAAATTTTTTACCGCTATTTGAAATCATGTTTTTTGATTTGTAAAGCTTTTGATTTCTAAGGTAAGTATATTAGAAGCCTTTCGTAATAGGGCGTAAGCCCTTGCAACCTTACTAATATCTTAGTAAAATTGAATTGGAACTTATTTACATTGGAATATTATCTACTTAATATTAATTTAAAACTTTATTATAATAAATATAATACTAGAGTTAAAAACTCGTATCTTCAGTAATTCAAGGTACGTGTTAATTTACAAAGTACGTAGTACTTTTTACGTTTTCTTTGCCGTAAGGATCTTATGGAGCTTAACGCCGTAATAAGTCGTGATGGGGTTTACAACATAAAGTACTGGCTTATAGTCCTGGTAAAACACGTTTCCGAAAACCTCGAAATTAAAGTCTTAGTCCTTCTTTAACGTAAACTTAAAACTTAAGAAGGTTTAGAAGTATATTTGGTAATGGTGGCAAAGCTGTTCAATTCACTTCAGTGCTAGTAAGTCTCAATCTATATAATTGGCCGTTTTTAAAACCTTATGAAACCTGTTAGTTGTAGGGTAATTAAACTTAGAATGAAGTTAACAAAGTTTTAACTTAATAAAGTTTATTACTATTTCATTGAACCATTAAAGATAAAACTAAAGGTGCTTTTATTTAAGGTTGCGTGAAAATGCTTTACTGCCCTTTACTTAAACCAGTTTATTAATTGAAACGTTAACGTTAAAGTCGACTTTTATTATATTTTTGAAACTAAAGAAAGAAAAATATCAGGAATTTCAAAATGTGGAAAATAATAGGGTTAATAATATTTGAACTATTGTTATTACTAGTAATAAATAGGTTTTTTTAAAAAACTGAAGTCAACCTTGGTTTTGCTATTATCTATATTGTTACGTTTTGTTATACTATTGGTATTCTTTCGTAACTCGACGTATTATTAATAGCCTTTTATTAAGTACCTTGTCGTCTTGATATCCTGTATAATACCTTAAAAGAAATGAATTACGTAGCGATCTTAAATAATGAAAAGTTTTATAGGGTTCAGGTTTTCGTCGTTATATAGGCGATAAGGTTCTTTACGTATTGAGCGGTATAGGAAAGTAAAGTCGGCGAGTTATGAGGTTATTTTTGTGCCGGTATTAATATATTTATGGCAGCCAATAGCGATAGGTTAATCTTTCTTTTTTTCAACTTCATTAACTTTAAATTTTATAACGCGTAATATATAGTCTTAATTAGATACCAATGAGAAATACATGTTATATTTTACACGCTTTGATTCGCGCTCGGTAATAGTATAACGTGTTAACTAATATCCCTATTTGCTGTAAATCTAATATTTTCAACGTTTAAAGTAAATTTGTTTCATTGGAGTGAAAAAGTTAAAGAAAATGAATCTACTTTTCTATATATAGCCTGATCCTATCCCCAGGTCCAGGCGTTTCATTGATTATACTGACTTTGCCTTTCGTACTTAAGATCGATGTATTACTTGTAATAATGGTCTTTTATACCATTATAATATTCCGAAGCTTGAAGATATATACTAGTCGAGTTCAAGACTCAAGTTATCACAATCTTTAACGAGTAACGTGATTGGATAAAAAAATACATTTCAGGCGTCGTTAGGGTATTAAAGAATGTATTCGAATTCCTCATAACCTATAACGACTTACTGAACCTATTAGCAGAAAGTGCCTTCGCTAACTTTCGGGTTTCCTATTACTTATTTTCAAAGTATTAGCCGTTAAACATTCGGTTGAAAAGGTTTATTTTGCTTTTTGTCTCTTTTTTATAATTCAGTATATAGTATTATTCAATAATGTTTTAGTAGGTGTAGTACTTTGTAAGATTAATTTTATATTCCAAGTATCTATTTACGTTGTTGTAGATTTCGTAGAAGAAAATGTAATCCGTCAGGTACCGGAGATCGAAATCCTTGACCTACCCGGTGAGGATATTAAAAAACAGCGATTGAAATACTAGAAATTTAATCCGTATTTAGTGGAATATATGATAAAACGGGCATAACTTAACTTCGAGGAAGTTATACAGCTTACCGTTATACTTTTCCTTTCCTTCCCAGATTTTAACGAACGTGGTGATTACCGCGTAATCCGTATTTACTATGGGGATATATCTAGGGATAAGAGTGATATATTAGTTGTAGAATGTCTTTGGGTCTCTCTACTAGTACTGGGGAAGGTGTTAAGGTTGCTGGAACTGGCAAGCAAGATAATTACCCTTGGCGGAGTTTGGAAGGACAAAGCCGGAGGTTATACCTATAGTAAAATCGTGCGTAAAGCTATCATTTTCTTAATTTGGCTGTTGAAATTGGACGTTCTAAGGAACTTGATAGAAAAGGATTTGGGGGTTTCCGTTGTGGGGGACTTGATGATATTCCTTTTAGTATTAAGGGGTATATCGAGGTTTTTTCTTAATTAACTAGTATATTTAAAGGCTTGCGATATATAGGTTAATCAATTCTTTACGAAGAATGGCATAAAACCGTCAATTTTGGGTAAAGGGGTTCTAACAACTTATTTAAGTTTGGGTAAGTTTTTTCGAACGCGTATAAGGGCGTTTATAAATACTATAGCTAGCGATTCCTTCACCTTTCATTTTGAAAACCCATTCAAAGTTTTAATCAGTGGCGTATTAGTATAGTAAGTTGACAAATTACCTTTTTTCCAATCTTAATAGGGAGTTCTAGTTTATGGTTATCGAGTTTAATCTTTGGCCTAACTTTGAAGTAGCTTTTTTCTATCTTTTACATATTTAGATTTTATTTCCTAATATATTTTTAAAAGTTATGGTGTTTTCCTATAGATATTAGTATTAACGACGATTAAATATTCAAAGTTGTTATTTTAAAATCTTTAACATGCAATGATAGTATTTTACTGTTTCTGAACCGTATTTTGGTATCTTTTCAACAACCGTTTACTACCGTGTTGATATAAGTTATTTATAATTTACTTCTTAGTAACTACCCAAGCCATAAAGCTACTATGGCTATCATTTTCAAACCGGATTTTTAACATGGGTTATACCGCGCGGTCCGGAGCTTTTGCCGGAATTACGATATTTGTAGGCGTATAACTTATTAGACATATCTTTGGAAATGGGTTTTTAAAACCTTTACCGGTTTTCTAGCGGATTTAAAGCAAATATTTTTTCGTATTTATATTCGACTTCCCTCAAAAACGTGCCGCTAACTTGCGTTACCTAATAGTTATTACAAATCGTGTAAATGAAGTTGTTACCATCGAGTTTATATTATTACAAACGTCGAAGTTTACGTAAAGTGGTTTTAAGCTATTATTAGCAGTGTTACATATTTCCCCCCATAATCATCAGTAATCAAGGTGTAAATTAAACTAATAAATTTTAAAATCGTTTTTTGAACTTAATATGTTTGAAGTAACATTTCTATACCGCGTTTTTTACCGAAACAGATGGCGCCACCAAGCACGCTCATTAGAATATTTTATCGTATTTATATTTCTTTGTCGTTTAAACTTAACTTAATATAAATTATTTATTACCCGGTTAAAAATTGGTAGTACATAATCTGGATATAATTCATATTTATATTAAGCCGGTTTTATAGCCTACGGCTATTATATTAACCCTTTGCAATTCTTATAATATTTACTGGTTTTCGTTATAAAATCGTATATAAAGGTTAAGGATTTCATTCAATATATTTACAATGTTACTTAATTCGTATAAGCTGCAATAGCAGTTATATAATATTGTATGAGGGAAGTTATTAATATGTAAGGTTTCTCCTTACACCGATTTCTAGTTGATAATAACGTTTAATTTCTTTTTATAAACTTACAAATGAAATATATCTTTTAAAAAGTTATATAAGCTTTATACTAAATATCTTAAAATGCGTATTATCTATTTCAACGTGATGGAACTTAACGTTTCGAAAACGAAATACCGTTGGTTTTATATAAATTAACTTATTGTAACTATTTCAGACCCACTTTCAAATCAATGAGCCCGCAAATTTTAACCATTAGCTATTAATGTTATATGTAAAGACGGCGAAACGGAATAGAAATACCACCTCAAAAATATTTTGCGAATCTGGAATAAACCCCAGGTAAGACGCCCTCAACTTAGCGACTTCACGGAACGATAGGTATTGGCTAAATGGGTAGGTTACGTAAAATTAATTTGAACGACGCTTTGGAGATTTTTTAATATGGCGTCACTCGAAGCTTTCTGATTATATGATAAGTCGACCGAATATAATAACGGGCACTTTCGCCCGTTTTACAAATGGACTTGGAATGTTATATTTTATGTTATTAATTGGATTAAAAGCCATCATTTTACATGTTCCCAATATAAAGTCAATTAATATTAACGAAACGACCGAAATATTTTCAATGTATTATCGCATTTGCTATCTTTGAAACTCTCGCCTAATATTTGATTTACCAATTTTTACGAACTTACCTTATTTGGTTTGGATACAGTTTAACTTACCATTAATACGTTTGGAAACTACGACTAATTACTTAGTTACCTCTAATGACAGAGACTACGCGTTCGTTAACTGCGATACTCGCGCTCACTTCAAATATACTTATTTAATTGAAAACCACGCTCCTCATTTAAAGCTATACAGTCCATAAGCCATCTGAATAGATAAGGGTAGTAGGTATTAAGCATTCCTTACTACGCATGGCAACGCTTTTTTACGTCGCCGGACAAATTTTTATTGACTTTTTAACAGTGAAAACCTATGTTTACACGTTATTAAGCTGCTTATTAGCATTCAAGAAACGGTTTAAAAATGAATAACTTTCTCCTCTTTTCAATATAGAAGGCAAAACTAATTTTAAATAGCTTTTTTAAGGCTTTATTCATATTGGAGTTTAAGTTTAAGAGAGTATACGTATGATGATAGTTGCACCCCATCGCGTTAAAAAAAGAAAACTATAACAAACACCGGTATTTAACCGCTCGTTAATAGTTTTCCAGCGGTTACACGAATACAATCCACCTTCCGTCTTTCAAGAAAACTTTACACAGTCGTACGCCATCCTGTAAATATATTCGAAATATATTAATGTACGGGTTAGATTAAGGTATATATGAATAGCATAAAGGGAAAGGGATTATACATTCATTAACGAAGACTGAGAATCTTTAAATCAGTTATAATTATGTCTTTGATTGCCCTATCGACAGTGATAACTAGTTGTACATTCATTTTAAGGACTGTTAACGAAAATAAGAATTCAAAAAATACTTTCTTCAATAAAATATACGTGGCGTGGAGGCAATACTTGTAGGTATAGTAAGGTATTATTCATATAGGGATAGGTTTATAAGAGAAAAGTTTTATATTCCTGAAATGAGAGCCCACGGAATTATATATAGGCTGAGCGATAACGGCGCCTTTCATATAATACCAAGTTGTTCGATAGCCTAAAACCTTTTACATAATGCTACGAATTTCCAAGCCGCTACGAAATGATTATTTCATACCTATTATACCTTTAGATTTACTAACATCTTTTAACAATACATTTATAACCTCTGGTTTGAAAAACGAAGTTATCCTATTCTCTAAATATGCGAATAAACAATTCAATATATTTATTGAAAATTCACAAGGACTTTGAACTATAATATATAACTTTAGTTATATCAATATCTCTGAAAACACGAAAATTAATAAACTGGGTAACAAAAACATCAACAATGTTACCCGCTTTTACAACGACGATAATTTATTAGTAAATAATTTTGGATATTGACTTCAATAGCAATCTAAAGCGGTCCAAGAAAATATTATATTCAAAAGAAAAATCAAATATTTCATTCATATAAGCGATGAAAACTTGCGTATATGATGAAACTCGAGTCGATGCTACGCAAAACTTATTATAAAAACCGCCCTTTCCCCCACCACTATGATTAAGATTTTTGGATACCAATTATCAACAATAAAGTCATTATACGATGTTCCAAATTATGTGGTATTACGCAGGGTTGATATAGTACTTAAATTGAACTTGAAAACTATTGTAAATCTCTCTAAACGACGAGTAATGAGTCAAATACAATAGTTATTAATCCTCGGCTTGTCCGGTGAAGATACGAGGAAATAATACGTAAAAACTTGGCAACTTAATTCCTATTTAATGGCGGATGTTATACAACGGATCGTTATACTTTGACTCACTATTTTAAATCATTAATAAAGTCGTGATCATGGCGTAATCCGAATCTACTATAGGAATATCTCGACGGAGAAGAAGTAATATATTAGTAATAAAAACTTTTTAGGTATTCCAAGTAGGGTTTTTGAAGTTATTGTTCGTATTGGTGGACAAAATACTTACTTTTGGCATAGCTTTGAGGGAAAAATATTGTAGTCGTGTTAATAATAGTTTTGCACGTAAAGCCGTTACTTCTTACGGTTAGTGTATCTAGAGAACTTACTAACATTATACGTTCTCATGATCATGAAAATTGCCGTGGACTTATTGATAATTCTGTTGATATTGAAGGGCATTGAAATAGGGGTTTTACCCAATCGATGTGTAAAGTTCAGGTTTTTTTTAAGGTTTAATCACTTGCTACCTCTAAATTTATTAATTCCTAATTATTATCAAAGGCTTTAACGTGTTAGAGTTCTTAGAAAAAATAGTTTAAGGGATTTATATAGGTTAAAACAAGACCTGATGAACGTATATGAGAGCATTAAAGAATATTATCGCCAACTATACCTTTATCTAGTCTTTACGTATCCATTAAGAGTTTTTATCCAAAATACATTCATATAGTCTATTGCCTAAATCACACTCTTTCGTTTTCCTTATGAGGAAATCAACCACGAGATCATGCAGTTTAGCTTTCAACTAAAATTTAACTTAAACTTTTACCGTTTTCTATATATCCAAAGTATAATTGTTAAATTATTCGTAATAGTTATCGAAGATAATAGGTTTTTAGTTGATTCTAGTAAGGTATAAGTCGAGGATAAAATGTACTATATCATTGATTTAGTATTCGGATGCAAAGTTTTCGTCGACGTCCGTTTATTGTAGGTTGCTATAGAAGTATTTAACAAAAGTAAAATTTAGGTTTTTGAATGATTCTTTTTTAACGAGATCGATAATGAATTCGATTTCTATATGAACGATTACCATTTCAACGAAGATTAAAGTAAAATAGAGTATAAAAGATTAACGTATGAAGATATACTATAAGTTTTTTGTTCCCGAAATTGAAAATTGTAGTTGAATGAAACATTAAATTTAATGGTGTGTAATTTTTAATTTATCGTAATAGTGATGGTAACTTCGTTGTTTGTCAAATTTAGTAAATTGAAAAGCTTAAGATCTTTAGTGGTTAATCTTAAAGTTTATCTTCCAAAGTGAGTTGAATGGAGATTTCTTAGTGTTTTAATATTAATGATACCATCGCTACTTATAAACAACATCGAATAGGTACATAGTTGATTTACTCTCCCTATTTATTACTACAAACAACTGCATAATGTATAAGAGTATTTCGCAAAAGTCTTTCCTTTATCTTACCTAAATAAATCGTAACTATCCAAAAATAAGTTATTTGTCTATGTAGCTTATTTATACTAAGCTTGATAAATACTAATCAGTGTTAATATGCTGTCATTATTATAATATATTCGATTTGAATCTCTAGTCAAAGTAATTGGTATTGTATTGAAAGTGTTTATGTTGTTACTTCTAAGTTTGCAGACTACTAGTTAGTTTGCATACTAATTTTATGGCCAATTGCTTAGCCTATGCTCTAGTATAAATTGGGAAGTCTTTGTACTTAACTTGTAGTCAATATAATTAAATTACAGTAGGTATAGTTGGCTTGAATGTACTGCAATTAACTTCTGTTATAACAGTTTGATAATATTTATTTTTCATTCAAAAGGTGAATTATTTTGTTGTTTATGTTTGGTTTTGGTTCTAAACGTATGAGAGACAAAATTAATTAAACTTCATTCATGTTGGTAGGGTTTAAGACGTTGTAAAGGTTTCGATTCAATTGGTCAAAGTAACAGTAGTATTGCAAATATTAAGTGATGGATGTATTGTTCTAGGTTTGGCAAACTGCTAGCTGGTCTGCACAGCAGTTTGTATGACCAATCGCTTAGCCCCTACCCTAGTTCGAAGTTGGCATATACTATACTTAACTAGCCGCCAATATAATAAACCTATAAAACAATATACTCAACTTATAATCAGTATAGTTAACTTTACTATATGTAAAGTTGACTTACTACACTGCAATTATTACTTTTCTAACATTAGCGGCTTTTTATTTTAGACGCGTAGTACAGTCGGTTGACCAATATTTTTAGGTTGCTACTCAATTACGCCTCTGTTTACTGGTCATACTCTTGCCAGTCCCACGGCCAAATTGACTCCAATTTCCTCTATTAATCTTATGAGTGCATGCTTCAACTTTATTAATTTATATAAATAAGTTTTTAGTTACAAACTTTTACAAGCCTTTTAACTAAACTGTGTCAATCAAACAAGTTTCTGGCCTTAATTCCTTGATAATCTTCCAATTTAGTAGTGCATCCCCATTTGATAACACATAACTTAACCTAAAAAGGTAAACTATCAACGTAATCCTCTATACATATAATTAACCTATTGTGATCTATACATCTTTTAGGAGCTTATTATAACGACTTTTTCGTTATAGTATTAGCAGGATCATCTTTATCGTTAATTCATCGAAACTTCTTAGTCTCTTTGCTTTTGTAGGCTTTACAAAGTTTTATTATATCGATTATTAAGAGTTCTTCGTTAATAATTTCGAATTTCAAAGGGTATTTAAATATAAATTTCGAGTCGGTATAAGTTACTATCGGGAGAAAGAGAATTACTTACTATTTGGTAACGAAGCTAAGTATTTCCCATAACACCATATTTATATCAAAACTATCTATTATTCCGTAAACTTTGAAAGTCAACACGTTTAGTATGATCCTCTTACATTTAATATAGGTCCAATAAATCAGGCTTCAGACTATACTAAATTAGTTCTTTTATTTGTTTTTATTGACGAGGTTTATAAAAAAGCCGATACATAACGATAGGCTTATGGTATTTGTAAATTAATCGTCCGTGAAAAATTCTTAACTTAGCTTTCGACAGGTTAATCGGAACCATATCAATCCCTCGTTTTAAATTCCGCATCTGCTACTCTAACCTTTTCTTTAACCGATTAAAGTTTTCGTCCGTGAATTTTTATGCTTTTATCGTAATCTATAGATCTTAAAAGATATTCAGGTAACATAGGGTAACGATATAGCTACTATAAGAACATTATTTCAAGTACCGTTAAGCCCTGGCTACGTTTATTGTATCAATTGTGGTTAAAATAGCGTTCTAGTCCTTCTAAAGAAAACTAAAGCAAGCATTAACACTAAGTATACAGATTAACAATCCGTTGAAGTTAAATTGATTGCCCTTCGACAGAGTGTCTACGGGCTTGCAATTCCGGAACTTGAAGTTTTTTATCGCTTTCTATTTTGATACGATAAAACCAACGGTTCCAACGAAAAAATTATCGTTGATTTACATACCCACCAAGCCAAAATGTTTCTCCTATGTTACCAAGAATTAAAAATCTTGGGTTAAATATTTTATACCTAAACTTAACTTAAGTAGGATTGGAAAATTGGGAACTAATAAACTATTGCTTTAACTTATCTATACAATGGCTTAATATGTCATATTACCGTCTTCGGAAGGTACTTGCTACGTAGTTTCTATAGTAGTTTCAATATACTAATTTGCTATAAATATATCACACATTACGTGTACACTTTCGTTATATCGCTGTTATTAAGGGTAAACTTCCCTTTAATATTAATGAACAAACTTATTATCAAAGTAACCAATAAATGCCAATTAATTTTTAAATTGTTAATGACTAAATATAGATCTAGGTTTTACTCTTATTACAGTATTTTCAAGCGATTGAACGTAACTTTTCATACGTCCGCCCCGTGGTTTCACCCTTGACTACGAATACGATCCTTAATCTCAAAATCGTTATATTTGGGTTTTAATATTTCAAGTCATCTTTAGACACCAATTGTACAACTTTCGAGTTAAAAATTCGTCAATTTCAACCTTATCGTTTTCCGTGAAAAGGTTATAGAAGGTTTTAATAATGATTTATACTCAAAACTTAATAACTAAATTTTAATTATTCTTCTTTTTTACTTACCAAAACAGTATTGTAAATCCGAACCGTTATAAATTCCTTGTCCATAACGTTTCTTCTCTTTAATAGTCGTTTTTCTAGCAGCTTTTTATTAGTTTGTTGATGCCGGGATTATGGTGGTTGTATTAGCATATTTATGTAACTTGAAAGTTTTTATTGCCATCATTAGTCGCTTGAATTGAAGGCTTAACCTAAGTTATACGAAAATTTATGAGACTGTTAAATATTTTAACAATTATTTTAAGATAAAAAACACCTAATATCTCATATTAGCTATTACATATGCCTAACTCCCGCTATACTGGGACTCACACTTCTTAACGGTAAATTAAACACGTTGTTTGTTAAAGGAACGTTTCTGGGATAAAGAATATTATTATTTATACGCTGTGTTTATTCCTTCCGTAATTCCTTTAATTCTCTTACGTAAGCTATAATTCTCATCTAGGTACTTATTAATAGTGGTGATTCACTCGTCAAGTTCAAGTACAACCTAAAACCTAACAACTTTAATACTATGTCATTAGGGTCCACAGTATTATTAGGGCCCCTTACCGCTATTTAAAGGCGTTTTTTTCATTCTATAAAGCTTTTCATCTTCAATATAAAGATATCGTACGCTTTTTAGAGTAATACATGTACCTTCTCAACTTTCTCAATACTCCAATAAACCTCAATACGCAACTGTTTATATTGAAATCAAATTATCTCGGTATTTACTTGAAACTCCACCATCGCAAAATGAATGCTGGTATCGTGGACGATGACGTTAAGTAAACCTAAATATATATTAATACACAGCATTTTCAATATTTTTCATATATCTTTTACCAATAGGGGCTTTAGACATTTGAATTTGTAGAAAGAGATTACGAAGTTAACAACATGAAAAACAGGCTTGTTGTCCAAAGATAATACGTTGACAAAAATCTCGTAATTAAAGTCCTTGTCGTTTTTCAATATAAATTTGAATTTCTCAAGTACTTGGATATATGTTTGGCAATGATGCCGAAGATTTTTAACAGCTTTTAAACAAAGTATTATATATTTCGTATCTTATAAACTCAAGGACCTTGTATAGCTTGTCGACGGCTGGTTGGTCAAAACGCCAGTATAGTTAACGTATTTCTAATTTCTTCTGGTTTAATACTTCTATTTTGAGGATTTAAAAGTGAAATCATAAGAAACTCTACTTGAAAGAGAAAAGAAACCTCGAACCATTTTTAACGAGTTTATTGAGTTAACGTTAACGTTTATTATAAGGATCTATATATTTTTAAGTGAATAAAAAAGGTAGTAAGGTACTGAAAAATATGAAACGTAATCAACCTAATAATATTCTTAATGACCATTATCCCTAGTAACGATAATAGTTTACTTAGGTTAAAATTAACTTCGACTTTACCGGAATTTCGGATTAATATCTGTAGTAGTAGTGCTTTCCCTTCGCAATGCTACGTATTGCGAATAGTTTCCCATTAATTATCCTGCGATCCCTATATTTAGGATAACACCTTAAAACGTATAATCTGCGTAAAATTCGTAGAGGTTGAAAAATATGATTGGTTAATGGTTTTGCCAAGGTAAATATAAGGGTTATCTCTATTTAAATAGTATTGGAAGGCGTGGTCGACTAGGTATTAGGCCGCGCTAAAATTAATATCATTATATTATGTAATTCACTTTGGAATGAAATCGCCATTGAAAATTAATTTACATTTGAAGTTTAGAACGTAATTCACACAGCCTTAATCGAAATCAATAAGATATTAAGTGTCATATGTTACCTGTTTATTATTACCCTTAACCGGAGGGTAGCGTATCGATCAAGAGCTTGGCTTACCACAAATCCAATACCTTTTGACATTATTACGAAGATAATTCTTATGGTTAACAAATCCATTTAAGTTGTTCCCTTGTTAAGGTTAATGTGGTTGTAGATTGTAATCCAAAGGTTTCAAACCATATTTTAAACGTTAGGCTCGTCTATACTTGCAATTAACTTAATGTATTATTACGCAATCTTTTTTATTTACATCGTGAAAATAATTAATTTAAAGGTATATATCAATCGAGTTTGGCGTATGTTCCATTACGGTCAAAAAAGAGAATCTTAATTGGTTAAAAAGACTTTTATAGGTAGAATTTAAACGTTATATCGCATATTCAAACTCGCTCATACACGTAACTGCTATCCGCACATATCTGCAAAGCGTTTTTTTGCTAAAATACGCCTTTATCATTACTTATTAACGCAATATTAACTTATTAAATATCTGGTTCAAAACATTCATCAATATTTCCTTCCTTTTCTTTTTACTCATTATCGTTATTCATCTCGTCGTAGCCTAATCTGTATAGTATTTCATAAAGTAAATATTGTACTCTAAATAGCTCTTGATATCGTTATAAATATCGCGAAAAGTTCTTACTCTCGATAGTAAAATTAGGTAGCAGTCTTTTGTATAACCTTCAAAAATGTCTGGGAATAACAAGTAAAAACCAGAGAGAGGTACCTCCATCTACTTACAAATATTCAAAAAGGGTACAATTTTCGTGTTGAAAAAGTTATAAATCTTTCCGTCATTCTTTTCTACGTTATTCCAAACCTTCGCGAAGTCTGTAAAAAGCTTTTAATTAATATTAACCACTTTAATAGGTCTGAGATAAAGGTTACAATAGTTGTGCCAATCGTCGATAGTGTTTCCTATCAATTCAGACTTTAAGCATATAAAGTTACAATATTAAGGTTAATTGCCGGTCGCTTAACCCGAAGGTTAACGTTTTCTAATAAAATCTGTAGTAGTCTCGCACGTATAAGCGTATTTACCGTGGAAAGATTTGCCTTAAAGAACTTAGCAATTCTAAATAAAGGATTAAAGGGCAAAAGGCACTTAGTCGTAGGAAGGAGTTTGAAGGATTTGACGATTTTACTCAATTAACCAGATAACATGGATATTAATATCTTTTGCCGTGTTAACGGCTACTGTTTTACGTACTATACTATCGCTAAAGGTGTACTACACGATATTACGTGGGGGTGCTAAATTACCGAACATATTAATAGGTTTTTTATCGTCGGCGCGTAAAAAGGTTTAACTTAACTGTAGAATTAATGGAGGTATCCTGAAACGAGTATAAAGAAGGTAAAAATCCTTAAATCTTTAACTTTTTCCTTGGGAGTCATAAGAATTTGGATCTTAAAGGGGGTATTTTCATTGGGTTAATTTATAAAAAGTCTTGACCAATTCCAATAGATTTTTTTCAAAGTGTAAATGCCATGACTAGTAACTTCTTTTTTTCAAATTTGTTTTAACTGTAAGCGGGATTATCTTCCATATATTAATCATTCACTGGTTAAAGAATTCACGGAAATTTTGGAAGTCGTAAGCGCTACAGCCAAAGGTTTTACCAAGGTTTACATCGAGGATATACTAACCAATGTCATTAGTTAGGTATACCTTTATTAAATACTCTATTGTTAGGGATTTAGATGTTGCAACGTTGTCGATTCAATTGGTCGAAGTAACAGTAGTATTGCGTGGTCAAGTGATGGATGTATTGTTCTAGGTTTGACAGACTGCTAGCAGATCTACACAGTAATTTGTATGACCAACTTCTTAGCCTGTACCCTAATGTGAAGTAGGGCTATACTGCACTTGACTTGTAGTCAATTATAGTATACCCGTACAAAATAATACACTTAACTTGCAGTTGGTACAGTTAACTTTACGTTCAGTAAAGTTGACTTATTACACTGTAAATACTACTCTTTAAATACTGGCGGCTTTTTAATTTATACGTACACGTTAGTATAGTTTTCCAATCTTTTCCCATATGCGCTTAACTGCGACCTCGTTAACTGTCCAAACAACTGTTCAATTTAGTTGATTTTCGTATCTTATTACGCCTAATCATATGTAAATTAACTCTAGGTGCTGTTAGTCGCTCCACGTATTTAAGGTCCGCCTTTATAGACTTTTACAAAATGTTATTCCGATACAAACCTATGTAACTCTTCACTTTAACTATGCCAACTAAATAAATTACTTTTGTTAAACTCTTGTTAGTCTTTTGATTTACCAGTATATTCCTGACCGTTGTTAAGTAACTTAGGCTTGCCGGGTGGCCTATTAACGTAGCCCTCAATATGTATGGTTAGCTTATTGTTGTTTACAAACCTTTTAAGGGAATTGTTTGGCGACGCCTTTTTTATGGTATTGGCAGGATTGTTCTTTCCGTTAATCTATCGAATTTTTTTTAATTTCCTCTTTTTGTAAGCTCTTTGGAGTGTTATTAAGTCGATTATAAGACGTATTTAGTTTGTGGTTTCGAGTTTCGATAGGCATTTAAATAGGCCCCTCTAATCGATATAGATTATTATCAGAATTTAAGGAATCGTAAGCTGCCTTGTAACAACGTCATGGGTTTTCCCTTATGCCATACCTATATTAAAGCTTGCCATTATATCGTAGAACTTCAAAGTTAACGCGTTTCGTAGAGTACTTTTATATTTAATAAAGGTTCAGTTGATTGGGCTATTGATAATATAAAACTAGTTTTCCTGCCTATATTTATTAACGAGGGTGATTAGAAAGTTGATCTATAAAAACAAGTCGGTATTGTTTATAAAAGACCTATCTGTAAAGATTATTAATTTGTTCTTTGATAAGTCAATTTGGACTAAATTAATCCCTCGTTTTAGATTCCGCGTTTGCTACTTAAGCCTTTTGTCAAGCCGATCTAAGTCTTTATCTATAGGATATTATATTTTCGTTGCGACGAAGAGATCATAAAAGTCCTTTGGTTGGTATAAGGTAATAATATAGCTGTTACGGATACGCTATTTTGAGTACCATTGGGATTTAGTTACGTTAACCTTGTCGATTGTGGATAAATCATTACCTTGGCATTTTTGGCGAAAATTAAAGCTAATATTAATACCAAGTTTACGAATTAAAGATTTGTTAAAGTTAAGTTCATTACCTTTCATCAGCGTCTTTAATGGCTTGTAATTTCCGAATGTAAAGTCTTTAATCACCTGTTATTCTGATGTAATTAAACCAGCCGTTTTAACGAAAAGGGTATTATTAGTTTATAAAACTTTTAGGCTAAAGTCCATTTTTAAGTTACTCCTAAGTACGGATCGTATATTGAAGATTTTATGGCTAATCGTAATTTAAAATGCAAGTAATAAGTTAATGACTAATGGAAGCCTGATTTAACCAGTTCGTATAGTGGCTTGATACATCTTATTACCGTTTCTATAGGGTAGATAGCACGTAGTTCCTGTAACAACTTCAGTAATATAATCTGCTGTCAATCCGTTACTAATTGCGTATAAGCTTACGTTATATTTCGGCTATTAAGCGAAAACTTACCTTGAGTTTTGGTTAAAAAATGTATTATTAGGGCGATTACTTCATGTTAATTTATTTTTTGAATCTTTGGAGACTACGTAAGAATTCAGTTTTTGCCGTCATTGCCGTATCTTTGAGCTATTAGGTGTGATTTTTCGTACGCCTGCCCCGTGGTCTTACCTTTGAATCCGTGGAGAATCCTCGACTTAAAAATTATGATATTTGGGTTTTAGAGGTTAAAATCGGCCTTTGGTACTAATTCTACGACTTTTTAAGTTAGTAGGCTATTAATTTCGAATTTGTCGCTTTTCTAAAAAGGTTTTCCGGAAGTTTTGATAATTCCTTCTACTCGAAGCTTTAATACTATATCTTAGTTATCCTTCTTTTTCCTTCTTACCTATATAGTATTATAGATACAACCCGGTGTATATTCCTCCCTTTTGACGTCTTTTTCTTCTGGGATTGTCCGCGCCGGTGGCGTTTTATCGACTTATTAATAATAGGTAAAGGAGGTTCTTATTAGCTCGATCGCTTGGTTTAAGGGTCTTTATCGTTAGTAGCCCTAATGTAAAGCTTAATCTAAATAGTTTGGAAAGGTATAAGACCATTAGTAGATTCAATAACTACTTTAAAGTTGGTGATATTTAAGGTTTTATGTAGGCCATTTTATTCTCCGGGCTTCTGTTATACAAAGACGTTACTTTATAACGGTAGAGTAAGTACGTCGATTATTATAAGGACGTTTCTGGTGTTAAGGGCAACGTTGACCTGTCGGTATGCCAATTTTTTCTATAGTTACCTTAGTGCTTTACCGTAGGACGCAGCTCGCTTTTAGGTACTTGTTAATAGCGGGGGTTTACTCGTTAAGCGTAGATACGCTCCGAAGACCAGTAGTGTTAGCACTAAGTTGTTAAGGCCTACTGTATTATTCAAGCCCTTTATTATTATTTAAAGGCGTGTCTTTGAATCTATAAAGCTTTCAATTTCTAGCATAAAGATGTTATATACTCGGCGAAGTAGGGATTATGCCCTTCTAACCTTTTTCATCTTTTAAAAGGCCTTTATAGGTACCTTCTTATATTGAATACCTATTATTCTGGCTTTTTCTAAAAAAATTATCGCTGTAAAATTGGTACCGGTATCGTCAACAACGATGTTAGCTAAGCCCAAATACGTATTAATCTATACCGTCCTTTGTGTTTCCTATGTATCATTTGCTGGAATGAATTTTAGGAACTTGGCTTCATAAAATAAGTTACGAAGTTAATGATGTGAAAAACGTTTTTGTCATTTAAGTAAAATAAATCAATAAAATCCTCGTAATTAAAGTTTTTGGTGTATTTTGGTGGAAAGTTACATCTTATGGAGGCTGGTGTATACGTTTCATACTAATGGTAAAGCTTTTCGATGAATTTTAGGGCAAAATATTCTACATTTTCATAGTCTGCGAACTTTATGATTTTATATAGCTTGTGAACAGCTAGGCGGTCAAAGCTCTGGTGAAATTAACGTATTTCCGGCTCTGTTAGGTTTAATATCATTGCTTTAAAGCCTTGAAAATGAAATTATAAATACTCTTATTTAAAGGCGAAGGGAAACCTTTAACCGTTTTAAACTAGTTTGTTGGTGTTAACGTTAACTTTAACGTTAAGGGTTTTTATATCCTTTAAATGAAGAAGGAAGTGGATAAGGGTCTTCAAGATGTAAAATGTAATCGACGTAATAATAGTTTAAATTAAAGTTCTTCTTGGTAACAATACTTGGTTGCTTAGGTTAAATTTAACTTTAGTTTTATTGATATCATCAAGATCAATTTTAGTAATCGTAGTACTTTCTTTTCGTAGTGATACGTATTGCAAATAGCTTTCTATCAAGTAATTTATTGCCTGTTGGTAAGGTTTAAACCTATTCACGTGAAGTAAGTAAGAGTAAAAGAGTAATCATAAGATTGGTATAGTTGTAGCAAAAGATGATTGATCAAAAAAAAAGTATTACAGAAGATGTATGCCACAGATGGGAGGTTATAAACCTCCTATCCAGGCAGTGGCCCTTTTTCCGTGCGCTTTGGGATACCCAATCCAGACCTCTCTATGCATTGCTATGCAGCCTTGAATAATCATTTCAAACCGCTCCATGTGTAATGCACTTTACGTCTTGTAAGAGTGCAGTCTGCAGCGTGGCACATTACCGTACACCCTGCAGGAGAGCACCTTGCAATATAGTATACAGCCACTTGACATATATATACTATCCATAAGGGTATATAGTAATATCTACATAAGCAATCTTTTCTTTTTTCTTTATATACCCATAACCTAATAACAAGAGTATAATAAAAGCGAATTCGTATACGTTGCTCTGTCATAATAATATAGTTGTAGTATGAATTACAAAGCTCAAAATTAATAAGTTTCATAGTAAAAGTATAAGTAGAAAGGTTTAAATTAGTAGTTTTCGTAGTATAGTATAATTGAGGTACCAATTGAAAAGATTCTAACTAGTAAGTTCCGGCCGCGGTAGTAATTATAGCTCGATTAAAATTCATAAGGTTTGGCCGCGATGGTAATTATAACTCGAGTCTAATTGGTATATTTAAATAGGAGCAATATGTTTATTAACAACTTCTTTTTTATTGGTTTTGATCGGGGTATCATTACGTGGGAATTTCAAGGGTAATTAAGTAGGGGTAAATACGCTATTACGTGATTTTTAGTTAGTATAAAAATATGTATCGTTATCGGTCTAAGTAAATTTTCTTTTCTTGACCCTTTAAACGGCGTGTACTATCAATTAATATAAGTTACTATCCCAATTTAATTTAACTTTAATCATAATTAATTAATTTAAACCACTTTAATCAGTATATTACTTAACCAACACTTATAATTAACCTCTACTTTAAATAAATAATGCCTAAAAACAGGATAGTTAGGCGCTAGCTAGCGTGAAAGCGCCGCCGCGCCGCTGTAGCCGTAGCCGTAACCGCCACCGCCATCGCCACCTCTACCAGCAGTTCGCCTTTAATAGGTATAATTTCCTTTATTTCCGTTACCTCGTTTGCTACCTTTACCCTTTCGGCTTCGTCAAGTCCCGCCATCGCCTATCCTCTTTCGGCTTCGTTTTCCCCCGCCGTTGCCATTACGCCATTACTTACCCCCGCCGTAGTTATTCTCTTACCCTTTACCGCCGCCTCCACCCCTCTATTAGTTTTGCTTACCCTTATCGCCGTCGCTACCCTTTCGCTGGCCTCGTTAACCTCCTCTACCGCCGCTACCCCTTTTTTTTTTCCCTTCCCCCTTCTCCTTTCCATTAAGCTTTTAGGAGAAGGAGAGAAAGAGTTTCAATGTTATAAACCTTACTCTTTCCCTATAGGTAAAAACCCATTTATCTATAGGGCTCCCTCAACTCTGTAATCGTAGCTTTATGGAGTTTTTCCGCGGGTTTATTCCCTAAATTCACCCGTATATATGCTTTTAATTCTCTCGTAGATAAAGAACAGGAAGCGGATCTGCTCTGTTGCCTGAATCTTCGTATCACTAGGGTACGCCGCGAGGCCTCTTTAACGCGTAAAGCGTTGGAGCGGCGTACCAGGGTCTGCAGCCCCAGACCGTTAATAAACACGCTTTACGTACCGTATATAGCATCCGCGGCTGTAGGAAAGTCAGTTAACGATTGCTACGAAAACGGAGAGCTTTCGGCCCGCTATTACCATTATAAACGAACTGGTAATGGATACACCCCCGTTTCATTAGTTTTGGCGCCGTAAGCTGAGGTTGTATTACGCTCCCGCCAGTGTTATAATAGGTTTTAACCGATATTTAAAATTTTCCTTTATTAAAAATATAATATCCAGAGCGTTCCAAAAAAAAAATAACAGCGGTTGTAAATAACCAAAACAAGCTGATGTTAATTAGTACCAGGAGTTAACCGGTGGACCAAGAAGTTAACAGCTATTATCGTTACCTAGAAATGATATCTGCGTATATATTACGTAAGCAAATTTAACGACGTTATTGCACGTCGCCGTAAGATAGGTAAAGAACCCCTTTCGTTTTTTTCCAAAGGCATACAACCTAAGGCGTAGAGCTATATCCTCGTTGGCGTTAGTGACGTTGACGGTAATAATGGTGGCAGCGCCAACATAAAGGGGGAAGGCGACGAAAATGATGGTAGGGACGCGACGGCGTCACCTTTTCCCTCTCTTTTTGGCAGTAATGAGCTTCTCCTTTTGGCCGGGCCAGTGCGCCCGGCCATTTTAATATTATTACTTTTCCTTAAAAATAATGGCTTATGATTCATAAACATAATTTGAAATATATAAAATGAAAAGAGGCAATACGTCAAATACAGTGCATTATAGGAAATTAAAATATAAAAAGACAGTAATAAAAACTTAGTCAACCCTATGAACGTAAAATAAAGGGTGGGAGTATTTTAAAAGCGGTACAAAGTTATATATTCGAACCGAGGGGGGCGAATAGGAAAAGAATTATTGGGTCGAAGGGTACAGATAGAAGGGTTACGATATTTTAGGAATAAAACGAAATGGTAAATCCAAACAAAGAAAATAGAAAAAGGAAAAATCTGATAAAGTCGAGGTATATATAATGAAAAGTGTCAAAATGTTAGGAGCAGCGCGAAATGATAGGGTAAAATAATAGTATAACTCGGGAAACGATGTAAATAACGGACTTTAACCCGCTTTAAATTGAATGAAGTGATGTAATAACTTATTAAAGTCATAACACTTTTCGAATAATATGAATAAACAATATACTTGTCGTTATAAGCATTTTTAACACTTCGTTCGGTATAATTTTCGTTATTATATTTGTTGGATTCGATTCGATATTAATTTATCTTATTTTTTTTTTATTTTTCGGCTTTTGTATATCTTGTGTAATGCTATAATATCTATTATTAACCGATTTTCATTTGTATTTCCTGTGTTAATTAGGAATTTATACAACTAGAAAAAATTAGTACATATAACGAGAGGGATAAGGCGTAAGCTAAGGTTAGAAACAATTATCCGGACCGTTATTGTTATGTTAATGTTCGAATCGAAACCTTAAACTATATTATAGATTTCGGAAACTAAAACGTTTTTAGCAACCTTTTTACATTTGTTAAAGCTCTAATTAATAGTAATTCCACCAAAAGTAAAGTTATTTCGAGCTGGTATTTCGTTATCGAGAACTAAAACGAAGCTTATTGACGAATTGTAGTCTGAATTATTAGCAAAAAAACCGTTATTAAAAATGAATAACTTTGCAATACGTATATCCAGTGGTATAAATTACAAACCACGTTTTAAATTATGTATTTTCCCAAAAGACGCTTATTAAGCGCTTTGTATATATCTTTTAACGAAGCGGTTTAACATTGCGAGGCAACCGAAAGGTTGAATACCCCTTTCAGTTACATTATAAAGGTAACCCAAGCGTTATGTACGCGTTAGAATTTGTGTTAATCGGCCCGAATTTCGTTATCTAAAACAATAAAAGTAACTTTATTTAATTTCCATTTTTAATTAAGATTTAAAATGCTGTTCCGGAAAGTAATGATGTCGATATTAATGTCGATCATATGGTTTTCCGTTAATTATGTTTGGGTTTTGCTTTTAAGCTAGTCTTCAAAAAAATTCCCTTTTTACATGCAGAAAACGACGCGTTAAACAACATTAATATGTTGTACTTTTATATACCTATTGGTACAAATCCCTTCTAACAGGTTATTAATATTAATAGGAACAGGTCGAAATTTAAATGAATCATCCTGAACTGTTTTTTATAGTACCTTAAATAAATTTTATACTAGTAAACACTAGTTTTAGCCAGGCCGTAAAATCGTTTTAACTAGGTGGTTTTTTTTGAGATCCTTTGTTATATTACTGTAAATACGTTTTTTAAGCCGCTCCTTAAACTGAGTATATTCCTGCGCTATGTTACAAAGTTCGATATATAAGCTGTACAGTATGTTAAAGGAGGCTACAAGTGTAATAATCAAGCGGTGATTGACCCGTTATAGGGTAGGCTACTGTGTTATAATATATGTTTTACTATCTTCGTTATAACCTTTAATAAAGAAACGAATCCTTTCATAAGGTTTACCGGTTTTATCCTTAATTTCGTTAACGAAGCGAGTGAGAAAAAATCTATAGGCGTCGTAAATTGTCGAGTCGAACTATTTAAAGAGAAATACGCCTTAGTCGATTAATATTAAAACCTCTATTTACGTGGATTATTCTAATATGGTACCTAAAGTAGTAATAATACCGTCGTAGCGAAGTGGTAAATTAATTTCTCGGTTATTTATTTACTTTTAAATAATAAAGAAATTTACAGTAAATTTTTCGGGGCGTTTTTTGGTTTTCTAGTTAAGGAGGTGGCTCCGACAGCGAGATACGGATGGATTTAGTATAGGCCGGACGTTTTTATTCATTAAAAGTGAGTTGGATACATAATTCGGGGGGTAGGTTAGAATTGGGAGCGGTTTGGATTCGTTGTCCTAGAGGGTGTTTCGTTAGCTATTTTATTTGGATTACGGTTTCGGGCCGTTCCTCTTTATCTCTTTTTTATATTTTCGTATCATTATTTAACGAAACGAATTTGTATCTTTTAGCAAGTTAATAAACACATTATAGCCTTTTAACCCTTTAATATTTGAAGGGTTAGTTTATCCGTCCCTATTTTTTAAATCAGGACCTTAAATTGTAACGATAGGTTTAAAATATTTGCTTAGCATGGGTCATTTATTGAAATTAAAGTTTTGTATATATCGTTTTTAGCCTGTAAACAACGTAATATTGTCATGGCTTTCGCTACAGCATTTGCTCTTTCCACCGTGTTTGGTACAAGTATCAAATTTGTAAAATTCTTTAGGTAGGTACTAAAAATAAAGAGCGTAGGGATAAACCCACTTGGGCTAAAGATGTTGTTAATGGCGTTAACCTCTATATTATGACCCAAGCATGATGGCGGATCAGGAAGCAAGCCAACATGCAACTGAATCACTTAGAGCCTGAAGTTCAACACATCAGGCGGGGAACACCTCTCCTATATTAGCAGGGAAATGACTAAGCCAATCACGTGATTAGGATCAGTGGGATCAGTACTGATCCAAGTAATCCAGGATCAGCGGGCTCAGCACTGATCCAAGGGATTCAGTACTGAAGACAGTATAAAGGCACGAATATATAAAGACATGATTATCACCACATAGATAGTATTTCCTTCATAGCTATTCAGTTGTCAATTTAAGTATTCAGTCTACACATCTGAATAACCTCACGGCTTTTGATCATTACTTGCACGGTTGCGATATTGTTCACTCAGCACCTCTACTACCTTCTTGATAACATAAACTCTCTGACACCTTCTATATACTCATGGGTATTTAGTGTGATCATTACACTCTATTTAAAGGATAGAGTCTTTGGAACTAATGCCTTTTAATTCCTTAGATATTATTGTATATACTTTTTAAACGGTTTGTAATACCGCTCTTTAATGCTTTATAAGGCTTTTATTGAAATTTATTTACATTTGTTACCAATTATCCGGGCTTTAGTACGTTATTCGGTAAAGTTGAAAGTTATACTAAAGTCATGCGTAATCCAGCTTTGGGGCTTTAAGTAAACGTTAAACTATTAATTAATTAAAGCGTTTTAATAGTTCGTAACAGAAACACTTCGTATAAATTTAGCGTCTTGAAATGACAATATCGCGTCGACGGCGTAAAAGTCCGTCTAGTTTTTTTAATATATAATATTAACAAATACTTCATAATTAAAGTCTATATTATTATACAGGCGAAACTTAAACCAGTGTAGGGCTTATAAGTGTAATTAACACTTATGGTAAAACTTTCCAATAGTTTCAAATACGTATTTTCCTATATCCGTATAACCTACGGCGTAGAGTAGGCGTAAAAGGAGTTTTGTAACCGGTTATTCGAATCGGTGGTGTAAAATCCGTAATTTAGACTACGTTAAGTAAATAGCCTTAATTATACATGTTTCGGGGGAAAACTATAAGTAGCTGAACTTAAGCTAAAACGGTATGGATACGCTATTCGAAGCGCGGACAAGCTAATTTGTTGTATTCTGGACCTTAATTCTGAACTTATTTATGTTAACTAATAAGAGCAGAAATGGTATTTCAAAGTTTATCACATAACATTTAACCGGTCCGAATCGCGTATTTACAAAGATCGTCTCGAACGATAACATCATGCCTTTACCAAATAGGACCTTTCGATATTTTCTTATTCGGTTTAGTGAAAAATTTGGAAATTTCGCCGTAAACTTTTTCAATTATCGTTTTTCGGTCGTTAAAAATTCGATTATATTAGTATTAGATATAATATCCTGAAATCGGTTTTCGTATTTGGTAGAAAGCGTTACTTATGACATTATGTGGACGTTAAGCACTCTATTCGCGTAGTTTAAACCCATTATATAGAAAAGGAAGGCGTTTTTTAGGCCTATGAAAATGCGTTGGGCGATTTCTTCGTCTTAAGCTATTAGGTAAATATAGTTACCCTTATTTTTTTTCCTCGGACGTATATTTATAGAGTTAGATGTTAGAGCTATTATTTATGCCTTCGTACTTAGTTACGTATATTATAAACTTGGCTTTTATCCAGTCCTAGAATAAATGATCAGCCTTAAATTATCGTTTAATTCGAATTTACTTGTAAAAGGAGTGGTTAGTAAACTAGTAGCCGATTTTACCGTATAAGATATACCGTTTTTACAAGCCCATGAGGCTCTATATACCTTTTCGCAAGTATTACTGTAGCCGCGATACGTTTCGTTTATTTTCGAATGATCTTCCTTATCCGTTATTACTATGGTTCTCTTCTTGATATTTATATTTTAGGCGTTTGTTTTACTTTGGGTATACTTTGAATTTTGATTTAAAACTTGGTGGATAGTTTTGGTGAGGTTTGCTTTGGTGATTTAACGTTTACCTTTGGTTTTATCACCTACAAATACTGATCCAAAATTTACTTGTCGGTATATAAAAGTCTTGAACAATATTCTAAAGCTTTTATAAAAGACCTTTAAGTCCTTTTTTAGCTTAAAAAGTTTAAGGACGAAATTTGGGGTTTCGCGGTCTATTTTTATTATTACTTAGATAAATAGTTTATCCTCTTTATATTCCGGTTTATAGGCAACCTAATATTTTCGGAATTGAGTTCATAGGGCGGTAAAAACTTTTTATGGGTTTTAGTCGGCGTTTTCCTAATGGTTTTTCACGGATTCCTAAGTCGTATTAGTTCAATCCTTATTGTAAAGTTCGTAATTAATCTCAATATAGAAATGGTATTTTAGGCAGTAATAACACTTAGTAAATATATTTACTTATGTAAGGTAATATAAATACTATTTTCAGCTTATCCGAATAGTATAACGGGTAAGATAATATAAAATTAGGATGGTTCAATATCTAGTTTTTTATGTATATTACGTATAGTACGTATTTCATTGTGTGGTATATCGTATAATTCGCCGCTATAGTTCTCGTTCCTATCCTAAAGTTTTGAAAAGTTGATAAGCTTTATAGGATCGCTTTTATTAGTGGGGAAACAGTATGGTAAGAGGTTATGGTAGGGGTCGTAGTTGGCGGTTATTGGTCCATAAGGTACGTATTATCGTTTTACGCCACTCTTCGTTTCCTGAAACGGGTAATTTTTTAGGTTTCGGCCGCTTTCATTATAGCTAAGCAGGCTATCTTCGGTGTTTCAGCCGCTTCCATTATAAACGAACGGGTTATTCTCAATATTTAGAGAGTAATTTAATATTTGGTTTTACTTTTCAGTGTATGTCGGTGTAAAAGTGTATTATATTTGTGTGATGAATAAGGATTATAGTCGTTTTTCTTTGTCCTAGGGGCTTTTATTCCTGATTAAGGGCGCAGGTACAGGACTAGGTGGCCTTACACCTTATTTTCGTCGTTTCATCACTGTTTTTTATGTTCCGTCAGGTAATATCCTTTTATAAATTTTATTTATTATAGGTATTTATTTTCATTTTCCGGTAAATCGATAAGTTACGTTGTTTCGAATAACGCTTTTGTAAGGCGGCTATTTCTGCCACCTAGAATATTAATATTTTTGTTCTGTAGTTGAATTCACAAGGCTTTGGTAATGAAGGGATTCACTATTTGTCACATACCTAACGTTCAGTTCGAAAAACAATTAAAAAAACCATCTAATATATCAGGTCCATGGGCTTTCTCTTCCTAATAGCGAAATATAACGGCTAAAATATATGTATTTTATACAGTGCACTGCCACTTAACCTATGTATACTATCTATGAGGGTATATAGTAATATCTACATTGCTTCTATATTTAGCATAATGCTTTGAAACATGTAGTTCGCGTAATGATAGCGAATTTTAAAGGTGTATAAGCGGTTAAGTGTTTGATTAGGGTAAAGGTAAAGGTTTTTACCACCTAAACTGTATAAAAATATATAGTTGGTTAATTACTAAGCCGCGTTGGAAATAGTATTTTTATGCCATTTAATCTTTTTGGGGGTATTATCGTCGTGAATTAGCTCGTTTTATTCCAATTTTACAATTTAATTTAATTAGTATTGTTCATAAATAGTATGGTACTGGATGTAATATATTATCTTTTTATTATTTCGTTCGAAGGGAGGTTGACGAATTACGTAATAACTGGATTTGCTACAAATCAACCATTTTTTACCATTTTTACAACGATAGTATTTGAGTTTAGTAGCTTCGCTTAAATTTTGGCCTTATTAGCGCTAACGTGGCTATTGCTATTATTCTGCAGTCGATAAGACAGACATTAGGCGTTAAGGGTGCCTATAGCCGTATTTACGATCGACATAATTAACTAACGTAAGTTTTTTTTTTTTTTCACGTTGGGAAAGTTGCTGGCTTAAGGGTATATATTAAGTAAGTTTGGTATACATATTATTAAAGTTATAAACTAGGAACTTAACTAGCTAAAATAAGCTATTGCAAGTGGTATCTTGGCGCTATAGACCGTATTTAAACTTGTTAACACCCTTAATAGCTACCCAAAGCTTCTTGTAAAGTATACCTTAACCAATGTACGATTTCCCCATTACTTAATAATATAATATTAACTTGTTAAGCATCTAGTTAAATTCATTTATTGGTATTTCCTTCTTTTTTACCTTCTTTTTTATCATTGTAGTTAACGTTGTAATAGCCTAATTTATATAGTATTAGATGAGGTGGACATCGTATTCGAAATGGCTCTATATATTATTATAAAATTCGCGAAAACTAGTTGTTCAGGTTTTAAAAGTTAGGTAATAATTTCTGGTATACTTTATAAGGAGTTTGGAATATAGTAAGTAAAAATCAAAAGGAGAAACCTCTATTTACTTGCAGATATTGAGGAATGGTATTATCTTTATTTCGAAAAGATTATAAGGCTTTCCCTTATATTTCTCTACGTCGTTTCAGCTTTTAGAAAAATTCTTAAGTTTGTAGTTAATGTTAACCATTTTTATAAATTTTAAAGACAGGTTGAAATAGTTATCCCATTTTTCATTGGTAATATTTCTTGGCAATTTAAGCCTTAAAGTTACCGAGGCATGGTATTATGGGTAATTGTCAGTCTCTCAACTCGAAGGGTAAAGTTTTGTAATAATAATTAAAATATGTTTACGCGTATATATGGACCTTCCATGTAATGGCTTTTAGGGGGTTTGGCAATTTTGATTAAAGTGTTAAGGAGTAGAAAAGACTTGAAATTTTTAAGAGGTTTAACGATCTTATTTACTTAATTAGTGTAAGGTACTAATATCAATCTTTTTGGCCGTATGGGCGACCGTTATTTTACGTGCCCTATCGTTTCTAAGAGCGTACTCCGCGTTTTTACGTAGAGGTACTGAGTTGCTGAATAGGTTAACAGGTTTCTTATCGTTGACATATGAAAAGATTTAAATTATCTAAGGCTAAAAGAGAGGTCCCTTGAAACGTTTATATAGACGTTAAGGCTTTTTAGTAACTTTTCTCTTAAAGAGTGGGTTTTGAGGGTATTCCTTGGGTTGAGTTAATTTAACAAAGGTTTTTATTAGCTTAGTAAAGCCTTTTTTGGTATGTAAATCCCTCGTCGTTTAAGTTTCGTTTTTAGCTTTTACTTAATACTTTTTTAACCCTTTTTCTACATATTAATTGCTTAGTCGTTAAAAACGTAGCGAAAGTTTCGAAAGGCGCGGTCGTCGCGGTTAAGTTTATTACCCCCACTGTATTGGACGATATAACAGCCGATAAAGTTAACTAAATACTTTTTCGTTAAGTCTTCATCAATATATTTACCCTAAAGGTTTTTATTGTATTATTGAAAAAAAAATAGATCCGAGAATTTTAATCGCCTTTACTAGGTTTTGGGATGTTTTTATCTTGAGATTTCGGGTAGAGTAGGGGTTTTGGGGCGTATAGGCCGAGAGACTTGTTAATCTGCAGGCGTGGAGAATTAGTGTTTTAGTGT
Source organism: Anisogramma anomala (assembly GCA_038502455.1). NCBI lineage: Eukaryota > Fungi > Ascomycota > Sordariomycetes > Diaporthales > Gnomoniaceae > Anisogramma > Anisogramma anomala. The sequence goes on from JASMMZ010000001.1 coordinate 13,406,222, forward strand.
AAAGTCGCGTTGAAACTTGACGACTTGGCGTTGAGTTACGCGGCGTGGTTTTTTTAACGCGACTTAACGATACATAGTATTTTCGTTTAAAGTAACGAACTTAACGATTAAATTAAAGTAGGGGAAATAAAAAAGTAAAGTAGGGGTAAAAGTTTGGTGCAAAGGGTAAGGTTGAAGATTGTTTATTATCATAGGTTATTTAGTATAGAGACTTACTCGTTTTTCTGTAATAATAATACCCGTGATAGTACTAACTTAGCTGTTTCCCAACTTGCCAAATTTTAAGACTTTTAATCGTTAATTTTAATGATTTTTAAAAAATTATAAAGATTTCTTGGTATTTTCAATAACGATACCGTCGTTACCTTTAGCCTGTCGTAAAAACCACCGCAACTTAAAAGTCTTCTTTACTTATTACCGTAAAAACCGCGGTAGTTTGTAGGGGCTTTTCGTTAAAATCTTTCCATTACCCTAATCGCCGTTATTGATATAAAGTGTAACCGGAAAGTAGCTTTTTTTTTAACTTAGTTTATCTGTGATTAACCTAATAAATACTGATCAGTATTGGTAGGGCTTTAGATGTTGCAATGTTGTCGATTCGATTGGTCGAAGTAATAATGGTATTATGTGGTTAAGTGGTGGATGTATTATTCTAGGTTTGGCAAACTGTTAGCCGGTTTGCAGTAATTTTTATGGTTAACTACTTGGTCTGTGCCATAGTATAAAGTGGGCCCATACTGCACTTAACTTGCAGTTAATTACAGTAGGCCCGCACAAAACAATACACTCAACTTGCAGTCAGTATAGTCAACTTTACTGTAAGTAAAGTTAACCTACTGTACTGCAAATACTACTTTTCCAATAGACTTGTCGATATCCTTAATTTATATCTCTTAATTATAGTGATTAACAAAAACAGTTTCGAGGGTTTTAATTACCTTTATATATTTTTTACTGGGTGGTATTTTAAGGTTTTAGCTTATTTAAAGTTTAATAGTTTAGTGTGAAGTGAACTTAGCGATTTGAAAGCGTGAAGATTTGATGTCTTGGTATAAAGTCCCCTAGAAACTTAGCGTTAAGTCGTATGGCGTGGCTTTCTTAACACAACTTGGTGATTTCATTTGATATAACAACCTTATCAATTAAAGTAACGTAGGGGAGGGAAAAGAGTAAAGTAAAGAGAAAATTTGGTGTTAAAGTAAAAGTTATACAAAAGGTAAGATTGGAGTTTGTTGGTTACTAGTAGTTATTTAATGCGGGACTTAGTTGTTTTTAAAGTAGTAAAACCCGTAATAATACTAACTTAACTGTTTGCTAAGTTTGAAACTTTGAAACTTTTGACGGTTAATTTCAACGTCTTTAAGAAGGATCTAATAAAGATTTCTTGGTACTTTCGAATAGCAATACCGTCGCTACTTCTAAACTACTGTAAAAACCGATGCAACTTAAGTTTTCTTTACTTACTACCGTAAAAACCAACGCAACTTAAAAGTTTTCTTTACTTACTACCGTAAAAACCGATGCAATTCGTAAAGGCCTTTTGCAAAAAAAAATTTTTACCTTAGCTTAGTCTTTTGCAAAGTATAACCAAAAAGTAGCTTTTTTTTCTACTTGGCTTATCTGTACTTAATCCAATAAGTACTAATTAGTGTTGGTAGTACTTTAAACGTTATAATGTTATCGATTCGGTTGGTTGAAGTAACTGTAATATTGTAATAGTCAAGTGATAGATATATTGTTTTAGGTTTGGCAGACTGCTAGCCGATCTGTACAGTAATTTGTGTAGCCAATTGCTTGGCTCGTATCTTAGTTTAAAGTGGGCGCATACTGTACTTGACCTGCAGCAAATACAGTAGACCCACAAAATAATACACTCAACTTGCAGTCAGTATAGTCAACTTTATTGTAAGTAAAGTTGACTTATTACACTGCAATTACTACTATTCCAACAAGTAATTTATTTTTCTGACAATATCAATATGAACACGTATAAAACGGCTTTAAAAAGGGTATTAAAGAGAGTAATTAGAAATTGGTGATGAAAACGAGTAGAAAAGTCGATGTCGCATTACTTCAGGTTCGGCGAATCTATATGACGTGGCATAGCAACATACACCCGGTAATCGCCGGGTACCACCTGCCGGTACAACACACGCAGACCCACATAAGGACCTTTCCCTTTCCGGGATGGGCCAGTTTACTTAGTTTCCTCCACAATCAAAGTCTTCACTTAGCATTCCTCTCCATTTCCCTTGTATCTTCCTGCAGACGTCTGTCTGCAGTCACTGTCTGTCTGACCCGAACCCGAACCCGTAAGGCCTACTCTTGGCCCGGCACAGCACCGCCAGAGCCGTCAGCTGATCTCGTCCACATCATCGTCGCCATCTCTTGTTGCTCGGGCTCAAGCTAAGCTCGGGCACAGGCCGTCCTCGTCCTGGTGTGGCACAAATGCTGATGCACCTTGGCCCAGCTCACATGTTCAGCACAATACCAAACAAACCCAAAGACAACTCTCTGCAGTAGCAGCAGCAGCAGCAGCAGCAGCAGCAGCAGCATCGAGTGACGAGCATTGCCGTCCCAAGTCCGACTTGACCAGCGAACCTGTGGCTGCCTGTGGCCGTGGCCGTGGCCGTGCACTGCCCGTCACCGGCTCGTGACTTTTTCTCTGTCTCAGCCTACTGGTAAGTACCCTACTGTATAGTTTCCCCCGCTGGTCCGCGGTTGGCTCCCTCGTCTTGTATCATCTATCATCCGCACTTTGTATCGGTGCTAACTTGTCAAGTCCGTCACCTCGGTGTCCGTAGTACACGTTCCCAAGTCGCTGGGCGCCTGTCTTCTATGGCAATCAGGCTTGTGTGTCACCAAGTGGCACGCCTTCTGCGTTGACCCGTTCTCGGCGACGACCTCGTGGTGTTCGGGCCTTTCAGCAACTTGCAACGCGTCCGGCGATGCGCCCGCGGTATAGCAGGGGCTGTGGCCTGTGCCTGTGCCTGTGCCTGTGCCTATGCCGGTGCCGGTGCTGGTGCCGGTGCCTGTGCGGTTGTTTGGGCCTGCGCGCTTCTGCAGCGGAGCCGCTGGCTGGTGGCGCTGTGTTTGACTCGGCAACACGACGCACAAGGCGTGGGATCGTCTCCCAAGTCTTCCATGTCCTCGGCCGAGCTGATGCCTCTGCGACCACCGCCAGTTCGCAACGCAAAACCCGCCATCGCAAGCGCCTTGGGCCGTGTCCCACTATCGCACAATGGCACACCAACGTATCCGCCGGGCCAGCACGGCCAAGATATCTTGCAACACCAGGCCCCAAACACTTGTCCAACTTCAAGCCCCATGGCCCAACAGTGAGTTACAGACAGGCCACTCCAGATGAGCGTCCACCTGAGTGGACCAGTGGACAAGTGGACGAGTGGACGCGTGCACGCGTGCACGATCAGTCAACTGAGCTCCGGACTCTGCTGGCCTGAATGGGCTCAGTACAATGGCATTGTGGTCCATGTGCTGTGGCTCTATTGAGAGTCTGATAGTCCACTCCTCCGCGCTCCCTCCCATTGTTCGCTCCACACTTGCATCGTTTTGCAATTGGAGTGCTTCCACACTCTTCTTCGCGCTTCCTGCGGCCTTCGAGTCTCCCGCCACTTATCTTGTACCTCTCCCGACCTATGGAGCTCTTACTTCGTTAAATCCTTCTTCCATGACACAACGATATCCGTGATATCCCTCGTCCCGCGTCCTTTCAATACAACCTTCCTCAAACACCCTCCTTTTCCATCCTCTTCGGGGCGTTCCTTTCTGGCAAAGAGACAGTCCATCTCACTTGCTGGTCTCGAGATATCAACACAGTACTTCCCTTTTCATAATTTCCACCTTCATAATCTGGGCCTGCTGCCGCCCTTGCCTTCTTCACCATGTCTTCTTTCTCCTTCCTCCTCGCCGCCCTCTCTCTACTCGTCACCTTCGTTGTCAGTTCTCCAGTCCCGGCGGATGCGGCTGGTCCGCATGTCGACGAGAGGCGTGATGTTGCGTACATGGGCGTGCCCATCACGAACAGCGATTCCCGGGACATCATTCCCAACCGCTACATCGTCGTGTACAACGAAACCTGCGACGACGACATGGTGATCGCTCATCAAGCCCACTGGGTGCAGGCCATGGCAAAGAGGAACATCGGCAAGCGTTCCCTCGTCGACAACCGATATTACAGCACGGCGGTGCACACCTTCAGCATCGGCACCCTGCGAGCCATGGCGCTGGACGCAGACGACAAGTCGGCCATTGAGATCAACGACGCAGAAGAGGTTGCCTACCTCGAGGCCGACGCCAGAATCAGCATCAACACGCTGGTCAGACAGAAACCTGCCACCACCGGCCTGGCCCGCCTCTCCAATGCCGCGCCCGGCTGCACCGACTATGTTTTCGACGATAGTGCCGGCCGGGGCATCATGGCCTTCATTGTCGACACGGGCATCATGGCCAACCACACCCAGTTCCAGGGCAGGGCGGTGCAGGCTTTCAACGCTGTCGATGGCATCGACACGGATGAAAACGGGCACGGCTCTCACGTTGCTGGAACCATTGGCGGTTCCACCTTCGGTGTGGCAAAGAAGGTCAACCTTATTGGCGTTAAGGTGCTGGACGCCCAGGGTGCTGGCACAAACTCGAATGTCCTTGCCGGCATCAACTTTGGTCCGTTCTTTCCTGTCTCTCTCTTCCCTCCTCCCTCCTCTCCGGCGCGAGACACACCAGGCTGACGCGCCCTACCATCACAGTGGCGCAAGCCGTCAAGCAGCTCGGCATGTCCGGCAAGTCCGTCATGAACATGTCCCTCGGCGGCGGCCGCTCTAACGCCATCAACCAAGCCATCGACCAAATCCGCGCCGCCGGCTGTGTGCCTATCGTCGCCGCCGGCAACGAGAACGTCGACGCGTCCAACAACTCGCCCGCCTCTGCGGCGGGTGCCATCACCGTCGGCGCCATCGACCAGACCACCGACCGCCGGGCCGCCTTCAGTAATTTCGGCCGGTTTGTCGACGTCTTCGCGCCCGGCGTCGACGTGCAAAGCGTCGGCATCACCAGCACTACCGCTGTCCAGACGCTGAGCGGCACGTCGATGGCGAGCCCGCACGTCGCCGGGCTGGCGGCGTACATCATGGCGCTGGAGGGTATCACCGATATTGATATGGTGGCGAACAGGATCCTGAGCTTGGCCAAGTCAGCCAATTCCTCGGTGCAGGGGAACGCAAAGCTGACGACCAACTTGATTGCGTTCAACGGGGTATGATGGTGGGACGGGCGAGTGAAACAAGACCGGGTCTCGGCACCGGACACATGACACATGAGCGGGATCATTGATGTTAATATTACGGTGCGTTGCATGGACGCTGCGCTGCATTCACTGGCCTTGGCAAATAGTGAAGCATCGACACGCCATGATATGGCGTCTTCGGACTGGACGTCTCGGGAAATGTGGACAGGAGAAACCTGCCTACCTGCCCGTGGGTAGGAGGCATGTACCATGAACCAAACGCGGTATTTGAATCTAATTTTCCCAGAGACACTATGATCAGTCACGTTCGTAATCAAGATGCTATTATACCACCAGGCAAACTGAAGCGGAGGGTGTCCAAGAGGTGACTGGGTACAGCCGCTTACAGTGCCAGGATGAAACGACTGTAATTCTTTTGTATCGATACTCGCGTCGAGCCCGTAGTGCTTTGGCGATAGTTTATTCAACGACCTTCCTGACTAATCGGCTCGTTCAATCCTGTAGGAAAGGGTTTTTTCTCGCCGCGTATTAGATTAAGGGTTTGTATCCCACCCTATACGCTATATACCTACATATGGACAGGGATACCCGTTCGGGAAACGAGACCGCCAAATTCGGGTATATAAACACTTTTCTTTTTTAGGAAAAGCTAATTTCATTATTTTTCCACCATAATTACATCCATTATACAAACATTTCTCTATTATACCCTTTATTGTTTAACTGCTATTGAATAATAATTAATATTGATAATCAAGTTTTTAGAATATTAAACGACCTTAAATTTTTTACGAAACCACGATTCCTGATAAATAACAAAAGTATTATTTAAGTTATCATTGTAACCATTATATATATAATGCAATTGACTATATTATTAACTATATTGGTATAGCAATAATCAACTCTACTATTTGCAATACCATATAATAATTTTGACTCGTATACTATAATAGTATGTAATAATTTTAGTCTATTATAATTTTTTTATCATTTACTTTCACCGGATAGTGCCTACTATATAGCCAATATAGTGCGACCCTCGCTTATGTTAAAAGGATATATGCTGGTAGCAAGGTTCACAACTTAAATTTTCCTATCCTATAATAACTACCCTATTCGAAAAATTCTTTTTCTAAGTTATAATATATAATCTGTTGAACAAACTGTTACAAATAAAAGCCTTGTCCCGAACTAAATAATTATATAAGGTTGAAAACCTAATCCTATATACCTATGGCCAATTTTCGAGCAATATGTTGTATATATATATTCAATGCCAACAAGGTCTTATAATCAACTGTATTAGTCTCCACTACGTATTTTAAACTTAATACAAAGTATTAATATGGACCATATTTATAAAAGTTTGTTCACGTATTACGTAAAAAATAGCAAATATCATTAAATATTTCGGAAAAGAATTTCGACCCGATATACCTACTAAAATCCATCGCCTTTTACAACTTTTACTTATAAATCGAAAACAAAAAACAAAAAAATAAATGAAAACCTTTGCCAGGAATCGAACCTCAAGCAAGCCTTCCAATCAAGGCCCTAAGGTACCCTATAGTTTAAAGACCCATAAAAGCGTAAAAACTATAACCTTAGCTGGTTCGTACTGTATGGCCATTTCAATCCCCGCTCTTTATCTATTCGCATCAAAGATCTGATAGATCTAGGAAAGTAAAGGGCTGATAAAATACATATATCTTAGTGGAAAGCCCGTGGCGGTGGGGAAAATATACTTTATAACTCGGGGAAGAAATCACAACCCAAACCACCTTTTGGCTACGACCCGCAAACCCAAAAAGTGTAAAAGAATCGTAAAATAAGGTACACTACTAAACAGGTAGTATGTCGTAAAAATTCTTCTATAGATAGAAAAAAAAAAACCAAGGTCTCTAAACTAAAGTCGAAAGCCCCTTTAAACGGATAGGGTACTAGTGTAGGTAATGACAGCTCAAAAATAAATAAATAAATAGATGCATAAAACTGGTAATTACAAACGCTTATAATAAAGGTCTTTTAGACCTTGAAATACAAAAGGAATCAAACTTACATTATAGTGCAAATTCAAATCTAAAGGGCTACGTTAATACAAGTAACGAAGAACGAAATCGGTAATTGTAAGGGTTGTTCTCTGAATTTACCACTACACAAGTAGAACGCCAGGCCCAACACGATCTCCATAGCTAAAAAGGGGTCGCCGGAAAGGATTCAAGTGGTAATAGAGCCAATTAATAATATTGTGGTCAAATAGGATACATCTGAAGTAATGGTGTTAAGAGTAGCTAGACCTGATTTTTTCTTTCTCCGAAATAGGTACTGTTAGGGTTTACAATATAAGCTCCCTGCCTGTCTTAACAAGGTGGTCCGTGCACCCTTGCCAAGAAAGTTGATGCAAAGTCAAAGATTGTAGTTCATTATAATAACATACTATTGGAATATTGACTGGACAATGCATAGATCAATTGAACATACTGCAGCATTAACAATTCAATTGCAGTACAAGCCGTTTACAACTAACGGCTATTTTAATCGGAGACTTACAAAAGTAACAGTTTAGCTGTCTAAGCCAAAACTAGCTACTTTACTAGTCGTTTAACAAGTACGACCAAGTAAAAAGCAATGGTTTGTGATTTATATCATTTGTTAACTGACTATTCAGTTACAGAAATGGTTATTTTTACAACTATACAAAAGTGTAAATATAAAAGCTATTAATTAATAGTGTCTTAATTTAGTTCTTTCTAATACCATTAACTTGAACCTTTGAATTGTATTTGGTTTTACTATACTATTTTCTTAGTACGAGAAATAGTAGGAATTATTAGCCTTATGAGTAAAGTTTTACAGATATTAATTAGCGGTTAACTCAACTATAGATTAGCAAAATAAATGAAGAAAATAAACTTAAAAAGATGAAAAATGAAGATTTCTACAACATTTAAGGATTTAACAGCTGTTAAGATTAATGATGATTTTCAATCTATAATATAACCTTGGCAACAAATTTACATACGTATAGGAGCAAAAAATGCATTGATATAAGACCTAAAACGTACAAGATAAACGGAAATATTATTAGAGGTACAATTTTATAAACGGATATACTATATAAGGAACAAATAAACAAACAAACACATTATACGAAAAATAACTTGATAATTACAGTACTAAACGAAAATTTGATATACAAAATCTTTCACAAAGCAGACAATACACTAACAACATCTTTCAAAAAGGTGAATAAAAATTTGAATGGGAATTAAAAATCGCAGTATAATTTAAACCTGATGATGTTAATCTGGGAAGTTGTTTCGGTCGCCATTTCAAGTACAACCTTTGAATTATTTATATTACAACCAAATTAATACAGAAATATATGATTAACTTTATTAGAAGATTCCACAACGAAGTTGATAACATAATACAAAAATATGCTTTCAACGAATTCCAGGACTTTTTTGATGAACAAACCAAATAAATATAGGAAAAAGCAAACAAATTGACGAAGAATATGCTGAAGAAAATCCTGACAAATCGATAATTCGACTTCCTAACACCGATACTCAAATTAGTAACATTGAAATCTTTTTATAATACATATAGAACTGTAAGTGTAGTAAATACCTCCAACTATCCAACATTGATATATAACCGAATTTCTTTTATGAACCTTCGATATGCTTTAAATCAAGCCAAATTGAGGAAAACATACATATTTAAAAAAAATAACAAAATGGATAAATATTAAAAACTAACGAAATCTCAATCAATATATTAAATAATGAAGGGGACGACGATAGATAAACAAAACCTTTTATATTTGAATGGAACAAATATATATCGTTATCCGAAAAGAAACATTAGGATTCAATCGTCACCATATAAATAAAAGTCTTTGAACAGGCTAAAAACCCCATTAAAGAGATCGCTCAAATTAACCAAAATACCTGCAATCAAACTTAAAACAAAAAATTTCAAGACTTCATTATCAAATGAATTTGATAACCAAATATATGGATTGAATAGCACATTATATAAGTAGTTATGGCGAAACACGAAATTTACAAAACCCGTTCAAACGAAATATATACCGTTTAGGAATATATCGATGATGTAAATTAAATACTACTCATGTAAGGAAAGATAAAATAACCTGTTAAAAATAATTATTGATAACCTGTAAACCCCAAAATTCCCTTTTGAATAAACTGACCGACGTAAATATACAAAAAAACTTACGACAAGCTCAACAACACACCGATAATTATCTGAATAACCAACAAAACTATGCCTACAGCTTATAGCGACTTAATTACAAACAATCAGACTATAACAATAAAATATTTCAATGTACTATTCATATAACACAATTCGCCCAAGATATATCTAATACAAAAACGAGAATAAAAAGCTTATTGGTAAAATAACTAAGGTTTGAGAAGTATAAAATGAGTATAGTGAAAAATGATGTAGCTTATTAGTCATCAAACTTATAACACTTCTTTATATCTTTAGACAAATAAGGATTAACACTTTTGGCTTCCACTAATTATTTCCATATATTGTTAATAAAAAAATCAGCTTTATAAAGATCTTTGACTTTCCGCGATATAAAAGATGGAATCAAATGATACTTAAAATACGTTGCCAACTTAACTCAATACCAAATTAATTGATCTATGATAAAATTTGCAACAATAATAGCTATAGAAGAGGACGGATATGTACCCTGAAAATTCTCAAGGGAATAATTAATAAAACAACCTTCTATGAAAAAAGGAATGAGATAAACTTATTCTGAAAAAAAAAAAAACTTAGGAAAGACATCCATGGAGCAGTTATTGGAACCCGTTAATTTTAATACACAATTCAAATACCGTATAAGAGACGTAGGAGATTCTCTAATGAACTAACAATATCATTTTGAAAAATTATAACAAATAAAAACAGCTTTCTAATATACGAACGAAATGATAAATCTAACAAAAAAATTATATAGTATTTTGATCAGAGATACGATAATTTCCAAAACATTAACTAGAAAAAACATAACTTAAAAAAACAATTTTTAACGCGCGTTAGAAGGTAAACAAATGAAACGATGAACTCACACGATAACAACGCAATAAAAAAATACTAAATCTATAACAATAAAAGTTATGAATCTATAAAACACTGAATCTAGAAACAATCAAAATTCAAACGCGTATTTTTAACAGAAAATTGTAACGTAAAACAAGATGAATGCGTTTGATATGTATTAAATTAGGAAGAATTTAACAGTTCTAAAATGATTACGAGCCCTTAAATATAGAGAATCTTATAAACTCACGTAACAACGTTCAAAAACGTAAGAAAACATTGAATATTAATTTTAAAGACGATTCCACAATTATCTAATAGCTGCTAAACAAAATATACATGTATATAACAATTGGAAAATACTCTTATTACGAAAATAACTTCAAACTCTTATACCTATTCGCCATTAAAGATGAGTATGATGAAAAATACCTTTCAAAAGACTATATTTATCAATAAGGCAGCTAAAAACTCGATCGAAGGCTATTTTTTGTATTGTGCTCGATGATAAGAGAAATCAGAAATCAACCTCAATCGTGACAAAGATAAAATAACCAAAGTTAGCTTTTAACTAAGGAAGGAGACGTCTTCGATTGGGATGACAATTATTACTACCATTATTGAACCAATCAAAATGAACATCTTCAACATATTTTCACCGTTTCTTTTCTGCTAAAAAGGTATCGAAAAGTTAAAAATCGGTATCAACGTAATGAGAAATGAAATAATTTAAGACGAAATATATATATTATTCATTTGGAAATAGGGATAAATATAACTGAATTTACAAAACCTGAAAACGGTTACATTAAACATTACTTAGGTTCAATTACCAATATTATAATGAAATTTGATTGTCGAAAATCAAATAAACTATATAAAAATATTTAGAATATTAGACACACCTATATTGAATGCTAAATTCTCGACAACATGAAAAAGTTCTTTTACCATTATCAAATCTTTACATCGGTACCACAAGGTTGGAAATTGAAATTTCAAAACGACTAAACTTTCAACTTATAAATCAATTCAATACATTATACTGTGATAGAATACCAATACTTCATATTATCAACATCGCAACATCATTCTATAATATTAAGTATTTAAACGTAATACTATATGTAAACATACATTAAACTTGAACGGAATTAGAAATTGAAATATACATCAGAATATATAAAAAAATTATAACGCTCGAACAAACTTTGCAGCTATAAAATCCCAAACAAATTCGTATATTGTAGGACTATAATATTACAAAATCCATATTAAAGCTTATTGAAATATTGAAAATATGTTAAAGGCTTACATAATTCTTCCTTAAGTATACGACATCCTTTCAAATAGATTAGTAAATCTATAAATGATGACCTCATTTCACAAAAGACCTTAAAGTAAATTAATTACACATCCAGACATAATACACTAATTCTGACTCTACTTGTTTTCGGAACACATCTATGTCTAACGAATGAATCTGCAACATTGAAATCCATACTAAAGAAACCGAAAGCCTACATCAAAGACAAAAAAGCTTAGAAAATCACAAGTATAACGAAAATTTAACGATCTCGTTTACATAAGAAACGGACCTACAATATAAGAAGTATTATTATTACTACTATGAGTTAATATTTTGATTTGAAGAGGAAACTCAAACAACTCGGACGAAACCTTCAAAATATTGAACATTAAGAAGTTAAATATTACTAGAAAAACTGTTAAAGTACTATTTAAACTCCATACGATACAGGTAAAACTATATTATAAACAAACGAATACGGACACGTGAAATAAGAACATAGAAAACGACTATAGAAACAAAAAACACCTAACAATGGGTATTAACCAGAAATTATGATGCTTCATAATACGACATTTATTGGAGTTTGGATTGAATAAATAGAAAGGAAAGACATAGCTCTAACAGTGGAATTAAAAGCCGAAAACTATATCAAAACGTCTCGAAACCCTTTCAAGTAAAGAGATCAAACTAAAATTAACGGTTGTATGAAACAACGAATCCTATACATCGTTCCTGAATCCAAATTCGAAAAACAAAATAATATAAACTAACTCAATTTCAAAATCGTATACCAAATGAAAAACCTTCGGTCCGGAAACCTATTTCAAAAATCATGTCGTATTACCCAAAGCTACGTTTACGAAAAAAAAAAAAAAAGGATTTTCATATAATAACCAATGATTCATAAAATTAAATTAGAGACTAATCATTGTTCATACAACCAACTTAATGACGGATATAAAAAATCTTTGAACAAACGCAAAATTCCCTAAAACTATATACAATGAAATATTAACCACAAATATATCATACTTCTATAACATTCCAAACAACTCCGAAACAAATACCTACCAAAAATGATAAAATACATAAAACAATTATACGGCATGATTGAAAACTATATTTATTAGTTCGTAACATATTAAAACATTTTTAATCTCGGACATGATATAATAACAAGGTTCGAACTATATCTAATAATTAGAAATTATGAATACTTTGGTATCATTAACATGCAAACCAAGTACATACTATTTCAGAAAACGTAGTAATTTGTCAAGAGAAAATAAAATGTAACTAAACCTTACAACTATGACACGTTGAATGGATCGTAACAGTAAATATTGAAAATACGATAGTATTGAATAAATCGACAATTAGTTTGCATATAAACAACAAAACAAACCAACCGTATATTAGCCCTCAGTAAAAGGAACAATAAGGTAACTTAGCTATTATAGATATAACATATATAAAGATTGAAAAATACTAAAATACATTGAATAATATGCTTATAACAGTGACATTCCAACCATATTCTAGTTAAAGACCTTATACTATCTTGTAATGATAGCTCCAACATAAAACCTAATAAAGACCCAAAATAAATAAACTTGACAAACGAATTCAATAGTGAATAGACAATATGAAAAAAAATTAATATAGTCCATACAAACCTGGAAACAACTAAACTAATAATCTTCACGAAAGGATCCTTGTTGAATAAGCCCACCTTAGTTCGAGAATCTTCTTTTAAATAACTTTCGTAAACTAAATAGCATCTTACAAATTATTACAATTTATTATTACTGGAAATATTTTGCAATAAATATATATATTATGCAATAGAGTGACATTTAACGTTTTCAAATAAGAAATGTAAGATGTAATAATAAACTTTAAAATCAGCGTAGCAACTATAAATACTATTAACATAGTTCCCAAACGGCTTGGATTACAACCTATTCTCATTATCATCTAGATAAAATCTAAAAGCTCGTTCGAATGGCTTTAAAAATTTGGCATAGTAATTAAAAGCTGACTAATGATTGATGTAATGGCTCTGAAGAAAGTATATAAAACTAAAAAAAATCGCGAATTCCGATAGATTAATAATAAAGGCAACTGTATTAATGAAATAAAGTAGAGTTTTCCAAATAAGGCTTTGGAAAAGTCAATTAGTAGGAATTGATGAATTATTCGCATCGAAGAATACATCGACAAAATAATGAATAAACGCAAAACTAATAAATAAATCAAGTAGGGTAATTAACATAAGAATGAGGGTTATGTTGTAATAGTAGTAATTGCAGTGCATTAGGTTAACTTTATATACAGTAAAGTTGATAATACTGACTGCAAGTCAAGTACAGTATGCACCCACTTTACACTAAAGCACGGGTCAAGCAATTAACTATATAAATTACTGTGAACACTGGCTAGCGGTCTGTCAAATATAGACCAATATATTCACCACTTGAACATTGTAATACTATTTTTCGACCAATCGAATCGACAAAGTTGCAACGTTAAAAGGCCTACTAATACTAATTATTGTTTATTAGGTTAAGCAAAAATGAGCTAAGTAAAGGAAGAAGTTGCTTTTCAGTTACTCTTTACGCTAAAAGGCGGCTAGTGTAGAGGAAATATTCTTACGAAGTTCCTTAACTGTTGCGTCGGTTTTTACAGCAGCAAGTAAAGAAAACTTTTAGGTTGCATCGATTTCTACGGCAGCTTAGAGGTAGCGATGATATCGTTATCGAAAATATGAAGAACTCCTTACCAGATTCCTTTTGAAGACGTTAATATTGACCGTCAAAAGTCTTAAAGATTATCAATTTGGCAAACAGCTAAGTTAATACTATGATGTGTACTAGTATTGCAGGAATTACTGCTGTAAAAACGACTAAGTCCCACGCTAAATAACTATAACAATCGATCTCCACAATAACAAACGACCTCTAAACTTACTTTTCATATCAAACCTTTGCCACTACTTAACTATTTTCTATTCCCCTACATCAATTTATTCGTCAAGATTGCGGCTCGAGGTAAAAACACCGAAAATTATCAAGTTACACCAAGAAAGCCATATAAAGCGACTTTACCTTGAATTATTAAGTTCCCACGCCCCGAATTACCCAGTCCCTCTCCCATCAAGTCTTATAACAGACAAAACTTTAAGATGGAACTAATTCAAGAACTATTAAAGGCAATTGAAACCCTCGAATCCGTATTTTGAAAATATTAAAATAAAGACCTCTGGGGCTAGGATGTTAACAAAGACTTTACCGAGAGACACCTATTCAACTTTATCGGCTGTAATATACTTGGGAAAGTTGATGGCGAAGAATTTAACCGTGATAACCGCGCCCTTTGCAAATATTGTAAGTTCTTTAACTATTGGACTATTAATACATGAAAAGAAATCTAGAAAACCGTTAAATTTAAGTTAAAAGCACAACTTGAAAAATAAGGGATATACGTGCTAAAGAAAAACTCCACTAATTTAGAAAAAACCCTTTTCGAGTTGGGTAAGCCTACAGAATACCCTCAAAACCTACTCTCTAAGAAATAAAGCTTTAAAACCCCTTAATGTTTTTATATGCGTTTTAGGATATATCTTTTTAACCTCTAGTCAAGTTAATTCTTTTAATGAGCTAATAATAGTAAACTTATTGATTTACTCGATAGCTTAGCACCTTTATGTAATAACGAGGAATATGCCCTAAGCGGTGGTAGAGTGCGCAAAACAACGGCCGCCAACGCATCAAGAAGTATTAACGTTGGCGTCATTCACCGGTTAATTAAATAAGATCGTCAAGTCCATCAAAATCATTCCTATGGCTAATTTTTCATTATTTTTTACACTTTTCTCAAAATTGTTAAATTCCTTAAGGCGAGGCGTTTCATAGTAGGTATGTCTACACATGTAAGCTCACTATACTTCTTATTATAGGACTTTACTCTTTGGGCTAGGTAATTGATAATTACCTTTATTATTGAGATTCGGAGGGTTTACGGTTAGAATTAGTAAGAAATATCAACAACAACTAAGACGATTATAGCAAACTTCTACTAAGCCTATCAAAATGGTCAATATTAACTACATATTTTTCACGGACTTCGCTAAGATTTTAAACGATATAAATAAGTATAACAGGAAGCTTTATAATCTTTTTAATATAAATATGATGTTTTTTTTTTAAATATTTGCAAATAGATGGAGGTTTCGTCTTTTAGTTATCACTTATTTTTTCTCTTCAGAATCTTTATAGGGTACGCCAAGAATCATTACCTAACCCTTTCAATATGGGCGAAGACTTTCCACAAGATTTACGATGATATAAAAATTCATTTCAAATATGATATCGACTTTGCGTAATATTATATATATTATGATGATATAAGATGGACAACGATCATAACAAAGAAAAAAAGGAGTATAAAAAAACGATGGATATTTTAAATTAAATACTAAGTAAGTTGATGTTATGCTAATAAGTAGTAGGGAAAGTATATTTTAATAAAAACACGCTCTGTAAGAAGGAACGGGTAACTATCAAAGGCATTAACAAGTTTAAATACGTTTTACAACGTCCAGATACTATTTATAAGAGTCTTTTTAGGTAATTAAGGTATTATTTTGCGACCGTATTGGCATTCACGCCAAAATTTCTTGATATATACCATTAAATTGATGAGCTTCGCGATATGGATGAAGAAAATCTCGTAATGGTATATTACATTGATCGCAAGTATGGGCAGCCCTAACGTTTTTAATCCGCTTCAACACCTTCAAATTGGAAGCTATTATTAAATTGGCGCTAACAAGGTTAGGACTTAAACGGACTTATTAACCAATAAAGCTATTATTGTAATAATGGAAAAAAATGTTAAATTTGTAGAAAATTCAGCTACTAGTCAATTCGTTACCCTTCGACCAAATGTAATATTTAATAGATGATAAATTACATCTAATGCCCCACTAATTCCGTTCAAAACTACTTGAATAACGTCGCAGACTTCGAGGGTAAAAAAAACTAATGACGGCGACGATGCTTTTAATACGGTCCAATAATTATCCGACCATGCCTTCCTGTATTTCTCAAGCGGCGAAACCCCTTAACTTTGCCTTAAACAAACCCCTAACCCGTTACAAACCTTTAATCTTCGCAATCGTTACGCTAACTACACGTTTTAAGGTATTATGCCAGATATAAGAGTAACAAGGTACTTAATAGGCGGCCTTTCTCGGTATGTAATATTACGAAGAAAAAACATTACTATGATAAAAATCAATCTTGAAAATACTAGTATAACTAAATTTTGCGTCGCTTTGACAGAATAACTATCGTTACTAGAAACAACAGTTATTCAAACTATTATTAGATCAATTACATTCTACATCCTGAAATCACCTACCTTTTTAGTCTTTTATTTGGAAAACTATGAAGACCGTCGGTGTTAACGTTAACGTCAATACTAATTAGCTAGTTAAAAACGGTCAAAAGTTTTCCTTTGCCTTTAAATATGAGTATCTGTAGTTCCATCTTTAAAGCCTAAAGGCAATGATATTCAACCTAACAGAGTTATAAATACGCCAACTATACCAGCTCGTTAATTATCTTTCTGTAGATAGGTAAATTTAAATCCTAAAGTCCCTAGTGTATAAATATATAAAAAAACTTTGCTCTAGAATCTATTGAAAACATCTGCTACTATTGGTAAACGTATAGTTAAGCCCCTCGAAAATTGAAATTTATACTAAAAAACGAAAAGAACTATAATTGCGAGATTTCTATTAACGTGTTTTATTTGGACAACATATTTCATTTTTGTGTTATTAATTCCGAAACATTATTTGGTGAAAGTAAGTTTTTAAAGTCCCTTTCGGTAAAAAACAGGTAAGAAACATTAAAAATGTTATGGATTAACATATATTTGAGTTTACCTGACGTCGTTGTTTATAATTCCGGTATTAATTTTGCGATAAAGAAGTTTTAGGCGGATGTTAAAATGATTGGAATCTTGTATAAAAAGGTGTCTATTTAGACCTACTAGGGTATTGGGAAGGTTAAAAGGGTGAACTCATTTCTTCATCAAACGTATAATATCCTTATCTTGGAGATTGAAAGCTTTATGGATCAGGATATACTTCTTTAAATGGCGATAAAAAGCTTGAATGACACTATAGGTTTTGATGATTTGGTACTAACATTATTAGTCTTTAGAATGTATCTACGCCTGATAAGCAAATCTTTGCTATTAACAAATACCTAAAAAGTAGTTAAAACTTACGGAAAAGTATTGAAGAAACGGAAAAAATAATCGGTATAGCGTTGAGTAAATAATACCCTTAATACCAAAAAAGGCTTTACGATAATCGATGTGTTTTTTTTGCCGTTACCGAGTAACGTCTT
This sequence comes from Anisogramma anomala, assembly GCA_038502455.1. Taxonomy (NCBI): domain Eukaryota; kingdom Fungi; phylum Ascomycota; class Sordariomycetes; order Diaporthales; family Gnomoniaceae; genus Anisogramma; species Anisogramma anomala. The sequence continues at coordinate 13,424,310 of JASMMZ010000001.1, forward strand.
TGTGTAGCGGGAGCCAGGCAAATAGGATAGCTTATATAAAATCTCAAGAATCTTTAATTTTAAAGTAATTATAAAAAATGTTAACGGCCTCGCAACGTTTCGTATAACCCAGGTTAAACCTTATATTAAAGCGACTAACAATGGAAATGAAGACCTCCAAAACATGAGAATAAATTCATACCATACTCCTTCTTTTATTATCAATGAGCTAATAAAACGTTATCTGCGTGGATGACTACTAAAAGAGAGAAACGTTAAAGACGAGAAATATATACAAGGCCGTATTTACAAGATTTCGTCGAAAATCTGGCAAGAGAAAAAAGATGAAAATTTAGCTGTAAAATTTCGGGTATAAGGTATTTTTAGAACCTTTAGCAATCATTTTTTAAAAAAGCGAGAAGGGATAGATCAACGGACTCCTCATTCGAAGAATTATATAGTTCGTACCCAAAAGCGACTTCAACTTTTACAACCCGAATGTAACGATTTTTAGATCGAAAACTATACACGAAGTTAAGGGTAAGACTATGGGGAATCTATACTAAAATTCACGCCTAATCGCTTGAGGATATAGTAATAAATGCAAGAACTAAAAGCTTACGCAATCGATGATAATTTAGAAGATTAACTATCTTTAAGTGGTCGCTTGAAGTAGTAAGCTTATTAGTCAAATTAAAAAGGAAGCTCAACCTTAATAGTTATAATATAACATAAACGTATGCGCATTTAGTGACCGATTTACAGCGGATTAGATTGTTAGAGTAATTATGAGAATTACGTGTTACATACATTTCAGAAACTATAATACAATATATTAAGCTATTATACGAAGTTGCTAAAGCGAGAGTTTATCAATTTTCGTGGTACTCGTGGTACTTCAAATTTAAGTTCGGTATAAAGTTTTGAATAAACTATCCCTTCATCTTGATACGTAAAAAAAAGATTACTTCCTAATTACTATGCAAATAAATGTTACCCTTTTCATTGGAATGGCTAGCTTTGTAACATCGGAATAACAGGTAATTGAGGATTCAAAGTTCTGGAATTATAAGCTAGTCGCAACTTTAGTAAAATATAATCAACTTGACTATAACAGATCATTCATCCTTATGCTTAGTGTTAATGTTATCCTTAGTTTTCGCAAAAAGAACTAAGGCGTTAACTTAGCTAAAGTTAATAAGACTGATGTGGTTAAAGCTTAAAGGTACTTCAAACAAAGTGTCCGTAGTAATTATATCGCTACCTTATACCAACTGATGGACTTATACAACCTATCGATTGCGGCATAAGAATAAGACCTAACGAATAAAGACTTTAAACGACTGAATGAAAAGCTGGAATGTAAAACATGGGATTTAAACCGAAGGATTAATATAATCTCGATCAACCTGTAGAAAGCTAAGTTAATAATATTTACATATAGAATATTTACAAACGATACAAGCTTGTTATTATAGATCGGCTTTCTAACAACGTTCATCAATAAAAGTAAACAAAAGAACTAATATGGTATTATGGAAAATCTATTTCACTGGATCTTCGCTAAATTCAAAAGAATTACAGGTAACGTATTAGTTTCAAAGGTTTACGGAATGATAGCCGGTGTCGATGTTAGCATAGTATTGTAGGAAACCTTTTACGTCGTTTCCAGGAAATTAAAATTATCCTTATCCCGGTGGTAATTTGTATCAACTCGAGAAGTATATTCGAATGCCTTTTAGAACTCGAAACCAATAGCGAAAAAAGTTAAATAATTCATGTGATAAGACTGTCAAGCTTATAAAAGCGAGGAAATTAAGGAATTCCAATGGATTGATGGTAAGGATAATCCTGTAAACGTTATAACAAAGATATTACCAAATAAGGTTCTTAAAAGGTTTGTAAGTAACAAAATGCTAACTATATGTATCTAAGGATACGTTAATAGGGTAGCTAATAAATCCAAGTTACGTACCAGCGAATAGGGATATTTAGGTAAATTTGAAAACTGTGAGGGTAATAAAGCTGGTGATGGTGACTTTTTTAAATGACACGGGTAAATTGGAAGCAATAACATGTTAATTAACCAATGTAGGTTAAACTAAATTTATAGGTGGCTTAACTCATGTTGATCAAAATAGCTAGTGGTATTAGTTAATTAGTTTAATTACGTGGGTTAACTCAAGTAGTAGACGGCTTCATCTATATGAGTTAAAACGGCTAGTAGCGAATGTGGGCTAGTATACATAAATTTGTAGCAAAAGACTTGTTTACAGGAGTTCATAAAGTATAGATTCGTAGTTGTGGAGCTAAGAAAGGTAATTAAGGTCAATTTGGGTACAGAAGTCTACTGTAATTGATAGGGGCGTAGCTAGTTACCGAGGAAACAATTCGGCGGTGACCAAAAAAGCTTGGTCAACTACACTGCCGCGCGCGTACAAAACAAAAAATTGCCAGTGTTAAAATATTAGTAATTTCAATGTATTGGATCAAATTTACTTATAGTAAAGTTGTCTATACTAACTGCAAGTTGAGTGTATTGTTTTGTGTAAGCCTACTATATTAACTAAAAGTCAAACGAAATATATGCCAATTTTATACTAGGGCACGAGCCAAGCCATTAACCATAAAAATTACTGTGTAGACCAGCTAGCTGTCTGCTAAACCTAGACCAATACATCTGCCACTTGACCATTGCAATACTACTGTTACTTTGACCAATTAAATCGACAACGTTGCAACGTCTAAATCCCTAACAACAAGATATAATGTAATGGTGATGACTTGCACGCGGATCCTACTAACTATAAAACTACAAAATACCCCTATACCAAACACTTCAAAAATAACTATCATTAACAACTTTCCTCATCGTCATTTTCAATGCCGAATATTCCTACCCTACTCAAAATACAACTTAACGATAGTAAGAATCGACTTTTGTTTGTTATAAATGTTTTACTAATACTCGAATAACAACATGATACTAATCAATTATATTTCAACATTGTAATAAAAAGAATGGAATATACCCAAAGCTGAATTACAAATGAAAAACGGTAAACAAAAATAGCAATAATAATTCTAAGAACTATAACTAACATAAAGGCCATAATGAACAAAAACAAACCACACTTTTTAGACAATGAAATTGATATTGATTATGAACTATACGTTTCTTGTATAACATTTAACGTTTTTTTCTTCACGAAAAAAAAACATTTCTGGATTATAAAACCTACATTATAGATGTAAAAGAAATTGATAAAAGGACAAAACAAATTAATTATGTGCGTAACAGAACTAAAATCACGTACAATGGTTCTGGACAGAAAAATAAGGTTACCAATTGAATACCGTACCTGTAGGCTGATATATTCCACACACTTATAAAAACCAACCCTAGAAAATATTGTAAAACCGTTAATAATGAGGCCTGCTAGCCTTAAAAACACTTACGACGTACCTTCATCCAACACAATAAGTATTATCACTCTATATCTTTGGTGTAATACTCTAAGACTTATATCAGGATTGTCATCCAGAATCGTAAAGCTACAAATTATTGTTAAAAAATGGACCGGCGAAACTATATATTACAATCTTACGATTCATAGAAGTAAAAGAGCTATACATAGATGTATACATAATATACCCAAATTTGGAAATTCGGAGAGAGATGTTCACCTTATACACCAAAATCAAATGGTAACACAGAATCGTATCTTCGTATTCTTGTGGCCTTTCTGAAACCAATGACGGTTATGCGACATCCAAATTTTGGTAGCGTAATTAACCTTAACATTAAACTAAAAAATTAAGCAAATACAAAGGTTACCGATTCAACTCCACTGCCAATAATGAAAATTAAAAGCCCCTAATATTGGAATAATACATGAACCAATGAACAAACCAACGCAAGGACCAATGCACTAACTAATTGAAAGTATTATCGTAGATATTACTATATGCCCTCATAGATAATATATATAGACCTAGTGGCAGTGCACTGTATTGCAGGGTGCACTCCTATAAAGTGCATGATAACGTGTCACGCTGCAGGCTGCACTCTTGCAAGACGCAAAGTGCATCATGCATGGATCGGTCTAAAATGGTACTCTCTGAGTGAGGGCTTATACACCCTCACCTGTGGCGTGCACCTCTAGATGCTTCTTCTGCATTTATCATCTTTTACTACAACTATACCAATTTAATAATTACTTTTCTAAATACTTTATTTTACGTAAAACCAAAGGTTTTAGACCTTACCAATACTAATTAGTAGCCGACTTAGTCGACTATACACAGCTTCGTAAAAAAGAGACAGATATAATTTGAATACCTTTAGCGATATATTATAGTGGTCTTAACTATTTGTATTTTAACACTTCGTTTTTATACGAATTACACGCAAACGTGTACAAAGCCTGTAAAAACTAAGTAACTTTAAATTAAATAACTTTAATACGATAATATTAGCCCTTATTCAACATTTTATTTACTAAAAACATCGCTATGCTACTATTAATCCTTAATTGACCTTTTGACATACCCGGGCACTTTTTGGAAAGCGTCTTATTACGCAAAGAGTCACATAATCCAAAACGATTAATTTTCGGAACCCTTTGTTAAGACTCGTTTGAAATCAATAACCTATACCGTTTATAAAACACAGGAACGGTAACGAATAAAGCATTCAAATAGATTGTTTAATTTGAAAGCGGTTACGAACGCGTTAACCACACCGATCTTCCTACCAAAAGCGGCTACAATACGCCAATCCGGACCGATTACCAAACACCGGATTATATAATTACACTCCCTTCATCTTACCCACCTTTTCCATGTTCGCCCTATATATTTTAAATTTACCCACATTCGCCCTATATATTTTAAGTTTATTACCTATAAAGTTTCAATTTTTCTAGCCACTTAACTAACGTAATACTATTAAACATTAATAAAACTAATTCAAAACGTCCAACTAATTTATAGTTAAGTTTTATTTACGTATTATTTATAATTTATTCTTATTCATAATCGTTAATAGTCTTTTTTTTAATCACTTCAATTATTTCGTTTACTTTATATTCACCGTTTATAAACACTCGAATCTAATAATGACCCGAAATCACCAACTTAAACCGTTTTAACATACTAAGTACGTACAGAAACCACTATCTCTAACAGCCCCAAAACACTTACAGCTATAGCCCCAAGACTAATAATACTGAAGAAGGCTAACGTTGACTTCGACTTCCTAGTCGAATATATGAGGATTAGAAAGGCTATAATATACGAAATCGACCTATGCCTTTAAGAAAACACCATCGATTGGCCAGTTGAAAAATTGGAACCCTATATCGTGAACATATGTATCTTATCCGTAATATTCCGTTATTAAGAAAAGAAAATTCGAAAAAACTCACTTATGAAATGATTTTTTGAAGTTTTTTAAGCTAGATACTAAATATATGCAAAATAGTAAATCTTACTATTACCAAAGCCTTACGAATCCAACTACAAATTGAAGGTATTAATATCCTAGGGGGTAGAAATAATCGCTTTGAAAAGCCCTATTCGAAATAATGTAACTTATCGATGTATCCAATTAGAAAGATAAAGATTTATACCTAAAGGAATTTGTAAAAGGGTATTACCTTATGAAGTAAAAGAGATTGTTATTAAAATGACGGGGACGAGGCGTAAAACGACCTAATTTTATACCTGTACCCTAAGTTAGGAGTAAAAGCTCCGAGGAAAAAAAAACGACTATGATTTTTATCCACTATATAAATACAATACACCCTTATACCGGAATACACTATAAAACGAAACCGAATACCAAATTACTTCCTAAACGATAAAAACAACCCGTTCGGTTATAACGAAATCAATCTAAATACAGAAAACAGCCCGATCAACCATGAAAAGATCGGTTAAAACACAAAAAACAGCCCGCCCCAGGAATTAACAAACGGCGTAAAACTCTAATACGCGCCTTACGGATCAATACCCGCCAACTACGACCATTACCGCAAACTTTCACCACAACGATTTCCTAGTAATAAAAGAGATCCTATAAAGCTTATAAACTTCGTCAGGCTTTGAGATAGAAAATAAAGCTATAACTCTGAACCGTACGATATATTTAATAACAAAATGTGCTCAATACTTAATATATATAAAATACTAGATATTAAATATTACAATTGTATGTTTTGTTACCCGGTATATTATCCGAGGAAACTTCAAACTAATACATATATTACGTTATATAGGTAAATATATTTATAAATTTTACAATAGTTTTAAAGTTCACTTTCATACGGAAATTAATTACGAACTTTACTATAAGAATTGCATTAGTATAACTTGGAAATTCGTAAAAAACTAATAGGAAACCACCGATTCACATACGTAAAAAAATCCTCACCGCTTTATTAGTTGAGTTCCCAAAATGCCAAGTGACCTTTAAACCAGAATATAAGGGCGATAAATTATTTATTTTAATAATGATAAAAACTTACCGCGGAAATCCGAATTTTGACTTTATACTTTTTAAACCAAAAATGGATATAAAGGCCTTTTATAAAAACCTTAAAATATCGTTTAAAATCTTAATACTCCAATAAGCGAGCTTCGGATAAGTATTTATAATTAATAAAATTAAAGGCAAAGGTCAAATTACTAAAACAAATATCATCGAAACTCTTTACCTCGTTTTAAATCGAAGATTTCAAGTTTACCTTAGGTAAAACAAACACCTAAAGTACCTGTATTAAGGAGGAAACCCTAATAATATGGAATGATGACGTTCTTTTAGAAATAGACGAAACGAATCGTAGCTATAGTAATACTTACGAAAAGGCATACGAAAGGCTCTCGAGTTTGTAAAAGCGATGTATTGTATACGGTAAAATCGACTACTAATCTATAAACCACCTCGCTTACAAGAAAATTCGAATTGAACGATAATTTTAAGCCTAAAATACATTTGAGGATCGGATAAAAGCCAATTTTACAATATATGCAACTGAATACAAAGGTATAAATAATGAATTCGATGCCTACCTTTACGAAAAAAACATGTTCGAAAAAAACGACCTTAAGTATAATAATACCTAAATATTAGCCTACAACAATGAAACTGCTTAATGTATTTTCTCCAGTTTATGAAACTCCTCTTTTATATATATTATAGGACTGAATTACGTAAACTAAGTGTTTAACGCTTATATAACTTTGTAATTCAAACTTTTCCATCAATACCAAAATAGGTTTTAAGGTATTATATCTGATAATAATGTAGTCGACATCTTAACGGCCGGAAAGAGGTAATTGGAAACGTTTACGATAAAGTTTCCGAAGTTTCAACTGAACCGAATAGAAAAATATCGAAAGTTCCGATTTTATAAAGGTAAAAAATTATCGTTTTAAACGACCGTTATAGACACGCGTTTCGAATTGATCAAATTTTACGTAATAGATTTTAAAACAATATTTTTACTTTTATCAACTAATATAAACTAACTCGGAATTAAGGTTCAAAATACAACTAACTAATTTATCCGCGCTTTGAATAGCGTATCCGTACCACTCCGGTTAGAATTCGGCTACTTGTGGTTTTTCCTCGAAATATATATAATTAAAGTTGTTTACTTAACCGTAATTATGGACTTTATACCGACGATTCAGATATCCGGTTATAAAACAACTTTTACGACCTCTATACGCCTTAAATTATACGAATATAGGAAAAAAACGTGCTTACAATTATCGAAAAGTTTTACTATAAGTATTAATTATACTTATAGGCCTTACAAAGGTGTTAGTCTCACCTTTAAAACGATATATACTTTAATTATGAAGTAACTATTAATATTATGTATTTAGATAGCCAACTAATCCTTTACACCATATACGCGGTAATATCATTTTAAGTTATTATATTTACACAAAGTGCTTTCGTTATAAATCATTGAAACGCTTCAGTTAATTATTAGTTTAACGTTTACTTAAGACACCTAAAATGAATTATATACAACGTTAGCACGGCTCTCCACTTTACCAAATAACATATCAAAGTTCGGATAACCGGTAACGAATATAAATAAGTTCTAGTAAAAGCCTTTTAAGGTATCGAAAAGTATAAACGGTACTACGGACCGCTTAAAAAAACGTATACGGTATTATCGAAAAAGTTAAAGGGGATTATTTCTAAGGAATATGTCCTTCAAATAGCGGTAAATGCTGTTAATTACACTTTCGGCCTCAATAAGCTTATTCTTACGTTTTTTATTTTTATTACTTACCCGAAAATTTATAAAAGTTTATATCATTACTATTTACAATATAAAGGGCTTATGTTGTAGCGAAGGTGATAAAGGTACTATATTCCCTACAGGTTAAACACGACGTGTTTAAAACGATAGTTATAAGGAATGGTTTAAGTAAAGCTAGCATTATAAATTTATTATTGTAATTTAAAGTTTTAATTTGAAAAACGATATATGAATAGACTAGCTTTTCAAGGATTAAGGAGTTTAATGTTTATCATATATTAATTAATGTATTAAATGGTATAAGTTCGTTTCGCTCAATAATGGTACGCAAATATAAGAGAAAGGTAAAAAGGAACGGCCTAAAACCGTAAAACGAATAACGCCAATTATAAGATACCCCCTAAAACGACGAATATAAACTGATCCTAACTTTAGCTTTACTTTCGAAATACGATTCCGGTCTGAGCACATTAATTAAAAGCGGCCCGTTTATACCAACCTTACCAAAACCTCGCCGTCGAGGGCGCCCTCTAGGTTTAAAACCCAAAAAAAGCCTTGAAAACTTTTCTATAAACTTTTTTATTACGTAAAAAAAAGTTAAACCATAAGCTCAACGTAAAGCTTCTCTATAAAGGCATTATTATCATTTTAAATGCCCCGTTTAAATGATTTATCTAAATTGAGATTCTAACCTTAATTAACTAAGGTGTTATTCTCTTTCAACAATTCAACTCGATTATCCATGACATCTATAGGATTTTGCCAACTCGTCTCGTCTATGAGGTTAAAGACAAAACCGGAAAACCTTACAAAAAAAAACCGTTTAATTATTAAGGGATATAACGACGTGGGCAAAAAGGATATTATAACCTAATCGTTTATATTATAACGGGCTGGTAACTGTTTCATTTTTATAATCATAGCATCCCTGAATAGACCGTATAACCTATATATCGAATTTTGAGATATTACACAGACATACACCTAATTTGAAAAATGGCTTCAATGACGAATTTACGCCGATATACGAAAAGACCTTCAATATTACCATCAGCTTGAAACGATTTTACGTATTATACAACCACTTTATGGCTTAGCTAAAGTCGGTATTTACTGATATAATACCTGTTAAAATATTATAAAAACGGCTCGAAATAACCAACTTCACCTTCTACTTATATTTATTAATATTAATAACCCGTTTGGAAGGCTTTATACTAACAGATATATAGACGAACGACATCTTAACTTTATGTAATACCCCATTTTCTGGTTTTTATAAAGAAACCGTTCAAAAACCGGTTTAAAAGAGAATCCCAAAACGTACCTGATAAAAAACCATATAATCGATTTTAATAACGTTATCATTACCCTTCGGAACGGCGTTTTTAGCCTTATATAAAAGGAGAATCTAGACAAAGCTACTCTTATCGTGTTGAATAAGGAAAAACGGGCTAACGAATATAGGTGTCTACATGTACGTAGAGTTTGCATCGCTTTTATAACATAATAAAAAGCTGTATTTAACCTTTCTTTCTCCTTGTAGTGTTAAACCTACCCGACGAACGATGTATATAAAGCGCTTAACAAGCGTCTTTTATAACAATTATATAATCCAGAACGTGGTTTGTAATTTTTATCACTAGATACACGTATTATAAAAATATTTATTTTTATTAACGGCTGTTTAGTTAATAATATCTATTATAGTTTATTAATAGGCTTCGCCCTAGTCCTAGACAACGAAATACCGGGCTGAAACGCCTTAAGGCTTCGTAAAAACATTATCCATTAAAACTTCATTAAGAGTAAAAGATTTATAAAAAGCGTTCTGATATTAAAAATCTATAATATAGTTAAAAGTTTCGATTCGGTTATTATTATAACAATAACAGTTCGAATAATCATTTTCAACTTTATTTTACGCCCTATCCTAATTTTAGTGTATACTAATTTTTGTTTGATTAACGAATATTTAGTTAAATTAAGGATTATTAATCAAAAATGGATAATAATTGATATTATGGTTTTACGTAATTTATACGAACGTTATAAAATCGAGAAAATAAGGTGGATCGACAATAAGTCTAACTTAGCGGACGCTATAACTAAAGCTAGAGAATTAAAAACACTTATATCTATAAGTATATTGTCTATTAGGGTTGCTAAAAAGGGTTCCCAACCCTAATAAACTATGACACTACTTCTTGCCAAGTTGGATCGGCCCGTCCTATATCATTCGCGCCGATCCACGATTTTATATTTGTTTAACCTTATCATTTCGCACCGCTCCCAATTTATACTTCTCTTTATTTTACGTACCTTAACACTATTATGTTCCCCCATTTTCTCCCCTTTACTCAACATTACTTTTTCGCGCCGCTCCTAATATTTTGTTACTTTTTTAGTTTGCATACCTTAACCTGATAAACCTTCCAATTCTTTTTCTTTCTCTATTTCTATTTACGTTATCGTACCTATTCTAGTATATTTCCTGGTTTTGTTATATACATTTCAAGTTACACACGAATTTTAAACGATTGTTTTATAAAAAGCTATAAAATTAATATATAATGTACTAAATTATAACCTGGCACGTTAACCCGGCGCGATGGCATTTATCCACTATTAAAGGGAGAGGATAACGTCGTCTCGTCCTTACCGTCTTCCTCATCGTTTTCTCTCTTTATACTATCGTAACTGTTATTACCATTATCGACATTACTAGCATTAACAAGAATGTAACCTTACTCCTTATTAGTTATACTTTTAAATAAAGATTTAGGGGAGGGATTACCCTTTTTATAACGACGTACGATAATATCGTTAAACTCGTCTACGTAATATATACGTAGGATCCATTTTTAAATGGAGACAGCGACTGCTATCTCCTTAAACCGCTGGTTAACGTTTATTATTAATTAGTATCGTCTTATTTTGGTTATTTGCAACCGAAATCATCTTTCAAAGTACCCTAAACGGTATAATTTTGTTAAAGGAATTTTTTAAAATGCGATTAAAATTAATTGAAAATCCGGCGGGCATGTAATACGGCTTCGGCTTACATCTTTAGAATTACTGAAACGAGGGCATACGAGTTATTAGTTTGTTCGTAACGGTAACAACGGGCCAAACGACCCACGCTTTCGTAATAATCGCTAACTGACTTACCCGCGGCCGCGGACGCGATATATAATACGTAGGGCGTGTTTATTATCGTCCCGAGACTACGGACCCGTGTACGTCACTCCAACTCTTTGCGCGTTAGAAAGACTTTGCGGTGTACCTTAGCGATGCGGAGGTCAAGGCGATGGAACAAATCCATTTCGTATTCCTTATTGTAAAGGAAGGAGATTAAAGGTTTATAAGTAGATGAACTTAGGATATATGTACCTTATCGTAACTATGCTAAGTTACGTTTACGGCGTAGAGAATCCCTTACAGGTAATAGGGTTTTACCCGTAGGGAAAAGGTAAGGTTTATAACTTTAAAGGCCCCTTATTCCTCCCCTCAGGAGTTGAGAAAGGGAGAGGGAAAGGGAGGGGAGTGAGAGGTGGTAGCGAAGACGTAAAAGGGAGTAGCGACGGCGGTAAGGGCAGGTAAGGCCGATAAAGCGAAGGAGGCGGCGGCGGCTAGTAACGGCGTAGCGGTAAGCGGTGGGGTAACGGCTATGGAGGATATTGTGCCAGATAATAGCGGGTTGGTGGCGGTGGCGGCGGCTACGGCGGCGGCGGCATGCCGACGCTTTCGCGTCAAACGGCGCCTTTCCGTCCTATTTTTACGTGGCATTTGTTCAAAAAGAAAGGTAGTATATAAGTGTTAGTTAAAAACCTTCCCATTGAATCGGCTTGGTTTATTTATAAAAAATAAAGGTTAAATTGGGGTAAGGACTTGCATTAGCTAGAACTACGCGTCTTCGAAAGAAAAAGAAAAGAAGTTTTACCTGGAGCGATGGCAATGTATCTTTTTATACTAACTCAACACGTGATTGCGTAAATACCTCTACGCAACTACCCCTACATAATTACCTTTACGTAACTACCCCTATTAGAAACCACGAAAGACGCTATTACCAACTATACCGCTCCTATTTGGCTATACTAATTAGGCCCGAATTACAATCCCTACTGCGGCTAAACATTACTAATTTCAACCGAGTTTCAATCACTACCTCGGCCAGATTTTGCTAATTCTAGTCGAACTTACTAATTTTAACCTTTTTTAATCAATATGGTAACAACACTATTACTATAAAAACTAGCTGATTTGGACCTTTTGTAATTAATACGGCAACAATACTGTCACTACGGAAACTTGCTGATTTATAACTTTTGTAATTGATACAGAAAACAACACTGTCACTACGGAAACTGTTAATTTAGGTTTTTATAACCACAATGTTATTACGACACACTATATAAGGAAGAAAAAAATTATCTGTATGGATATTACTATATATCCTTATAGGTAGTATCTATAGGTCTAGTAGTAGTGCACTATATTGCAGGGTGCACTCCTACAGAGTGTACGATAACGTGTCACGCTGCAGGCTGCACTCTTACAAGATGCAAAGTACATCATGTATGGATCGGTCTGAAATGATTATGCTAGACCGAACGGTAATGCGTGGAGCGGTCTAAAATGGTACGCTCTGAGTAAGGGCTTATAAGCCATCACCTGTGGCGTACACCTCTCAACGTTTTTTCTGCATCTATCATCTTTTACTATAACTATACCAATCTGACGATTACTCTTCTGAATACCTTATTTCACGTGAAACCAAAGGTTTTAGACCTTACCAACAATTACAATATTAACAATTCAATTGTAGTAAAAGCCGTTTATAATTAACAACTAATTCTATTGATGACTTTAAAAGTCACAATTTGGCTTTTTAAGTCAAAAATAGCCACTTTACTAGCCTTTTTATAGGTACGACCAAGTAAAGAACAATTGTCTGTAACTTGTATCACTTACTGACTAACTGTCTAGTTACAAAAAGAATAACATTCACAACTGTCTAGAAGTATAAATACCTGGGCTATTGATTAGCAGTAGCCTAACTTAGTTCTCTTTCAATATTATCAACTTTTACCTTTCAATTACACGTGGTTTTATAATATCATTGTAAAAGTAAGAGAAATAGTATAACTTATTTACCTTATAAATAAATTCAGATAGACATATAAAATAATTTCATTAATCTATTATCATAAGACATAAAAATCAAATTATTCAACGGGTTAATTTAGGTTAAGAAGAACGGTATCAAATCAAGATTATTAGGTATATATTTTATGTCTTATATAAGTAGTATATATCTGAAATTTCCCATAAATTAACATGTAGGTTATACTAAGTAATTCTGATAGTTAAGAAACTATTATCGTTATTTTATCCTGTGTTAGACCTCGTAACTTCAACCACAATATAAATCGATAATATTAGCTTTATTTGAAATATTTCCAAATATTAATGAATAGTTGAAATTATTTTACTATATGTAGGATCAGTAAAAGAAAACGAAAATGATTCATAAAACTTTTAGTGGTTTGAAAGAAGGGTTTTTTTCTCGAAGTGTTTTCTGTGATTGGAGCTGTTTTTACGGGCAATTATAAAGAATATTCTTAGACCTGTAGCTAGATTTACAGGTATTATTAAGAGAACGTTACCAATATTATCCATTACAATGAACCTTTTGCTGACTCAATTTTAACTTCTTAGAAAAAGTATTCCTAAATGTTAAAACCATTCGATGAACACATTTCACACCATTTTTACACTCTAATAAACACTTAAATTATATTTGAGCTTGCTAACAAAACCTTCTTACTGTTTTTTTTTTTCGCTTGAATAACATCGATACTCAATATTAGACTACCGATAAACGCGTTTTACACAAACTCTATTTTCTTTCTATATGTCTAACTTATTGTTTTTGTTAATAAAATCAATTTACCCATTTTTTCATATAACGAACGTATATAAACCTGCCAAAAATATTATTTATTAAAAATAATTTTCAGGAGATAAATATTGATGCCTTTTGGAACCTTAGTAACGTTTTTGTCAAATATCATAAAAACAAATCATAGGAAAAACCTATAACATCTATTTCTAACGCTGTCTATTCATATAATTATATCAGGTAATATTTTGTCGAAACCTTCAATAGTTATAGTGGTTATGCTCTTCATATGTGCTACTTTTCTGCATTTTTACTTTACGGGGCCCTTTTCCCCAAAGGCACACACAGTCGCATCTTCGGCACGAACAGTTACCGAGCGGGCACTGAGATGGCCGCGTCTCACGACCCGACCAGGGCTACAGTTTTTACGCCCTCCACTCTCTAAACTATGGAGAACCCTAAGGTCTTGATTGGAGGGATGGTGTGAGGCCCCAGAGGCTCATACGGGTCGTAGCGGTCCCGTGTTACGATCATTCCCGCCGGTATCTACAGCATTATTTCATAGCAGCTAGTGTGACACTTGGTAGTTGGCACTATCAAGTGATGGTTAAAAAAATATATTTACTTATAGTGAGGTAATCTTTTAATATTTAGAATAGTAATTATGTTTTGTAGGCTATTATTATTTCAATGTAGTCGATTAGAATCTTCAGTCGAAGTAACTAGTGTATTGCATTGAAAGTAGTGCTGTGTTACTTCTAATTTTGTCAGACCATTAGCCGATCTGCATACTAGTTTGTATGGATAACTACTTCACCCGTTTCGTATATTAAATTGGGAATTGTCTCTCAATCATCTTGTAGGTAATACAATAAAATTGCAATGAATACAATCCACTATCAATCAGTCGAATCAATTTAACTATACTCCAACCAAATGCTTTTTAAACACTAACAACTTTTTGTTCTTATACTTACGTGCTAGTGTGGTCAAATACCAAATAATAGTAACTTCAGAATTTTGTTCCATCCTTGTTAACATTGCTCAATAAATCAAAATAAATTGGAAACATAAATCGTACTCTAATTATAAGGGTGTACCTTACAATTCCAGATATTATCTTTTTTCATTCTCACTTTCAAACCATTAATTACCAACTTATACGCAACTAATACTATACTTTTTGCTGGTAGTTTTTGGTAATCTTTTTATATATTTTACCCTGTAAAATTTTCAATTTTTCAAAATATACCTATTTTGTTTCCATTCCTTATATGCTAATTTATATCTCGTTCGACACGAAAAATCAACTTATTAAATGGATATGAACTTTGTTAACTTCTAAGTTTCAATCATTCATTGTTAATTTAAAAAAAAACAAAGCTAACTCAATAGTTATTCATTTATTTTCAAGTTTTAATTACTATAGATAAATTGTGAAATGCCTCCAATTACCGTAAGTTTGCGATATTGTTGGCACGACCGTATCATTTAGGATATTTTAAGACCTTAACGAAGTTAATTTTCTCGATCTCATGTAGCTTAGTTCGCTGAGTATTTTGACGAAAATTTAGTCATTAAGTATTGGTATTCTCACCGATGTATTTAGTTTAGCCACTTATTGAAATATAAGTATTTACTTTTATCCAAAGTTCAAGTAGGCTTAGAATTAACTAACTACGCATACTTAATAGTAAGTTACTCTATTAATACAAAGCTATTAACTCCAACAAAAAGCGTATTATTAATTTTTATATTAATCATTTCGAATGTTCATTGTTATTTTATAGAATTAGTAGGTATATGTTGTAAGTAAAGGATTTCGTACTTTTTGTGACTTTAGATAAGCTTTATATACCAAAACTTGATGAATAACTACATCAATTAATTTGTTAAACAGTTTAACATATCGGATAGTTTTTGTAGAAAATACTTATTATAAGGTTTCGTGAGTAAGTTTAGTAGGATAATATTTTATAAATTAGTAGTAATTCACGTATCCCTATAAGTAATATCGTGCCCATTCAGGTCAAATTTTAACATTGATGCCTATAATTACATTTTGTTTTCAAACTACTACCAATCATTAGCTAATTTTGGAATCTCTGGAAATTTGGTGAAAGATTTGTCTTCATTTTTATTGTTATACCTTTAAAATTATTCTGGACTTTTCGTACGTCATATTTATGTCACTTACCTTAACATTATAAACTTTTCTTAGCTTAAAGATTGTTACAATCTTTGAGATCAAAGTTGTTTTATTGTATTAACCAAGAAATTTCTCTTATAATAAGTTTATTCGTTTTATCACTATTAATTTTGAAAAGACTATACCATGGTTTTAATAATGTCTTATATTGATAACTTAATAGATATATTGTATTCATATTCTTTGTTCAAAGTAACCAAAAAAAACTGTACTTATCTGTCTAGAATTTCATTCATTATCGTTTTCATTGTAATCCTTTTTTTTTTGTAATATGTAACCGCATGGCTTTCGTTTAAATTTCTTATGAATTCCCAGAGGGAGTGTGTTGTATTATTTGAGTTTTTCTGATTACGAATTCTCATTAACAGCTCCTTTAATGTAAGATTAGACTCATTTAATACGGAATATTGTAAAATTGTAAGTAATGTTGACAACAAAATTTAACTTTATAATATCTAAAATCATCAATATATTTTGTCATTTTTCTACTTCCTATTATATTAGAAATTGGCTTTGTAATATGAAAAGTTATATGTTTAACTTTGATAAACTATTTTTGTTGTTACGGGTACCATTGCATTGGAGTTTTTAGTTTTTGTTTTGCAGATCCTTTGAGTAATACCATAAATTAAAACTTATTTTGTAAATTTTTCAATAGAGAAAATGAATTTGTTAAATAAATATATAAGTTAAAAGCCTATTGTTTTGGTATCAAGCTGTTGGAGCTAACAGTTTTATTTAAACCCTTTATCACTATTGAAAGGCGGTATTGTTAGTTTGCTACACTTTAGATCTCCAAGGTAAAAACATTGTACGCCTTAAAAAACAAATTGTGTTTTCTTTCAACCTTATTGAATCTTCAGTAAGCTTTAACAAATAGTTGTTGATATTGTATACCCATTATTATAGTATTAATTCAAAACATTTTTGCTTTAAAATAAGTTTTGTTGTCATAGAAAATAACATTTAGAGGTTTTAAATACGTGTTTATGCATAAGATTTTCAGCGTTTCCTAAATACCTTTTTATTCTTAAAGACATAGGAAATTGAGCGCCGTGAAAAAAAGTCACGCATTTCCTAAGGTCAAGAATAAAGTTGTTATTCAAAAAGAATTTATTTGTTAATATTTTGTGATTGAAGTCCTGTTTATTCTTGAAAATAACCCTACAAATTTGGGGTATTTAGGCGTAGGTTAAGCAATGGTTATGATGTTTTTCGATAGGTTTCAATTTTATGTGTTTCAAACTTTCATGTTTTATAGATTGATTGATTTTGTTTAACTTCTCAATAACCGGGTAATAAAAACACTGTCGATAAGATCTTTGCCTATTTTACGTGAAATTAAAAGAGTATAATAGTAATCGTAAAGATTGGTATTAGAGTAAAGATAGATGAGAGGCCAGGAAGAAGTATTTAAGAGAGTGAACGCCACAGATAGGAGGTTATAAACCTCTCATCTAGGCAATAGCCCTTTTTCCATTCACTCTGTAATACTACTTTTAGACCGTGCCACGCATAATGCACTTTATACCTTGCAAGAGTGCAGCTTGCAGCATGACACGTTATCGTGCACTTTGCAGGAGTGTATATTGTAATATAGTACACTGACACTTGTCCTATGTATACTAGCTATAGGGGTATATAGTAATATCCATGCAGACAATCTTTTCTTTTTTTCCTTTGTATATTCCGCACCTTTAGCCAAGTAGTGAAAATATAATTGTAACGAGTTCATTCCGTACCCATAGCCTAGTAGAGATAGTTTAATTGTGATGCAAACTGTAAAGATCTAAATTAATAGCTTTTATAATATCAATGCAATTATGGTACTCATTGTAAAGGTCCAAATTAGTAGTTTTTACAATGATAGTATGGTGGTGGTACCAATTGTAAAGGTTCGAATTAGTAATTTCTGGCCGCGATAGTAATTATAATAAGGGCCTAGTTAGTGTAGCCAATCGGTAGCGGCATGATTAATAATAACATCTTTTATTATTTCCAACAGGGATCTAATTGCGTAGGTGTTGTAGGTGTGATGATGTAAAGGTAATTACGTCTTTATATATTTTAGGTTAGTATAAAAAGATACATTGCCATTGGTTTAAGTAAAACTTTTTTTTCCTTTTAAAGGTATATACCTAAAGTTAATATAGGTCCTTATCTCAACTAAACTTAAACTTTATTTTCATTAACTAATTTAAACCGCCACAATAGGTAGGTTACTCGATCAATGTTTATATAATAACCTTACATTCAAATAAATACCGCGTAAAAATAGGTTTATAAGGCGCCGTTTAGCGCATAAACGCCGCCGTGCCGTTACCACCGCTGCCGCCATCATCGCCACCATTACTACCACCACCAATAGCCCGCCCTCCTCGGGCACGATTTCCTTTACAGCCGTTTCGCCCCCGCCCTCGCCGTTCCTTACCTCCACCGCCGCCTAAACCGCCACCCACTTTTCTCCTCTATTTCCCTCCCCCTTCCCTCCCAGTTTCCAAGGGATAAAAAGAGAGGGTTTTAAGGTTACAAAACTTACCCTCTCCCCGCGAGTAAAAACCGCCTTACCCATGGGGACCTCTCGACTCTGTAAACGTAACCTAATAAAGTTACGCAGCGGTCTGTATTTATTAAGTTTACCCGTTTATTTGCCTTCAACGTTTTTTTTTTTAAACGAGGAGATCGAGGCGGATTTCCTCCATCGTCTCGAGCTACATATCGTTAGAATACGTCGAGAAGCTTGTTTAATACATAAGGCGTTAAAATAGTACACCCGGGTCCATAGCCTCGGGCCGTTAATAAACATGCCTTTCGTACCGTATATCGCTTTCGCGGCCGCTGGCAAGTCTATTAGCGATTGTTACGAAAAGGGGGGTCGTTTGGCGCGTTATTACCATTACGAGTAAACTAGTAGCGGATACACCTCTGTTTCATTAGTCTTGAGGCCGTAGGCCAAAGCTATATTACGCGCTCGCCGGCTTTATAATGAGTTTTAGCCGATTTTCAAAAATATTCTTTTCTTAAAAAATAATATCTGAAACGCTTTTAAAAACAACTAAGTTTACGAATAACCAAAATAAGTTGATGTTAATTAATACTAAACGCTAACCGACGGATTAAAAAGTTAACAGCCGTTATTACCGTTGGGAAACAGGGCCTACGTATATATTACGCAAGCAAGTTCGACAACGTCATCTCGCGTCGCCGTAAAGAGGGTAAAAAACCCCCCGCGCCTTTGCCTAAAGGCATACCGCCTAAAGTACGAGGCCACCTCCTCGCTAGCGCTGATAGTGGCGTCGATAGCGGTAATGGCGGTAACGCCATCACAAAGGGGGAAGGAGATGGGGAAAATGGTAGGGATGTAACAACGTCGCCTTTTCCCTCTTCTTTTAACAGTGAATAGTTGCCTTTATGGCTGAGCCGACGCGCCCATCTATAATATAGTACGCTATATATTATTGTTATCATTTTTCAAAAGAACAATCATAATATAAGTAACAAATATGACACGTAAAGTAGGGTTGAAGACGGTGCGAATTCGTAGATTTAGACAAAATAATATAAAAGGTGGAAAACTTAGTAGGGTCGAAGTGTGTAAAACAATATATAACAGTATGATAAGAACGATGCGAAATCGAAATTTCAAACAGAGAAATACAGGTACTAAAATACTCAATAGGGCCGAAGTTTATAAAATAAAGAGTTACAGTATGTTAAAAACGTCGCGAAATAGTAAATTTGAATGGAGAAGAATTCGTAAAGATGGTATAGGTATAGGTTGCCGACCATGGTACAGTTTGGGGAACGACATCGATGGTTGGCTTCGAACCGCTTTAAATCGGTAAAAGTGGTATATTAATTTATTAGGGTTGTAAAAACTTTTTGACAATTTCAACTAATAGTATGTTTATCGATATAAACGTTTTCAATATTTCGTTGGGGGTATTTCTAATTATTACGTCCGTTACGTTGGATTTTCTATCGATTTACCTCGTTCCTTCGATTTCCCAGCGCTTATATAACTCTCGTAATGCTATAACATTGATTATTAAACGTTACCAATTGTATTCTCAAATTTAACCACATATTATAAAGCGAAAAGGAGTTAATACATATAACAAGAGGGATAAGGCGTGAACGAAAGTTAGAAATGATTATTAGGATCGTTATTGCAATGGTAATTCCCGAATCAAAACCTCAAACCATGCTATAGATTTCTAAGGCCAGGACGCTTTTTAAAACCCGGTTACACTTGGTAAATCTTTAAGAAATAATATTCTTACAGAACGTAGAGCTATTTCGGGCCGGTATTTTGTTATCGAAAACCAAAACGAAGTCTATTTGCGAATTTTGATGGTTATTAATAACGAAGAAACCATTAGTAAACATAAATAGTTTTATAATACGTATATTTAGCGGTACGAATTACAAACCGCGTTTTAAATCATATATTTTCTATATAAGGCGCTTGTTACACACGCTACATACATCGTATAACGGGGCGGTTTAGCACTACGAGGAGATGGAAAGGTTAAATACCGCTTCCGATTAGGCTACTAAAGCAACCTAAACCTACGTACGCGTTGACATTTATATTCGTCGGCCCGTTTTACATTGTCCAAAACGATTAGAGCAGCTTTATCTAACTGTCCGTTTTACGTAAAGCCTAAAACGCTATTTTTAAAATTGATAATAGCGGTATTAAAGTTGATTATATTGTTTTCCGTTGGGCACGTCTTGGGTTTTACCTTTAGGCCAGCTTTTGAAAGTTTCCTTTTTTAAACACGGAAAACCACGAGTTATATAACGTTAGTTTATCGTCCGTTTATATATCCGTTAGTATAAAGCCGTTTAAACGAGCCGTTAATACTAATAGATACGTGTCAAAGGTTAAACGAGTTATTCCAAGTCTCTTATATTACTTTTAATAGGTATTATATTAGTAAATATCAACTTTGACTAAGCTATAAAAAGATTTCGTAATATTTAAAATCGTTTTAAGTAAGTGGTATTTTTTCAACTCTATAAGTTTATTGGCGTAAATATGTCGTTTAACTCATTTTTTAAATTGAGTATAACCTTACATAATATTATGAAGTTTAATATATAGGTTTTAAGGTGTATGGAGGGAGGTTATAAGCATAAGAATCAAATAGTAATCATCTCGTTATAAAGTGGTCTACTTAGTTATAATATCCTTTTTAACTTTGTCATTATAACTTTTTACAATCAGGCGAGTCTTTTTATATGGTTTTCCGATCTTATCCTTCACTTCATATATGAAGCGAGTGGAAAAATCCTGTAAACGCCGTAAATTATTAAGTAAAACCGTTTGAAACGAAATACGCTTGAGTCAATTAAAGTAAAAATTTCTATTTAGGTAAATTATTCGAATAAGGTGCTTAAAGTGGTAATAATACCGTCGTCGCGAAGCTGTAAGCTTAACTCACGGTTTTCCAACTTTTTGTTAAAAATAATATAAAAGTTTACGGTAAAAGATCCGGCACATTTTTTGGTTTTTGAATTGAAAGGGTGGCCCTGGTAGCGAGTTATTAGTAGGGTCGGTATAAATGGGCCGCTTTCGTGTAGTAAAATCGGATCGAAAGTACGGTTTGGGGAATGAGTTAAAAATAAAAGAGGTTTGGATTCGTTGTTTTCAAGGGCGTTCCGTTGGTGGTTTTAATCGAATTACGGTTTTGGGCCGCTCCTATACATCTCTTTTTTGTACTCTCGTACCATAGTCCAACGAAATGAACTCGTACCGTTTGGAAAATTAAAAAACACATCGTAGCCTCTAAACCCGTTAATATTTTAAAAGCCAATTTATTCGTCCTTAATTTTCCAACCCAGGCCCTCAGATTAGAATAATAGGTTTAAAACGCTAGTTTTACGTGGGCCATTCCTCGTGACCAACGCTTTGAAAACGTCGTTTTTAATACTTCAGGAACGTAAAGCTGCCATAGCTTTCGCCGCAATATTCGCCACTTACACCGTAGTAAATGATAGTGTAAAATCTGTATAACTCCTTGGGTAAACACTAAAAATGAGGAGCGTAAAAATAAGCCAACTCGGGCTGAAAGTATTATTACTGGCGTTAACCGCTATTTATATAATATATTCCTTAAAATTAGAACCCTTTAACCTTATAAATAAAACCTTATGTACCCTTTTAAATGGTTCATAGTACCGTTTACATTTACTAACACCCTATGGTGCTTTGAGGAATATTTATTTATATTTGTTACCAGCGATCCTAACTTTAATACATTACTTCGTGGAATTAGAAGCTTTACCAACATCGTAAGTAATTCAGTTTTAAGGCTCTAAGTAAACTTGTATTTAACAGTTAACTACAGAGTTTCGTATAAATTTAGCGACCTAAAATAATATTATCTCGTAGACAGCTAAAACTACCTATTAGATGTTTAAATACCCGTAATTTCTATTACGGTGGGTAAATAGCTTTAATCATATGTATTTCGGGGGAAAACCATAAGTAGCCGGATTTAAACAGGAACGATACAGATATATCATTCGAAATACGAATAAACTGATTAGTCGTATTCCGGACCTTAATTACGAACTTATTTATATTAACTAATAAAGAAAAAATTAATATTTTAAAGTTTATCATATAAAACTTAACCGGGTTGAATCGCGTGTTTATAACGACCCTCCTAAATAACGACGCTTTACTTTTACCAAACAAAACTTTTCGGTATTTTGCTATTCAGATTAACTTAAATTTCAAAAACTTTATTATAAACATGTCGAATTATCGTTTTCCAGCCGTCAAGATTTCGGCCTTATCAATATTGAGCATAATACCTTGAAACCAGTTGCCATATATATCTAAAAGCGTAAATTACAACGCTATATAGGCGTTTAATACTCTATTTTCGAAATCTAGGCCTATAATTTGTAAAAAGAAAGCGTCTTATAAACCTGTGAAAATACGTTGAGTGGTCTCGTTGTCTTAGGTTATCAAATATACATTATTAATTTTAAAGTCTTTTTCTATAGAGCTATATTCGTAAGGGTAAATGTTCAATTTAATATATATACTTTCGTACCTGGCTACGTATATTACAATATTAGCTTTTGTCCGGTCCTTAAATACATAATCGGCTTTAAACTTTCTTTTAATCCGAATTTACTCGTAAATGAAGTAATTAGTAAATTAATAACCGATTTTACCGTATACGATACAGCGTTTATACCAACCCATAAGGCTCTGTATACTTTTTCGTAAGTATTGCTATAACCGGGGTACGTTTCTCTTATTACCGTACGATCGTCTCTGCCCTTCATTACTAGGGTTTCTTTCATAATACATTTACTTTAGGCGTTCGTTTTGCTTTATATATACCTTAAATCCTCGATTCAAAACGTAATGGATAGTTCTAGCAAGGTTTGTTCTCATAATTTAGCCCTCGCTTTTGGTTTTGTCAACTACAAATACTAATCGGAGGCTCTTTTATCGGCGTATAAAGGTTTAAAACGATGTTTTAAAATTTATGCAAAAAGCCTTTAACTCTTTTTTGAGTTTCAATAACATAATATCGATATTTGGGTTCCGGTGATATACTTTTATTATTACCTAAATATACAGATTGTTATTTTCATATTTCGGTTCAAAGGTTGTTTAACACTTTCGAAACTTAACTAATACAGTAGTAAATATATTCTATAGGTTTCAATCAGCGTTTTCCCAGTGTTTTTCTATGCACTCTCAAGTTATGCTCATCTAATTCTTATCATAAAGTTCGTAATTGATTTTTATATCAAAGTGTGATTTCCAACGGCTATAACAGTTCGCAAATATATCCATTTATATAAGTAATACATATACTATTCCTTAACCTACCCAAATAGTATACAGGGCAAAATAACGTGGAATTAGGATGGTTCGATATCTAACCTTTTACATATATTAATTATTACATGTATTTTATTTTCGAGTATATCGTATATTTCGCTGCCATGATTCTCGTCTTTATCTCAAAATTTAGCGAAATTAGTAAGCTTTATAATGTAGTATTTATTAATGGGAAAATGGTACAGTAAAAGGTTACGGTAAAGTTCGTGATTAGTAAACATTAATCTATTGGGTAAGTATTAGCGTTTTATGCTGTTTATTTTTTTTTTTAAAAAAAAACGGGGCGTTCTTTCTATTGAGGCCGCTTTTGTCATAGCTAAGCTGATTGTTAATAGTATCCGGGTCGTAGTCTTATCTTAGTTTTTATTCAAAATTACGTTCCAGGGAGGGTTCGTATTCAACCCTCGTTATAAATAATTGTTACGGCACTTCCTCCTCTTCCGTCGATTCCTCCAGCTCCGTCTCCACTTTGCGGCGGAATTTCAGACTTACTAAGCGTCTCTTCTCTATATGCGAAGGCTTTTCTCGTTCCTGGTCCGTTATTTTAAGTAGGTTTTCTTGGCGTTCCTTTAACCAATATCCTTTTACAAATTTTACTTTTATCACTTTATTGTCTATCTATTTCAACATTTATGTAAGTTATACCGTTGTTGACAAAGATTTTACCATACGGCTGTTATTTTTACCGGTCGTTTTGATACCTTTGCTCCGTAGTTGTTTTCATAATATTTTAGAAATTGTACCATAGACTATACGTCATATATCAGGAATCCAATTCGAAAATTCCTGTTTCAAATCATCAAATAAGTCGCGCCCTTTAAATTCGCCACTATAATAGTTAAAAATTATGTTAATAATATACGTATTTTCTGTAGACATGTTTAAATCCTTTACTAGTACCTTAATTTTATTATTCTATAAGTTAAGGTCTAAATACTTTACAGTACTACTACGAAACAACGTATATGTAAAAAGGTATTCCATATATTAGTTTTATTTTGCCAGATTCGAGACTCATAACGCTATAGTTATATCTAAGTATGTGATTTATGCGTATACCCGTAATGCTAAAGCGGCGCAAATTATTAGTTTCGCGCTATAGTTAAGATTTAGGTGCGTTTAAGATTTCAATAAAAAGCGTAAAAACGTGTAGCTACAAAGGAAATAAGGTGTTTCGTGTTTACCAGTACAAATAAATCTCAAATAATACGTAAATAAAGTGAAACTATAGCCTAGTAAGGCGTTTCCAATTAATTTTTTTAACGCTTATTATTTCCATATTAGTCAAACGGCTAGAAAGACTAAAACTTTACAAATACTAAACTTCAAATCCGCGGTATATAGCGATCGTAAGGGAGTAGATGAAGCAAATATAAAATGGGAAAGAGAAAAATGTGAATGTAAGAAAATATGTGGTGTGATCCAGTGTGTAAGGCCTCGTTTGTGATTAGTAGGTGGTTCGAATTGTTATTTTATTGCCGTTCCTAGTGATTACGAACGGTTTGGGTATTGTATATGTAACCGTTTTTGGGTTTCGCGAGCGGTGTGAATGTTGTTTTCATAACCGTTCCTGGTTTTGTAAGCGGTTTAGATGTTATATTTAAGTTGGGTAGGTCCTAACGAAGTATTCCGAAACTTAGTAATTATGGCTTTCGTAGCCTAATACGTAATAAAACGCTTTTTTAAAAAAAAAACTCGAGTACGTTTAAAGCATTAAAAAAAGTTGACGGTTAAAGTAACAGAGATTTTGATAAATAGGGTATGAACTAGTTAATAACATCATATTAAAGTGGTTTTTATCAAATTCATTTCGGATTTTACAATCTTATGATACTTCGAGTTTTAACGATACTCCTGCGTAATTCCATACTTTCGTATGGTTTTTATAAGGCGTAATAGTAAAGTATAAATAGTTGGGGCCGCTACAGCATCCCGTTATAGGTATTTAACATCGGTTTATCACTTCTTTCCTTAGTTATTTATAGTCGATTTAGTCGGCTACTAATTAATGTGACTAAAGTCTTCACCTAATTTACGTAAATATAAAAGAGTAAAAGAGTAATCGCAAAGATTATTATTATGGTAAAAAAAAATTATAGGTCAGGAAAAAGTATTTCAAAGAGTGTACGCTACGGATGGGAGGTTATAAACCTCTTATCCTGGCAGTGGCCCTTTTGTCATACACTCTGGAATACCCGTTCTAGACCGCGCTACGTATGATACACTTTGAACCTTACAAGAGTGCAGCCTGCAGCATGACACGTTATCATGCAATTTGCAGGAGTGCACCTTGCAATATAGTACACTACCACTTGGCCTATGTATACTAGCTGTAGAGGTATATAGTAATATTCACAAAAGTCGATGAAACTAATCTATTTTCAATTTTTTCGAGTTTATGACCACTGTCTGAAGTTAGTAAAGGTGAAATTATAAGTGTCCCTATTTTAAGGTAAGTCGAATCCTTTCATAATCCGTAACCAGATTATTAGTATTAATATTAAAGTTAAGGTGTAGAATGATAATATTATTTAAATAAAGAAGGAATGTAGTATTAATTTTGAAAAATATTAAAGACGATGAATCTAACGACGATAATCACAAAAGCGGAACCAAGTAAACATAATTACTTACCTGAATCAAAGTAAACTTTGGCTTTAATGGAATTGAAATGATTAATATTCGCAACGATGATATTCTCCCTTCGTAATATAATATACTACGGATATCTTTTTCTGAATTATTTAGTTGCCTTTGTATCTAGCATGATTCTTCAAAACATATCCTTTGCATTACTATCGGGAAAACTGAATGAATATAACGAATGTGTGCTTTGGTTGTTTCGATAATAATATATAATTTTACCGGTGAAGTGATATATGAGGGTATAATCTATTAATTATGAAAAGAAATGAAAAAGGCATCTTCGTATATAGATATCTAATCAAATATATTCTCTTTATTATTTAACATATTTCTTCCCTTGTAATCTACAAAAAGCTTGAAATTCTTTTCATATCAAGAAATAAAATATTAAATTAAATCTTTTAACAGTAGTTCATAACACTTAATAATAATGTAGCGGCTTAATTAATAACGTAACTTACCGCATATCTGAAATTTTTTATTGCGATTGCGACTACAATTTATACAGTCGTTATATTTACTCAAACCTTATCATTATTACAAATTTAGCGTCTGATCTAAGGACTTCTATCTAGATATTCAATACCTAATCCTGCTATACTCATAATCGATATAGAGGGAAAAAGATCATCATCATACTAATCGCGAAACATATCGGTTTAGGATAATATACTCATTAAATTGAACGTACGTTCTA
This sequence comes from Anisogramma anomala, assembly GCA_038502455.1. Classification (NCBI taxonomy): domain Eukaryota; kingdom Fungi; phylum Ascomycota; class Sordariomycetes; order Diaporthales; family Gnomoniaceae; genus Anisogramma; species Anisogramma anomala. The sequence goes on from JASMMZ010000001.1 coordinate 13,451,913, forward strand.
TCATAATCACGAACACAAATCCGAAACTGAATGAAGAATCTGTAATGGGTAACGTTCAGACCTTATGATTCGTATTCAAACCTGCCAACATCTAAAAAATTGTATAAACATAGTAACGCAATATGCCTTCGATAAAATGCATCATGTCTATGGCTTACGAGAAAAGCATTAATTTATCAAACATCTGGTTAAAAAAAATTCATTCATATTTCATATATTTTCTTCTTCATTATTACGATCGTCAAACACGTTATTGTCTAACACATGTAATATAACGTAGTGTGGACTTTGAATTTAAAGTAAAATTTGATTCCGTTCTAAATATCGTAAAAGATAAAGCTTCAAATAAAAAATATAAAAGCATAATCTCTATTATACACTGTGAGAATTTGTTTTAGAAAACGTAAGCAGAAACCTAAAAGTTAAACCTTGATTCAAAAACAAATAGTAAGTAATAATATCATCTTCGTATTAAACAAATTATAAGGTTTCCTGTTATACATTTTTATATCGTTTTATATTTTAACGAAGTGCATTAAAACTTTTTAATTGCTATTTACTATTTGAATAGATTAAGCTGTTCAATTACTATAATTGTTCCAATCGTACTTAATATTTTAAGTATAGGGTTTTTTTAGTCTTAGTAATAAATATTATGAATATTAGATCATTATAATAGGAAGAATAGTATAGCAAAACCTATTCCAGGTTTATATATATAGGTGTATATTCTCTGTATACTTGAAGTAATTAAAATCGGACAAGTTTTCAGTATTTAGCGTAATTTTTCCCTGCGCACCTCCATAATCTTTACGACTTTAACGATTATAATGATCTTACTCAACTAAATTCTGGATCACTCCAACGTTGATTTCTAAAATTGTGTTTACAATGGTTACTTCTGATTTTCCCCCTTTAACTTCGTACTAAACACGACCTTGTATTAGAATGAAAATACATGAAAATTTTGATATTCAACTTCTTATCTTCATGTTGCAAGAAAATTGGCATTTAAGAAATTAAGAGTTAACTAGTTAAAAGGTTAAAGAAGAAACCTTTGGAACGTATATAAGAGCGTTAACTATCGTTAACGATTCCAATAAAACTCTTACCCTTATCTCGAAAATCTTATATTTAAGGAACTCAAAAGTGCTCTTATTTGTGGGCTTTTATTGTTAAAACGTATTCGATTCGAATGAAGGTCGAAGTAACTGGTATATTGTATTAAACCTTATCTTTTCCCATATCACTATGTTGGAGCGCTCGGAAATCTCATTCTTTTTTAGGAATGTATAGTGGAGAAAAATTGAGGGTTAAATTTTGGTCTATAGACATCTTTCCAACTCAATAGTCAACGAGTCTATTACCTCTATCGAGGATGAAAAAGTCAACAGTACACCTAATGCGTTTGATAATTTCGTTCAGCATACCATACACGGCTTTCTGTCCCTCACCAGGGGAGATGATGGCTGTGTTACAAACCCTAAAGTCATACTTGACCTCAGTATCCATCAAACCATGGCGTTCGCCTGTCGTATGGTAAACAAAACTATCAAACGCATTGTGTATTCTATTGACTTTTTAATCCTGGATGAAAGTAACGAACTCGTTGATTATTCAGTCAGAAAAATGTCTATAAACCACGAATTTACCCTAAAGTTCTCTTTACCATACAACCCTGAAGAGAATGGGATTTCCGAGCGCTTTAACAGAGTGATATTGGAAAGGATGCGGACCTGAATCGTGCGCTCCAATGCAGTGATATTGATAATTCGTCACCCACTTGTATCCCATGATTCTTATACTTTCTAAAGTATCTGAAGGCGTAACTAACAAGTGTGATGTTTTCATGTAAAAGATTGTGGCCAAAGGGCGAGAGTACTGATATAATAAAGGCGATATCCGGCCTAGTCTGATTGCATAGCCGAGAGCCCCAACATCTGACTGATACTTCTTGATCTGTGATATATCAGCTTGATCTTTAAGGTGTATTGGCATAGCATGAACAAGTGATCCAGTGGCGATGGGGATGTAGGCTGGACGTCTACTCAGTCCCTCTGCCCTAGAGTTCAAGACACTTTGGATATATGCCTCTTAAGCTAAGTTGATTGTGTGCGTAAGACGGACCTGGTGGTAGAAATAGAGATCTACGTTCTGGGGGTACTGTAGGGGTATCCTCAAAGGTATTAGAATGTCCAGAAGAAGTGGACATATTTGATTTGTGATTTTGTGTGAAAAATATTGAACTGGAAGCAGTAAAATAGTAGAACAGTAGGAAAAAACCGTACTGATAATGTGTGGAAGTTACTACACGAGATTTTGCGTAGGCTTTTAGAATATCCGAATCTACATGTGGAGGACTTCTTGATATATTATCAAATGAATCCTCATAGAGATCTAGATCATCAAGGTTGAGGCCTTCTCCTAGTCAATACTAGTTTATATTAGGAAGTACTAGTTCTCCTGTACTAGTAAGTACTAGCCCTAGGAAACATCTCTGTGTTGATCTTTTGTATTAGTCAGTATTGGTACTGGCCCTAGTAAATACTATTGCCTTAGAAAGATATCCCTATCTCCGGTGTATTTTTTATTTTTAGTATTAAAACGTATTATGTACTGGTTTATTATACCAAGTACTGACTGGCCCTGTTACTCAAAAACTGTACCAATTGTATTTTCAATACACCTCTTTAAAAGTTACTATCGACTTAGAAATAGAAACAAAGATAAAACAAAGGTTAAAATAAGAAAAGGGTAAAGTTAAAAAATGAAGAAAGTGTAATTCGAAGTGGAGTTAGTAGATATAAAACGCACAAAGACTTATGTGATCCGATTTTAACACATAATCTTGACAATAATTTGTCAATATCCCAAGGTTTACAGAAATAACTACTCAACCAATCCATACCAGTAATATAATGATTTGACCTATTAATCATTAATTTAAATTTATGTAAACTTAAATAAACCAAGCCTCTAATTTATTAAATCGTGTTTTGTCTTTATTAGCGGCTTTGTTAACCCATCAGCAAACTATTTATCCGTAGAAACCCATTTAATTTATATTATACCACGTTCCACTTTATTCCTTATAAAGTATTTTTGAAGAGAGATATATTGAGTGCTTTTATAATAGTCTAGATTCGTATGAAAACCCCTTTACATTTTCCTCATTATGATAATATATAATAATAATAATACGAATATGTAGCTTTGTAAATAAGTTTATAATTTAAAGGGTATTCTAAGTACCTCTTAGAAAGGCCACAGATTCAATATCCATAAAAGAGAAGTATACTATAAATCCACGCTTAAATACACAGTTAACAATACTATTAACGATCTGAATTTTTAATATATGAGTCAATTTTCCAGTAACCTTACTTCCCATTTAATCGGAATAGTATCAGCCGTTACTTTGAAATCTGTAAAAGATTTCATGATAAATTTAGCTAAAGTTTATGGAGTTTCAATATGGTAATACTGATATTTCTTTACCTACTTGGAACCTGTATTTTTTACATTGTTCACAGTATTCAAATACTTGACTAACAAATATGATGTTTTTATATAAAATATTGATACTAAAGCGTAAAATTACTGATATAAGAAAGACGATATCTAGCCTAGTTTGATATATTATATAGCTAAGAACCACAATATTCAAGTGATACGTTTTAATCTATAATCCATTTGCCTCATATTCAAGAGTTATTAAAATGATATAGATACGTTATTTAATAACGATGGGGATGTAAGCTAAACGTTTTCTTGATTCCTTTATTCTAAGATCCAAAAACCTTTCAATAAATACATCTTAAGTTAAGATGATTGTATACGTTTCCTATTCTTTTAAAACATACCTTAAGGAAGTAATTAGCCTTTTCTGAGTACTTATACTTAAAGTGCTTACCGATATCCACTTCAAAGGCGTTAATAGCTTTTGAGTTAAAACTAATGATACGGAAATAGTAAACGTAAATACAAATGATGATATAACAAGAATAATTCATATATACCGTAATGTCAAAATTCAATCTTTTAAATTTGAAGTATTAAATACTTTCCTTAACCTTTTAAACTATTGTTTCAAAGTTTTTTAAAGTCTGTATAAGAAAATGATGAGTTGAAGAACTTAATATATCATAGGATTAAGGTTTACATGATTTTCCTAATTTTTTTTCCCAAAAAGTCTTACGTGGTATTAATGATCTTTATTGACAATATATTTTTCAAATTCCTGATTTAAGAAAACTAAATCGATATCAATTTGATAAATATCTTATTTATAAGAAGCATCGAGGGTAATGATTATTTTTCATGTGTATCAATTTACCGGGTGGCAAAATTTTCAATATAATTAACAATATACCGTTACTCAAATCCTCGTATAATTATTTTAACCTTATACCTTTCGATCTAATCTTTAAAATCAGTTTTAACCTTGGTAATTTTTTTCACGGTTAGAATATCGAAGTTTCAGTTGCTAAGGAAGCGTTTCTTTAGGTACCGTCAAGACCTTGTTACATTAGTCTTATCAATTTCAGCTAAGTCAGCGCCCTAGAGTTTTAAATAAAATTTCAAGTAAGTATTATCAATACTATATATACGGATTGACGATCCGTTAAATTGAAGATATTTCACTTTCTCCAAAGTTAAGATTTTCTTGTAGTTCTAGAAGTTTAAGTTTTTAATCACTTGTTGTTCCGATTTTATAAAGCTAATAGTTTCAATGAAAAGGGTCTCGTTAGTTTGTATACTTATTAAGTCGAATTTTTCATTTTCTATGACTAGTATGTATTTGTTATAAGTTAAAGGTTTTATATTAAGGCTTAACTTGAAATACGACTAATACGTTATGAATCAATGGGCGTTTGCTTTGATTACGCAATGAAGTGGCATAATATATCGTATAACCGTTCACAAAGTATATTTGTTACGGAGTTTTACGGTAGTTTTAACAAGACTATCTTTTGTAAACTCGTTGCTTTTAAAGTGTACTTTTACTTCATATTACGACAATTAAGGCTGAATTTCCTATTAATTTTCGCTTATAAACTTATTACCAAAGAAATCATGAAACGTTAGTTGATTTTCTGAATTATTGGCTACTACGTAAGAATCTCGTTCTTGATTTTATCATTGTATTTTTAAGCGATTAGGCGTAACCTTTAGTACTAGTATCCCGTAGTTTTATATTCAACCTCGTGGATAATCCTCGATTTGAAGATCTTAATATTTAGGTATTAAAGATTGAAAACGCGTTTGGATACGAATTATACGACTTCTCGAGTAAGGAGTTTATCAATCTCGACCTTATAGTTTTCCTTAAAAGACCTACTGGAAGTATTGATAACGTCTTATACCCGGATCATACTAGCTAAATTTTAATCGTCTTTTCCCCCCTACTAATCTAAGTAACATTGTAAATCCGACCCGATATATATTCCTTATTTTTAACGTTTCTTCTTTTTAGTATTTGGCCGTGTTGTTGGTATTGTATTGGCTTGTAAATTACGAGGGGATAGGGGTTATGTTAGCTGATTTGTTTTGATTAAGGATATTTATTATTATCATTAATCGCCTTGATATAAGTTTTACCTTAAGCTATGGGGAAAGTCGCAAGACTGTCTATAGACCATCCCATTTGCTTGGCTTTCGCCATGTGAGGACTTCGCTTTATAACGGCAAAACAAATACGTCCATCGTTGTAAGCCTGTTTTTTATATTAAAAACATCATTGACTTTACGCCGTGCTCATTCTTTCCGCAGTTTCTTCAAAGCCTTATTGTACTCTATAGCCCCTTTTAAGGAATTTGTTAATAATAGTGATTTATTTGTCAAACGAGTATATGTTTTTAGGACCAATAGTGTTAGTATTGAGCTGTTAGGGCCTATAATATCATTCGAGCCCTTTACTGCCATTTGAATAGGTATCTCCTAATGCATAAAGTTTCTATTATTTAACATAATTATATCTTACACCTTACGAAGTATTTCATATATTGTTTGGATTTTTCCAATACTTTATTATGTTTCAATAGGTATTTTGTATAAGGGGGTGGTAATTCTTTTTCATTTAAGACTATTTTTCCATGAGACTACCAACTTATAAGTAGTCCTTCTAATAAGTACGTCTTGTTATGATAGTCTGGTAGTAGATTCCTACCTTCACTTTGATTTTTCAATTAAAATACAATCTAAAATACCATAATATATTTATATGCACGTATTGTAAAACATATGGTAGTTATAAATTGAATATTTCATTCAATATTAACACTATTAATTTTTTTGTAAGGCAATAAAATTAAGTAACTTATACGAAGTCATTACTATACCGTTCTGCCACCAAAACCCCCCACCTTCCGTTTCTTTGCAACCTTCTTTATTTACCTTTCATTACCAAATAACAACATTTTCCCTTCTTTTTCCTTGAACTTTAATACCCCTGTATATCGCTAATTTCAAGTTCATAAGTAAATAAAGGTTATGAACGCAGGTTATTATACTAAACCAGTATTGAAGCCTTGTAAAACGCGTTATTAAATGCGTATAAAACATAAAAAACATTAACCTACCCCGCTAAACTTAACAACTATCACTTTACCTTTAATTCTAACACCACTTTCGTCTACGCGTATATCTTTACACATTTTATATTCGTTTATAACTTAACGCGTCCATACCCCTTTAACACTTTCCTTACCTACGTCCTCCCGTTAATTACTCACCGCAAGTACGAGATTTTCATCTTCACCTATCATAAAACCAGAAGAAATTTCATTATTAGCCGACTAAGCCGCGAAAAACGTTAATACCGCGGAATTTATAGCAAATTTACGTCGTGAATTCAAGGAACATGATTATGTAAAACGCGAAAAACATAATGCTGCTAAATGACATCTAGAAAGTTTAGTTTTTGAAAGCCGCTATTTCTATAACTGCCACAAAACCTTTCGCTGCCGTTATCAATCCTCACACATCTCTATAATCTTATAAAATACCTTAAATAATAATCGTTACCGCTATCTCTATAGAAGAAAGGCCGAATACTGACCCTTATATGACTAATCTCGACGTTGATCTCACAACTGACATAAGCTTTTTCACTTCCGTCGCAAACCTTTTCTCAACCGTCACGAACGCGAGCTATCTCACAACCGCTGCGAACGTAAACTCTCTCGCTGCCATTACTCTCATAATCGCCGCAAATGCTAATTCTCTCATCACCTTCGCTTTCGTGATAACCCATCTCGAATGCTAAACATAATAGCTATTTGATATTTGGCCGGTATCACTCGTAGTTTAAAACATGAAGAAGTTGGAATATTTGATTTGAAATATCATAATTTACATGATATATGTAATATCACTGTAAGTAAGTACATCGTTTTCACCAACATATGAAGTTTCTAACAACGTTGTAATATTTTTATTAACACCTTTCCAAACTTAAAATATCAAATTGTAAAAGAAATCCCACTTTACTATAAATATTTTCACTATACTAGTAAAATACGGAAGTTACTCTTCACGATCTTTGTAAAATTTCATGTTATAACTTCGCATATATTATAAATATTTTTGTAAACCGCTTTTTTATTCATTTTAGGAGAGTTACTACGAATTTCAAAGCGCCCAAATTCTCTTTACGTAATTTGTTTGATAACAAATAAAGTTTACGCAAATACATCCAGACAAAAATTTGTTACACGCGATCTATAAACAACTTAAACCACCATAATTACAATTACAATAACTTCATAATTGATATTTGATCCTCCTTAAACTTAGGCATTAAACAATACTTGTCTTTATCACATTGTAAACAAACTATAAGGGAATAATTAGTTAAGGTAAAGGAATCAAAAACTGTATTGTTTATAATAATAATACAGCGGTACCCAAACTATTAGCTCCTATCTGTTAAAGATACTTACAATAGATACAATTGCAGGAATTATCGTAAGGATAAGTACAAGCCTCTCAAAGATAAACACTAGCCTCACAGGTTTGAAAATAACGAAAAAATATTCAAAATACGCCTTTTAAAAGAGTATAACTACAAAAGTAATAGTGATTATTGTTCTTACAAATATACTGACCTCGATTGTTATCAGGATGAGCGCAAGTAAGAACGTAGTTACAATAGTTGGAAACGTAATAAATACTATTTTTGTGAAACCTATATCGACCGAAATCGTAGTAATGATCGAAAATATAAATTTAATGATATATTCTCTAAAGAAAACGATACTAAGTATTTTAATCAGAGAACACATTTTAATTACTTACGAACGTTTTTAAAAATAAATTCGTATTATTTTATCAATAAAGTTGGATATATAATGTAGCCTAATATTATTCCACCTGATCGACGAACTAACGTATATTATAGTAAGAATGACGACTTTCGTAATACTATGTTTAACATTTGAAGGTATATGCGTAAAAAACAGATTTTTCTCAAAATATATAAAAATATACATACGACAATTAGATCGTATACAGCCCGCAAATGACTTGGATAATATCGTAAATAATACGGAGAATTTTGACATTGTAATAGCCAAATTCGTTAAAGATAAGGTAACACTAGCTACAAGTAGCTATCGCTACCTATAAATCGCTAAATGTACCAACTTTACAAGAAAAAACCATATACTTTAACTCGATATAAGAACTAATAAAGACCTCATATCTAGATCCTAATTAAATATAAACTTTCCTATTTATATTACAACGGATGTACCTAGAACCGAGCGCGAGACAACCAGTAGTGTGATTAGTCTTTCTATTTGCCTTACCACAACACTATGTTGAACATTTCATGCTTTTAGTCATATATCTTCCTACTTTGTTACAACAGATATCTCAAATATGGCTTATCAATCGCCTTGATGTAAGCGCTTTGTCAATAAATAACTGCATAAAACTTAGTTATACTAATATATTAATATCTAGCAATATAATTCATTTGAAGAACAGCCACTTCTAAATTACTTTTTTAGTGTACCAAGTAGCCTAGTATTCCATTATTTATCAAATTACTTCGAACATTATAGTTATTATCTAACCAGGTTAAACTATATACATAATTATTAAGTATATCTCTCTTGCCAAGAGCAAATTATTTATATTTACAGCTTAATATCTATATGATTTTAATGATTTAATCGACGACATTACCTTAAATATAGTATAATTCTACAATCTTATAAATAAAGAGGTATGCCTCGCGAACTATACGCGTTTATAAACAATGACTTAATGTGAAATTAACGCCTATTTTCAGGAAAACGAGAAAGGAGATATATAGGCTTTTATATAGTCGAAAGATGTTAGTAACGTGGCTTCCATAATTACGCAATTTATGAAAATAACTACTGATAATTATTACATTTCTATTACATTGATGAAATCTGTTGAAAAACTCACCACTATACTTATAATTAGTCCTAAATTCGAATAGAATGCTCCAACTCTTCGTACCGCTATTACGTCTGCGAGTATGTCTTATTTAACTAAGAAGTTTATTGAACTATAATCAAACACCCTTTTCTCAAATATATTTATACATTTAATTTATGAATTTGGGGTTTCACGGGTAATAAATTTCGCTAATGAAATAACGCGTCTTATTCAATCACGCGATGAACTACGTTACAACAATGATCCATTCAATATAAAACCATCTACAAATATACCTTTAATAAAGACAACCTAAGGTATACATATTGATACGATAAATCCGACATAATACGTTTAATTAAAACGAGTTAACAAGTAATATTCTACCGTTTAAGAGGATAAAGTTCTGATTAAAATACATTTGAACCAAATGATACAGGTTTTACTTATCAATAGCAAATAATATATCATATTGAACCGTTATCCTTATCATATGTTGAAAAACGATGAAAAACGTTTCAATTAATAATTTGATACCTTATACAACCAAACAAGTATAAAATTATCCGATCATATATCATCATTTGTATTGTCGATATTTGTACTATAGAAAACTATATAAAAAGTAAATAAAGGTCGAGTAATTGTGGATTTACTACTACTTCATAAATAAACTATTCCAAACGCTTATTTACTACTGCTATAAAAGGATATTATCGAGCCTATTCTTGATAAGAAATACATTATAATTATAGATTCTACTAAATTCTTTTTTCAACTTATAGTATACTCATATTACCGCGATTGTTTTAGTTTTATTAGTTATTGCGAATGTCAATAATATGAAGTTATAACTATAGGTTTTTGTAATTCGCTATTTCACCTATAAATATTTATAGATTAAATATGAAAAGAATTTCGTTATTTTGGTTGTATATTTATCCATGACATTGTAAATTTTTCTAATACATCTGCAAAATACCTCGTATATTAAGATTTTTTTTAATATTCCGTCAGTAAAATCGTTGCTTTATCCCCGAAAGACTCCTATGTCGGCTTTCAATTGAATGAATTATTCTGATTCTACGTTAACGATTTCGGTCTTTTAATTACCAGAAGAAGAACTTGAAGTATTAGAAATCAATCATTCCTTCGCAATTTAAAGGTACTCGAAACTTATTTGAAAGCATCTGGGTTTTTACGATTAATTATACTCTACTACGCGCAATTATCAGGCTTATTTTAGAAACTGAAGAAAGATTTGCTAGGAGAAAAAAGAAAACAAAGATATTTTGAAATTAGTAACCGTGGAAAACGGCTATATTATATAAAATTTACAATAATACATTCCATGCCTAGAAAAAAATTACTTTTAAGGCCATATCAGCCTATCTATATGAACAACTCAAACTCAATCACGTAAAACCAAGAACGTTACCCTTTTTTAAAAATTAATAAAAACCTTGAATACGGATTTGGTGTTATACTTGGTTACTTGAGAAAAAAGCTATTCTTGGAAATAATGATAATATCTTTCAGTCCTAATCATCGAACCGGTTATATTTTTCAATGGTATTTTAAATCTTTTTAACTGAATTATGTTATTTTGAAACCTTTAATCACTTATCTTATATAAATATATAAACGGCTATGTACAACATTGGTTGAAATTTCTTTGCCAATTATGATCTTTATTGATGAAAGGATAATACAAGGTAGTATAAGCCGAACTTTACTAAATATAACATTTACAGATAAGACAAATTGACGACTTATTAATACGTCGATTTACCTTCATTCATACTTTTTAAATGAGGTTTATTTGTTGAAACGCTTTGATTAAGCATGAAATGCTCTTAATTATCTGCGTTGAAAAAGACAAGTAACCTTATAAGTTGAAAGTACTGAATTAAAATTAATATTTGATAATTTACCAACTGTAAACCAATATTATTTTACATCGTACTTCGTGAAAGCACAAATAAATAATAATATATAACTTCGTTATTGAACTGGTTATTGTAAGGATACGGTTTAGTATGGAATTCTACAAATCTTTACAGATAATACAGAAGATAATAATATACTTTTCAATACTTCTAAATCTGGTTACCCATTTCAATTGGCCAACCGTTTATTATATAATCGTTATACCAGTGGTTATAAAAGATTTGTGTTTTTTAATAACACTTATATAGGAACTTTGTACCGAGGTATATGATAATGATAAAAGACATTATTTTGGACCTCAAAAATAATGATAACCTTGGATAAAGTGTTTTTTTTTCTGAAACCGGAAGTTTATAAGGGCATATGTTGGTAATTACATCCGATTTGGAAAGTTACATAAGGAGAATCAGAAACTATCAGACCAACTTGAATCTATTTAAACGTTGGGGGAGCCAATGTATAAAATCTGTATAGACTTCATAATCGTATTACTAAAGACGCTATCCGAAGATATACCTCAAATATTTAATGGCAGGGATTTTTCAATATAGTGATACCAATTATATACAAAATAACGAATGAAATACGTTTCATCTCTTACTATACTATATATATAATAGAAGATTCGACTACTATTTTGATCCGAAATTTTTTATCATGAGATTAGCTTTACTTGCGACAAATTATTTCAGACAAAAATATCAAATTTATGTTAATCTTTTGGCAAAGTTTATAAAAAGGCTTTGAAACGCGTTTAATAATAACGATAGTGTTGGAATAATACTACATGCAGTGCAATAGGTCAACTTTACTTACAGTAAAGTTGACTGTACTACATGTTGAGTGTATTGTTTGTATGGACTTATTGCATTAGGTGTATGTCGAGTGCAGTACGCTGCACTTTACCCTAGGTAACGGGCGAAGAAATTGGCCATACAAATTACAGTGCAGACCGGCTAGCGGTTTGACAAACCTATAACACTACATACACTAGCTGACTAATTCAATACTACTGTTACTTCGACTACGATTCGAATCGACAACTTTGCAATGATCTAAGTCCCTACCAACACTGATTAGTGCTTATTGAGTTAAGCACATATTATCTAAGTAAAAGAAGAAGCTACTTCCCGGTTACGCTCTACGTCAAACAGCGGCTAGAATAGAGGAAAGATTCTTACGAAAGGCCTCTATTAGTACTAAGTCAGTCCACAAAGACAAGAAAACAGAAAAGACTTTTTGGTTGCGTTAGTCCACAACGGAAATTTGGAAGTAAGCGACGGTATTGCTACTGAAAAACATCAATAAATCTTTATTCATACTTTATAAAAACGTTTAGATTGACCGTTAAAAGTCTCAAAGTTTGGCAAGTTGGCAAACGGCTAAATTAATACTATCATGGGTACTACTACTACAAAAAGAACGACTAAGTTCCACGGCTTACAACAAATAACCTTCGCCCTTTACCACCAATAACAACTTTCTAATTTTCCCTCTATACTAAACCTTTACCCCTAATTTACTTTTTTGGCTTCCCTACACCAATTTAATCGCTAAAATCGTTGTTTTAAGCGAAAACACCAAGAGTCGTTAAGTTGCGTTAAGAAATCCACGTTACGCAACCCAATGGTAAGTTGCCAAGTTCCCACGCGACTTTATGCCAAAAACAACAAGTTCCTCGCCCTACACGTCTACTAGGTCCTACACAGGCTAGAAAATCAAAATGTCTACCGCTAACGTTTACTTTAAAGCTATTACAAACCCCGCTAGGAAGGAAGCAATTAGGGCGCTCGGAACTGCTTTTACCAAATACTATTACTGTGACCTTTGGGGGGAAAAGGTTAATAAAGACTTAACCGAAAAACACCTGGTCAACTTTGTTGGTAACTTTTTCGTTAAACAAAATGACGGCGAAAAACTCTACCGTGGTAGCCGTACTTTTGGCAAATACCGTAAGTTTCTGGACAACTAAACTATTAACATATGAGAAAAAATTTAAAAAACAATTAAGTCTAATCTAAAAAAAGAACTTAAACACCGAGGGGTTTTTATACCAGAAAAAAGCTTTACTAGGCTATAAAAGACTTTGTTTAACCCAACCCAACTAAGAAAAGCCTTTAAAACCCATAGCTTCATGAAAAGGATGTTGAAAAGACCCAATACCCTTATACGCGATCCAGGGGACCTCCCCTTTACCCTTAGCTAAATTAAGTCTTTTTACGCGCGGGCGATGAAAAACCTATTAATTTATTCTGCAGCCTAACACCCCTACGTAAAAACTCGTAATAAGCCCTTAACGGTAGAAGAACACGTAAAGCAAAAGCCGTCAATGCGGCCAAAGGTATTAACGTTAATTCTCTATACCAGTTAATTAAACAAAATCGTTCGGCTTCCTAAAATGTTTGAATTCCTATAGCCCCCTAATAATTAAATCGACAGGCTCCTCAAAACCCTTCCCCCTTTAGATTTATTTATATGCGAAAATCTATCACAGGTTCTACCACAAGACTTTACCCCTCAGGTCAGACGACTGGCAATTACTTTTAATACTATATCTCGAAAGCTCTAAGGCTTAAACTGCCAGGAAACACTATTTAAAATTGGGATAACTATCGCGACCTTCCCTCAAAACTTGTTGAAATAGTTGATATTAATTATAGGCTTTTTAGGAAATTCATCAAAATCTAAAACAACGTAAAAACGTATACGAAAAACTTTACAATCTTCTCGATACCAAAATAATACCCTTTTCAAACATTTACAAGTGAATAACAGTTCTCCCTTTATGTTTTTATTTACTTTTTCCTCAAATCCGTATAAGATACGCCAAGAACTAAAACCTAACCTTTCACACTAAAGCTACCACGTTTCGTAAAATCTATGATAACATGAAGAGCTACTTCGAATACGATATTGACCTCGCCTAATATCATACAAACTAAGCCATTACGCCGTAAACTATAATAATATCAAAGAAGAAAGAGGAGGAAACGTCAATAAATGTCCTTACTCAGATGTTTAATAATTTTATGCTATGCTAGAAAGTAATAGAGAAAGCTCACGCTAACGAAACCATACTTCACAACTAGGTACGGGCAGCAGTTACAGATATTAACGAGTTCGAATACGCTCTTTAGCTTCCAAATGCTACCTACAAAGTCTTTTCTAACCAGTTGCGTTTTTCGCTTACTACTATAATAAAGCGTACACTAAACTAGTTTGGTATATACTCCCAAGCTGGCAATTTCCGTAACGTAAATAAAGAAAACCTTACAGAAGTTAATTACGTCAACCGAAAGTATTACTACGGGTAATTACAACGCCTAAAGTCGAGCCTAACGACTACAAAATAAAGGCAACAATTACGCTAACGTTAATAAGGCCGAAATTTAGGCGAACCTATTAACCGAAAATACTATCGTTGTAATAATAATAATAAATATTGGATTTGTAGCAAATTTAGCTGTTAGTCAATTCGGCACCCCCTTGCCGAACTTAATAACAAAAAGATAATAGATTACGTTTAATACTCTATTACTTTGAAATAAAACTACTTAAACCAAATCGCAAATTTTGAAGGCGACGAGCTAATGAACGGCGTTAACACTTCCAAACATATCAAGTAAAATAAAGATACTGCTCCTAATACGGCCTAATAACTAGCCGAAAACTCTTTTCTATACCGTTTAGGTTGTAAAAACCTTTACCTTTACACTAACCAAGCCTATAACTCCTTATATATCTTTAATCTTCGCGATCGTTGCGCGAGCCATACGTTTCAAAGTATCATTCCAAATAAAGGGGTAGTAAGGTACTTAATAGGAGGAAATTCACAGCACGTGAAACTACGAAGAGAAAATAATAAAGTTACTAAAATTAATCGTGACGATATTGTCAAAGCCAAAGTTGGCTTTAAACTGGGCGAACAACTATCGTTACTCAAGAGAACAGTAATTTAAACTATTATAAAAGTAATTAAGTTTCACATCCTTCAATCTCTGACCCCTTTTATACTTTGATTAAAGTATATGAGAACCCTCAATATTAACGTCGACGTTAAATTAAATAAACTGGTTAAAACGGCTAAAGGTTTCCCCTTGCCTTTAAGTAGGGGTACTTATAGTTTTATCTTCAAGGCCTGGAAACAGTGGTGTTAAACCTGACGGAGCCGGAAATACGTTAACTACACCGGCTCCTTAATTACATAGCCGTTAATAAGCTATACAAAGTCTTGGAATCTGTAAGGTATAAAGATGTCGAATATTATGCCCTAAAAGCTATTGAAAGCCTTTGCTACCATTGCTAAACGTATGCCTAACCCCCCCGAAAATTTAAATTTACATTAAAAGACGACAAAAACTTTGATTGTAAGATTTTCGTCGTTATATTTTACTTAGATAACAAGCTTATCCTTTATGTCAGTAATTCCGCATTTTTTTTTTTACGGGGCCAAGTTTTTAAAATCTCTTTCGGCAAAGGATATATAGAAAAAGTGAATGATAATATAAATGAACATGTATCTGGGCCACCTAACGTCGTTGTTTACAGTACCGGTACCAATTTGACAGCGGCGAAGATTTAAGAAAATACCAAAATAATAGGTATCTAGTATAAATAGATACCTGTAAAAGCCTACTAAAGTATTGGGAAAGTTAAAAGAACATACGCCTTACTTCTCCAAACGTATAATATACTTACGTTGTAAATTGAAAAATTGATGGATCCGGAGAAATGCCTACAAATAGAAGTGAAAGTCTTAAACGATACTATAGGCCCTAATGGCTTAATGATAATTCTACTGGTTTTTAAAACGTACGCACGCCTAACGAGTAAATCTATGCCCTCGTTAAGTATATAGATACGTGCTACGGCCTACAGAAAAGCTTTAAGGGAGCTACGAAAAGAATCGGCACGCAACTAGATCAATAAGGCCCTTAACACCAGGAACGGCCCTACAACAATCGATATACTTGCTTTTCCGTTAAAAATTAAAGTACTCGTATAGAAGGAGCCGGGCAAATAAAAGGGCACATATAAGATATTAAGTATCGCGAACTTTTAAGTAAATATTAAAACTGTTAACAGTCTTATACCTTTTCGAACCACTTAGGTGAAGCCTTACATTAGGGCTACTAACAATAAAGACCTTTAAATTAAACAACCAAACTAATATAAACCTCCTTTATCTGTAATTAATAAATCGATAAAACGTCGCCAGCATAAACAACACCTGAAGAAGAAAAATATTAAAAAGGAGGAATATATACCGGGACGTATCTACAATACTGCCTGGAAAAAAAGAAAAGAAAAGGATAACGAAGATTTAATACTAAAGCTTTAAGCGTAAGGGATTATTAGAACATTCGATAAACCCTTTGAATAAAGTGATGAAGTTAAGATTAATGGCCTATTAACTTAAGGGGTTATATGATTCGTGCCGAAAACCGATTTTAATCTTTAAAACCTAAACTTTCCGATTTTGAAATCGAGGATTATTTACGAGGTTAAAGGCAAAATTACAGGGAAGCCGTACGTAAAGTCATATCTAATAGCTTAGGCATATGGCAATAAAGGCAAAGACTAGATCCTTACATAGTTGTTAACGATTTATAAAATTAGCTAAAGTTTGGTAGTTGCTTGAATAGTAAGTTTCTTGGTCAAAATTAAAGGTAAGTTTACGTTTAATAGCTGTAATATAATATGAACCTATACGTAGTCAGCAACCGATTTACAACGGATCGTATTATTAAAATTGCTACAAAAATTACATGTTATTTACCTTTTGGAAACGGTAATACAATACATTGAACCACTATACGGATTGTCTAAAGCAGGCGTTTATTGATTCCTAACCTATTAGTCGCACTTTAAATTAAGGCTAGCGATAAATTTTTTAACGTACAACCCATGCTTGTTAATATCGTAAAAAGGGACTTTGGTGTAATGAGTATAAAAACTAACGATACTCTTCTTGTTGGAATGGTTGGATTTATAATACTAAAACAATAAGAGATTAAGGACTCCAAGTTCTGGAATTATAAGATCATAACGACGTTGAGGAAGGGTAACTAACTTAACTTTACTAAATAGTTAATCCGTATACTTAGTATTAATACCGGCCTTAACTTTCGCTCAAAAGGCTAGGATACTATTTTGGCTATAATCGACAAAACTAATGGGTTTAAGGCTTAACGGTGCTTGGAATAAAGTGCTCGGGCAGCTATATTATTACTTTATACTAACTGAAAGCTTGTTACGACTATTTCATCGCGGTAAAAAATATAGGACCCAGCAGATAAAAACTTTAACTAGCTAAATAAAAGGTTCTAATGGAAAATGCGAAACCTAAACGGAGGGATTAATATAGTTTAAATGAACCTATTAAGGTCGAAGTTGATAATCTTTACGGATGTGTCTTTCATAAATAACAACGATTTGTCTTTACAAATTGGTTTCTTAATAACCCTAGTCAACGAAAAAAGACAAGAAAACCAATTTAATGTTATCGATAACCTAATCCACTAAACCTCCGTTAAGTATAAAAGGATTACACAAAACTTATTAATTTCGAAGTATTACGGTATAATGGCAAGCTTTAACATAGGTTTGGCATTGTAAAAAAAACTGAACATTATTATCAGATAGCTGAACATTCCTTTTATACTGGTGGTAATTTATACCGACTCGAAAAGCCTTTTCGAATACCTTTCGAACCTCGGAAACACCAGCGAAAAATGCCTAATAATCGATGTAATAGCATCTTATAAAGCCTACGAATGGAGGAAAATTGAGAAATTCCAGTGGATTAACGGCAAAGATAATCCCATAGATGTTATAACGAAGGTAGTGTTAAATAAAACCCTAGAAAGGTTTATGGACAGCAAAAGGCTAACTATATGAATCGAAGGCTACGTTATTAGGCTGCCCTAAATGCCAAGATCACTAACGGCAATTAAGGATGTGGTAACAAATTAAAAGATTGTTAGGGAATTAACAATAAGGACCTATTTGAGTGACAAGGTAAAAGTAGGGGCCTTAAAAGGCTTATGGCGGAAAAACTTTTTGTAGGAGTTAATAAACTCGTATCTCAGAGCTATGGAGCAATCGAGGTCAAATGGGGTCAATTTGCATGCAATTGGATGCAATTCGGTATGGAGGTCAATTGGAATTGACAGGGGGTTGGCAAGTTAACGAGATCGCTATTTAGCGCTAACCGAAAAAAATTGGTTAACTACACTAGTTTATATGTACAAACTAAAAATCCGCTAGTGTTGTAATAATACTACATGTAGTACAATAAGTCAACTTTACTTACAGTAAAGTTAACTGTACTAAAAGTTGAGTATATTGTTTGTATAGGCTTGCCGCATTAAGTGTAAATCGAGTACAGTATACTACACTTCACCCTAAGGCACGGGCCAAGTAATTGGCCATACAAATTACAATGCAGACCGGCTAGCGGTCTGCCAAACCTAGAACAATACATCCACCACCTGATCAATGCAATACTACTGTTACTTCAATCACGATTCGAATCGACAACGTTGCAGCGATATAAGGCCCTACCAACAAATGGAATATTATTCAAAAGCCGACGGGTAAGCAAAGAAAAAAATCAAGAAATCGGGCTAGCTTTACGCCATTTCGTAGCCGAATATCCTAAGGAATATTAAATTAATATTATACGGACTTTATAATGAAACTTTAATAATGCATATTTATGTACCCTGGAAAAACAATCTTTATGAGCATCTTTTCGAATTCAAACTCATAATACCTGTAAATATTTTCATAATAATTTTTCTTTGTAAACAAACAGATATTCTAGTTATACAATAAAAATTGCGACGCAATGCATAATTAACTATAAATATTATTATTATGAAAAAAAAATACGATCAAAATCATCGTTGTCCTAAATTTGCTATAGGTTATAAAGTATAGCTAAAATTTAAAAAAGCTTTTAAACCTCTTTATAAACAGGATAAATTTTTGTTACTATATTTGTAACCATACACAGTTATGAAAAAAGTTAATACTTTCACTTTTTCCTTCAACTTTTCACTCAACTCGCGTATTTAATCGAATATTAGTATGGATTTTTCATTACCTTGTCTCGAGCTTATAAATGTTTGGTTGAAGGGAACTATTATACCGCACAAAATAATTGATTACAAGAAATATACATTAAATGTCCGGAATTCAAAAGTATAAAATTGAACGGATGAATCGCCCCCATCGTGAATGAAATTACATGTATTATCTTTTCAAATAAAAAATCTTTACGGTTCGTGATAACGAATAGAAAACGATATCAAAACCAAATTATTTTAACTTGATTAAGACATTTGAGAAGAGTAGTACTAGTTGAAAATAAAAATGGTGGGAGAATGATTTCTATGATAAGGATAACATTTTTTTTTATTTTCAAGCCCCTGCATTTAATATACTAGGGAGTGGTACTTGCCTTTCTTATAAGACTGTCCTTTCACGAAAATTCCTATTTATGAGCCATCCCTCTCATCATTACTTATTATCATAATGATCTGATAGTGGATTCTTACCTTCATTTTAAAATACAGTCTGTAATAACACAATACGTTAGCACGTACGTACAGAACAACAAGGTATTTATTTTCATTTAATCCCTATTATTTGAATATTCGCTTAAAATTACGCTGCCATAAAGTTTGTATTAGTATCGTAAACGGCGACGTTTGGTAAATCTAAATACGTATTAATTTACATTATCTTTAACATTTACCACGTGTTTTTCGCTGATAAAAACTTGAGGAGCTAAACTTTGTGGAAAAAAGTTGCAAATTTAACAACGTAAAAAGCAGACTTTTGATTCAAGTAAAATATATTAACGAAGATCTTGTAATTGAAATCATTATCATCTTTTAACGTAAATCACAATTTTTGTGGGGCTTAAATATACGTTTCGTAATATTAGTCTATGTTTTAATAGTCAAAGGAGAAAAGTATTCCAGATTTTCATGCCTCGTGGACTTAAAGATGTTTTATAGTTTATAAAAGACTGGTTAATTGAAACTCTAGTGTAATTGGCGTATTTTTACCTTCGTTAAATTTAATACCATTGTTTCTAATCATTGAAAATAGAACTAAAGATGCCCCTATTTAAAGATGATAGAAAACCATTGTCTGTTTTTAATCAGTTCGTTAGCATTTATATCAAAGTTGATGCTGAGAATCTTTATATATTTAAGTAAAGGAAACATTGGATAGGTAATTTGAGGATATGAAACGTGATCGCTTCAAAAATAAGTTAAATAATTATTGGTTCTAATAATGCGAATTATTCGTCGAAACCGAAAATAACATATAGTTTACCAGCATATTCACAATTAATCTCCATGGAAGTAGTACTTTCCCTTCATAATGTTACGTATTATAAATAGTTTCTTATGAAGTATCTTGTTGCATTTGTATCTGATATAATAGATTGAAACATATAATACGTATAACTATTGCCAAGGTCAAAGTTATATAAGGCGTTAGGGGCTTAATTAGGGTAAAAGTAGGGGGTTTTTCCGTTTAAACGGTATAGGAAGGCGTATTCGGCTAGTTATTATGCTGTTTTAGGAGAAATATTTAGATGTTATGTAATTTTTTTCAGAGCATGTACATCGTCTATAACAATCTCCTTACTTTCGTAATCTGTAATATGGTATAAATAATATTGATCGAAAGTAGTAATATATTAAGCCTAATATATTACCCTTTGTTCATTACGTTTAGCTGGAGTGGAATGAATCGACTAACAGCTGGGTTTGCTATAAAGTTAATATCTTTTTCCATCATTATGAAGATAGATTTTAGGGTTAATAGTTTCGTTTAAGTTTTCACCGTCTTGGTACTAATATGGCTGTGGCTTTTAGTTAAAGAACCTTACGCCAGATCTTAAGTATTGGAGCCGTTTGTTTTTGAGATGAATAAAATATATAGTCACATACCTTTCTTTATTCTAACCGCGAAAATTATTAGCTTGAGAGTATATATTAAATAAATTCGGCGTATACATTATTATGTTTGTAAATAAGGATTTTAATTGGTTGAAACAGTCTTCATAAGTTGTATTTAAGCGTTATAAAGAGTATTAAAGTTTGTTTACACCTGTAATTACTATATGTATTTATTTTCGTAATATAGTTTAGCTAACATAGGTTTTCCCTATTACCTATTGATATAACCTAAACCTATGCAAAATTTGATTGAGGATGTATATTGGAATTTAGTCCTTTTTAATTATTATGGTTGTTTACCTCGTTATAACCCAATTCTGATAGTATTACGTAAAGTGGACATCGTATTCGAAGTAGCTTTTTATATTATCATAAACCTTTCGAAATGTCTTTGTTTTAGTTGAAAGCATTAGATAATAATTTTTGTCGTAATTTATAAGGATCTTAGGGACTGGTGAGTGAAAACCAGAAGCAAAGTCATTTATCTACTTATAAATATTGAAAAAAATACATTATCTTCGTATTAAAAATATTATAAGGTTTTCCGTTATACTTCTTGATATTATTTCAAATTTTCATCAAATCTGAAAGTAATTTGTAATGAATATTAACCATTTTAATCAGTTTAGGAAGATAGTCGCGATAATCGTCTTAATTATCGATAGTTTTTCCTAATGCTTTAGAACTATGATGGTAATGGTAATTCTTAATCGTTTGGCTTAAGAGATAATGTCCTGTAATAGGATTTATAATAAGTTTGTACGTATAGACTTATATACCATAGAAAACTTCAGTTAAAAAAATTGACGATCTTAAGTGAAACTTTAACTTTTTTAAGGGAAGATTCAAGGGATAAGGAATATTTAGTTGTAAGAAAGATTTTGAGGGATTTGATGATTTTATTTAATTAACCGGAAAATAACATTGACGTTAATCCCTTTTATCGCATTGGCAGCTGTTACTTTATATGTTCTGCCGCCATTAAGAGCGTATTCCGCATTATCACGTGGAGGTATTAAGCTGTCAAGCAAATTAATAGGTTCCTTATCGTCGCGTATAAAGAATTGGTATTAGTAGGGAGGTTAAAGGCTTAACTTGATTAATAATTGAGGGGTAGTTCTCTAGAAAAATGGGTGGGGTAATTAAAAGTTCTGAGCGCCTTTTTGTAGGTTTTAAGGTCGAGGATCTTAAAGGTACTCCTTAAGTTATGCTAGTTTAAAAAGATTGTATACTAATTTAGTCGATTTTTTATCCGGTAAATAGATTTTTCGACGAAATAACTTTATTTTTAATTTGCTTTTAACCCCTCAGGAAATCGCATTTTACATATTAATAATGCAATTATATAAGAATTAACCAAAGGTTTAAAAAGCGCGATTATCATAGTCGAGTTCATAATTATTATTTTCAATAATATAATACCTAATAAAGTTTTTTAAATCGTTTTCGGTTAAATTTCTATCAATATCCTTTTTCAAAAGTTTTTATCGAAATGCTTCAAAAAAAAGCAGGTTCGAGAGCTTTAGTTGCTTTTTTTCTGGTAAGGTCAACGATTTATTTCAAGTCAACGTTTGCGATAGCCATCTTGACGTTTTGACTAATATAGAACGTAGGATTTGGTATTTTAGCGTGGAAGGAGCGTGTGAACTTGTCGATTCGGTGTGAAGTTACGTAACGTGGTTTTTTTGGCGCGACTTGGCGATTGTTGGTATTTTCGTTTCAAGTAGAGATCTTAAAACATAAAAAGAAAAAAAAGTGGTGTAAAAAAAAAACCTTGGTATCAAGGGAAGAGTTTGGTATAAAGGGTAAAATCATAGGTTATTTGCTGTTATTGGTTGTAGTTAACGGTTGTAAACTGTTGGACTTGGTGGTTTTTAAAATATCAACACCTGTAGTAGTATTAAATGAAGCGTTTACCCACTTAACGATCTTTAAGACTTCTAGTAGTTCATTTCAACTTTTTTCTTTAAAAAGGATTCGTGAAGATTTTTAAGTGTTTTTTGATAAAGACACTATCGCTTACTCCAGATTGCCGTTGTAGATTAACTCAACCTAAAAGTCTTCTCTACTAACTGTCGTTATAGACTGACATAGTAGTAGAGGCCCTTTCCAGTAGCTTTTTCTCTACTTTGGGCTTTCCTAAAGCGTAATAACCGAAGAGTAGCCTGTTTTTCTACCTAGAAAATCTTTGTTTAACCTAATAAATATTGATCAGAATAAGTAGGACTTTAAATATTGCAACGTTGTCAATTCGAGACGTGGTCGAAGTAACTGTAGCATTGTATAGTCAAGTGGTAAATGTATTGTATTAGGTTTGACAAACTGATATCCGGTCTACACAGTAATTAATATTGACAATTGCTTGGCCCGCACCCTAGTATTGAGTAGGCGCATACTATACTTGACTTGCAGTCAATACAGTAGACCAAAAAAACAATATACTCAACTTACAGTCATTATAGTCAACTTTACTTGCAGTAAAGTTGACTTACTGAACTTCAATTACTACTATTCCATTAAGATTATTTTATTAAAGTTATATACGTAATATCGTAATAAGTACCTATAAAAACAAGTTTTATAATGAGTTTAACTTTTGTGTAAACTATATCAAGTAGGTATTTATTGGTTGTTTATATACTAAACTCATTTTATGCTGAAAATAGATATGAAATTCTAAATGTATAACCCGTATTTACCGAAAAAATTAACAGCTAATAGGGATTTCAATGTCATTGATATAAAAATTAACGATGCACCTTTTATCAAAATCATTGATTCCATGATAATAAAATAATATGTTGCTAAGGATTTGAAGTTCTAGAATTGCAAGCCGATTAAATCATTGGTTATTGATAAACATTTGGACTTTAATAGATTTTTGATATTTATATAAGGTGTTTACGATGTTAATACCAAATAACCGAACTTTTGCTAAAAAAGTTAAAGAATGAGTTTAACTAAGATCGAAAATATTAACGTTATTAAATCTCAGAAATATCTTGAGCAATGTATTTATAGCAATTACATCGTGAACCTATGACAGTCGAAGGTATTATATGATTTATCAATTACAGTATATATTTGAAACCCAAGCAATAATGATTACGATTTTTTCAACAAGCGTTGGAAATAGCTCATAATCAATTGAAATCGGGAAATCATCTTCATTTATATTAACTTGTTCATTAATATGTTAATAGTTTTTCACATGGCTTTTTTGTCAATAATACTAATCTATCATCATAGATTACATATCTTATGAGAATCGTCAGCAACGATAAATTGGAAACATAATCAGTTCCTCGTCACTGGCATTTTGATTCACTAGACTGTGATCAAATATAAAATATTTCTTCGAAACGAATTTATTTCGTATAATTTTGTTATAATACCATACTTTTATATGGGCAATTTCATGTTGTTACCATTTAACGTAGTGATCAATTAGTTCCAAATTCCTTCGATTTTTATTGTTAATTATATATATTTTTAAGAACTATTTGAATGTTTTGCAAGGTTTTATATAAAATATTAAAAACTTTTTATAATCAATGTCATGGTTTTTTTATGAAGATTATGAAAGTAAGGCAATTAAAAGTTTTGGATAAATAAATGGTAAGGATAACCTAGATCATATTATAACGGAGGCTATATTAAATGAAGCCTTGAAAAGGTTTGTAAATAGTCATTAGTTAATTATTTCAATTGAAATCTATATGGATAGGTTACCTATTAAGGTTTAAACACGTAATAATGGATAAAAGAAAGAATAGGAGTGACTTAGAAAACCTGATAACTATCAGGTAGATAATATTCATTTTATTTATTGGCATAGTTGAGGTTTGTTTGTAGAGAAATGAATGAGTAAGAAAATACTAGGTTTCAGGTTTATAAGTAACAGGTATCAGGAATACCATACAAATAGTATGGGATAAAAGTGGGAATTTAATTACCAATTAATGATATTACAAAATATACTACCACCAAAAACATAAAAAGTGGCTAGTATTAGGATAAATTTGATTGTAATAGGTGCAAGTTAAATGTTAGATGCCTATTTAATATAGGATATATATCAAGATTTAGCTTAAAAAAATTAGTATATAGACTGGATAGCAGTTTGCATAACTTGAATCTTACATCCACTATCTAATTTTGTAGTATCATTTGTTACTTCGACCACAATTCGAATCAACAACTCGATGCAAAATTGAAAGACCTACTCACAAGTAATAAGGTGAACTATACGATCTTACCAATAAAACAAATTTATTGATTATATATAAATTTGTAACTGTTGAAATAGTAGTAATTGCAGTGTAGTAGCCCAACTTTATTTACAGTAAATTTAGCTATGCTGACTGAAGTTGAGTTTATTATTTGTGAGCCTTCTGTATTGACTACAAGTCAAGTACAGTATGTGCCTACTTCACACCAGGGCACGGGCCAAGCAATTAGCCATACGAATTACTGCGCAGACCAGCTAGTAGTCTGCCAAATCTAGAATAATGCATCCACCACTTGACCACACAATAATACTGTTATTTCGAACAATTGAATCTATAACGTTGCAAAGTCTAAAGCACTACCAATACTAATCAGTAATCATTAGATGAAGCACAGATAAGCTGAATAAAAGAGGAAGTTACCTTCCGGTTCCGCTTTGTAAAAAACCAAGGTAGAGGAAAGATTTTTACAAAAAGCCTCTATTACTACGTCGGTTTTAACGGCAGTAAGTAAAGAAAACTTCTAGTCTACATTGTTTTTTATGGAAGCTTAAAGGTAGTAACGGTATCGCTATTGAAAACACCAAAAAATCTCTACCAAAAATCATTTTCAAAGAACGTTAAGATTAACCGCTAAAAGTCTTAAAAGATAAGTTGGCGAATGGCTAAGTTAATACTACTACGGGTGTTACTACTACAAAAACGACTAAATCATATGGCTTACAACTTTTAACCCTCGACCTTTATTAACAATACTTAATGACATTCAACCTTACCTTTTACACGAAACATTTTCCCCCAATTTACTTTTTTTTCCCACGTTAATTTAATAGGTAAGATTACTACTTTAAACCAAAAAACCAAAACATCGCCAAGGCGCATAAAAAAACACGCCGCGTGATTTAACACCAAATAGCTAAGGTTTGATGTAAATTCACGTCAAAACACCAAGTCCCTACGCTTCGAATCTTTAAGTCCTTCATCTACCAAGTCTTATAGGAGCTAAAACTTTGAAATAACACCGAATTGAAAATATATAAAGATAATGAAAGCCCTCTAAACTAGCTTCGCTAACTATTACGACGAATAACTTTAGATTACGGACATTAACTAAACCTCGACCAAGACGTATCTAATCAATTACTTTAGCTAATATATCCTCGATACGGACTTTGGTAACGACTACGGACTTCACGCTCACGCCTTTAAAAATTTCTATAAGTTCTTTGACTATTAAACTCTTAACATATAAGAATTATTCAACGTATAGTTAAAGTTAAGATGAAGAAAAAAGTTATTAACCGTAGCATTTATATCCAAGAAAAAAAAACATATTAATATTAGCCGAAACCTTTTTTAAACTAGCTTAACAAAAAGATTCCTCTTAAAATTCTAATCCTAAAAATCCTCGAGGGAAAGGTAAGGGCATTAAGAATCTTTAACGCCCTTATACACGTTTTAAAAAACCTCTCTTTTACCATTAGTTAAGTTAATCCTTATTACACGTTGATGATACGTAACCTATCAATCTACTTGGTAACTAAACACCTTTATATGATAACGCGGAATACGTATTTAGTGGCAGCAGAGAACGTAAAGCAATAGCTTCCAATATGGTAAGATGTATTAATATCAATGCCTTTCACCAGTTAATGAAAAAAAACCGTTAAATACCTTAAAATATCTCTTACAACTAAGTTCTTATTACCTCTTAACCTTTTAACCTAAATCGTCAGACCCTTTAAAAACCTTTTTATGGAAAATTTACCCATATGCGCCAGCATACTATAGGTCCTATCATAGGAATTTACTCTTCAGATTAGACGACTGAAAATTACCTTTAACACTGTAGCTCAGAGGCTTAAAAGCTTAAACTATCAAGAAAAATTAATAAATATTTGGACGATTATAGTGACCTTCCCCTAAGACCTATAAGTATAGTTAACATTGATTACAATTTTCTTACGGACTTCGCTAAAATCTGAAATAACGTAGAAAAATACGACGGAAAGCCTTATAATCTTTTCTATACGAAGATAATACCCTTTTTAAATACATACGAATAAATGGCAATGCACCCTTTTAATTTTTACTTACTGTTTATCGAAATCCTTAGTAAGTACATTAAAGACTTTTACCTAACTTTTCTAATCTGAACAAACATTTTCTGTGAAATTTTCGATAGTATAAAAAGTAACTTTGAGTACGATATACACCTTATGTAATTCCACACTAATTAGGCTACTACGAGGTGAATTACGATAATAATAAAAAAGAAAGAAGAGGAAATACCAATAAATATACTAAATCAAATATTTGATAAGCTTATATTATTCCAGCAAATAATGTAAAAGGCTTACATTGGCGAAGCCACACTTCGCGAATAGGTATAGACAGCCATTATAGGCTTTAACGAATTCGAATACGCGTTATAACGCCTAAATACTACTTGTAAAGGCTTTTTTGGCCAATTGCGCTTTTTAATTACAACCGTCATAACGCGTATACCAAACTCGTTTGGTATATACCCTTAAGCTCATACCTTCCTCAATGTAAATAAAGAAAACCACGTGATAATTAACTACGTCAACCGTAAGTACGGCTATAGGTGCCCCTAATGCTTAATATCTGATTTAACGGTTTTAAACTAAAGGCTATAGCCACGTTAATGCCAATAAGAGCAAAATTTAAACGGATTTATTCATCGTAAAAACTATCGTTGTAATAGTGATAAAAGATATTGAATCTATATCAAATCCAGATACTAGGTAACGCGTCGCACTTCTACTGAACATAACAAAAAATAGGTAATATACTATATCCAGTACCCTAGTACTTTCAGGTAAAATTACTTGTAATACATCGTAAAATTTAAAGGTGAAAAGTCTACTAATGGCAACTATACTGCTAAAAAAAATTAAGTAACATAAAAACATGGCTCCTAATACGGTCTAATAACTAGTCGATCATATCTTCCTATATCGTTCAAACGGTAAAAACTTTTTCCGTTATCTAAATTAACCTCTTGATCCTTTATATATTTTTAACCTTCTCGATCAGTACGCTAACAATACGTTTTAAGGTATTTTGTCAAATAACAAGGTATCAAGATAATTAAGAAGATGGTATTTGTAATATATGGCATTAAGAAGAGAAAGTACTACAGCCACTGAAGTTAATGGTTAAGATATTGAAAAAGCTAAAGTTAACCTCGTCTTGGGCAAGAAATTATCGTTACTAGCGATAACGGTAATTTGAATTATTATCAAATAAATTACGTTTCATATCCTTAACGTACTAATATATTTCCTTCTTCATTTAAATGATATAAAGACTCTTAGCATTAACGATAATATTAACACTAATAAGCTGGTTAAGAACGACTCAAAGTCTCTACTCACCTTTCAGTAAAGGAATTTGTGGTTTTTTTTTAAAGTTCAAAACCAACGGTATTAAAATTAACGGAATTAGAAATAAGTAAATTATATTGGAGTTTCAATTACTAAACTGTTAACAAACTAACCAAATTCCGAAAGCCTATAACATGTAAAAATATAAAATACTTTACCTTGAAAGTCATCTGAAAGATTCATTACAAGTGTCAAAAATATATTTGAACCCCATAACAATTGAAATTTACATAAAAAAAATGATAAGGACCTTAATTACAAATTTTTCATTAATATATTTTACTTAAATAACAATCCTATTCTTCACGTCCTGAACTTGGTAAACTCCTTTTACGAAGCCAATTTTTTTTGAATTTTTTTTACAAAAAAATCGTAGAAAGCATTAGAGATATTGTGGATTAACATGTACTTGAGCCTACATAATGTCGTCGATTACGATATTAGCATGAACTTTGCAACGTCGAAATTCCAAAAAGATATCAAAGTAATGGGGATTCGGTACAAATAAGTGCCAGTAAAAGCCTACTAAAGTATTAAAAAGATTAAGAGGATATACACACTACTTCGCCAAACGTACAATATCTTTACTATAGAGATTAAAAACTTCATGGACCCAGAAATACGCCGTCAAATAGAAATAAAGGGCCTGAACAATATTATAAGCTCTAACGGCTTAGTTCTAATACTACTAGTCTTTAAAACGTACCTATGCCTGACGAGTAAATCGCCGCTATAAACAAATACCCAAAAGCGAGCTATAGCTTACGGTAAAGCATTAAAGAAACTACGAAGAAAATCAGCACAGCGCCAAGTCAACGACGCTCTTAACACCAAAAACTGCCCTGCAATAATCGACTTACTTTTTTTTATCGTTATAAAGCGAAGTGTTCATGTAGTGGGAGCCAGGTAAATAGGAGGGCCTATATAAAATCTTAAGTATCGCTAACTTTAAAATAGTTGTTAAAATTTATAACAGCTCCGTAACGTTCTATACTACCCAGGTAAGGCCCTACATTAAGTCGAATAACGATGGAAACTTTTAATCCAAACCACCAAGCTAATACGATCCTCCTCCATCCGTTATCAATAAACTTATAAAACGACACCAACGCGGATAACCCCCGAAAAAAATGTCAAAAAGGAGGAATATACACCAGGTTATATTTATAATACTACTTGAGTAAACCGGGAAAATAAGGAGGACAAAAAATTGGTATTAAAACTTCGAGTTCAAAAAATTATCAAAACTTCTGATGAACCCTTTAATAAAAGTGACAAAGTTGAAATTAACAGCCTTTTAACTTAAGGACTTATACAATTCGTACCCAAAATCGACTTTAATCTTTAAAACCCAAATGTTACGATCTTCAAGTAAAGTATTATACAAGAGGTTAAAGGCAAAACCAAAGAGCGGCTGTATGAAAAGTTATGTTTAATCGCTTAATAATATGGTAATAAAGGCAAAACCTGGATCTTTACGTAGCTGACAACGATTTAAAAGATTAGTCAACTCTTGGTAATTGCATTGTAAACAAGTTTATGAACTAAAACTTAAGGTAAGTTTACACTTAATAGCCGAAATATAACGAAAATATATATGTCATTAACAACCGATTTATAGAAAATCGTCCTAAAATTACTATAAAAACTATGTACTACTTACCTTCCGGAGATGGTAATACGATATATTAAGCCGTTATATGGATTAGCTAAAATAGGTGCTAATTAGTTTTTAACCTCGTAATTATACTTCAATTTATGGATTGATATAAAGTTTTAAATATACAACCCGTACCTGCTGGTAACGTAAAAGAAGGATTCCTTTATAATAAATGTATAAATTAACAATACTCTTCTCATTGAAATGGCTATCTTTATAGCATCAAAACAGCAGGCGATTAATAACTCCGAGTCTTAAAATTATAAGCTAGTTATGAAGTTAATGAAGGGTAACTAATTTAACTTTAATGGATTATTAATCCGTATATTTAATGTTAATTCTAGCCTCAGTTTTCGCCCAAAGAGTTAAGGCGCTAACTTAACTACAATCGACAAGATTAACGTAGCTAAGGTTTAATGATACCTAAAATAATGTGCTCATGGTACCTACATCGCCACACTATTCCAATCGAAAACCTCCTACAATTTATCCATTACGATACAGGTATAAAGTCAAACAAATAAAAACTTTAACTGGTTAACTAAAAACCTTAAATAGCAAATACGGAACTAGGACCAAAGGATTAATATAATAATGATGAACCTATCAAAAACTAAGTAAATAATCTTTATGAATAGCTCTTTTACAAATAACAACGACTTGTCTTTATAAATCAACTTTTGAATAACCCTTATCAATAAAGATAAATGAAATAATTAGTTTGACATCATTAATTACTTAATCTATTAGATATTCGTTAAATACGAAAGGATTATGCAAAACGTACTAGCTTTAAAGGTCTATGATGTAATAACTAACATTGATATAGGCATAACACTGTAGGAAACCCTTAAAGTTATCATCAGGCAACTGAAAATTACTCTTATTTCAGTGGTAATTTATACCAACTCCAAAATCCTATTCGAATGCCTTTTAAAGCTCGGAACTATCAGTGAAAACCACTTAATGATCGATGTGATAACACTCCGCAAAGCTTAGGGAAATATGGAGATTAAGGAGTTCCAATGAATAGATAGAAAACTAAACCCTACTAACAACATAACGAAATCGTCGCCAAACAAGGCCCTTAAAAGGCTTATAGACAACAATAAGCTACTTGGCAAAGCCAAGTAACGTATCAATAAACAGAAATACTCTAACAAACTATAAAATTATCAGGTAACTACCGATAATAATCTCTTTAATTAACACAGTTAAATTAAAAGTTTACATAAGCCTATATCAAAAGAACCTTTTTGTGAAAATCGATAAAATGGAACCTTAGATCCATAGGGTAATTAAAGGAAAATAAGGTCAATTTAAGTGCAAATAGGTTCACTTTAGTATAAAAGTTAACTGGAATTAACAGGGGTTTAGCCAGTTAACAAAGAAGTAATTTAACAGTTACCAGAAAAGATTGGTTAACTATACTAGCTTACGCGTAAAAAAAAAAAAGCTGCTAGTTTTAAAATAACAGTAATTACAGTATCATAGGCCAACTTTACTTACAGTAAATTTAGCTATACCAACTGTAAGTTAACTGTATTATTTATGGGCCTATTGTATTAGCTGCAAGTCAAGTACAGTATGTACCTACTTTACACTAAGGTATGAGCTAAGCAATTAGCCGTACAAATTACTGCGTAGACTAGCTAGCGGTCTGCCAAACCTAAAACAATGCATCCACCACTTGACTACGCAATACTACTGTTACTTCGACCAATCGAATCGACAACGTTGCAACGTCTAAAGCTTTACCAACAGTAATCTATTTAACTAAATTTACACATATTAAAAGATGCATTAAACATTACTGTTGGTGGGATTTGCCAATAAACCTTTAAATGTTGCAAAGAGGTATTGATTCAAATTGTGGTCGAAGTAATAGATGATATTGCAAAGTCAAAAAGTAGTTGTAGAATCTAAGTTACGCAAGCTGCTAACCAGCTTGCATCTCAATTTGTAAGGGCTAGAGCTTGGCCACTGCTCTTTGTTAAACGGGTACCTAAAAATCAACTTAAAAGCATTGCAATTGACTGTTTCGACAATTACAAATAAATTTGAGTGGGGGCACAAAATTGGATTTCAACTACTTTTGATTTTCATTATAATTCGTTATAGATCTTTAACTACTCGGTTTTTTAGTTACGTAACTGATTTTAACGTTTAACTTCCATTAATTACATGAAAATGTTAACGGTTTACCCTGTTTATTATCATTTCTTTCTTTCTTTTCAACTGGTACTAGTATATATATATAAAACCAGAAAGTTGCTAGTGTTATAATTTTTTTAATTCTTCCTTTTGTTATGGTGCTATCATATCTACTAAAATAAAAAGTCCCTAGTATGATTACTATTAGCTGAACTAACTGCAACCAACAGAATAAATTATATGATTGATATAGTATAACATAATAGCTTTATTATTAATTATATTAACTAATTAGATACCAATTTTATGTAATTTATAGCTGAAATAAATGGATCGTTTCATTATAAAATGGGTGAAGTTTAACGTTATCGTACCGTTAAATAAGTTGTAAGTGGTTAGTAGTTCCTATAACTGAATACTTTCCATCCCTTGCTCTCTTACTCAATGCTATATTCTGTTGCTTCAATAAACGATTCAAATCAACAACCATAGGTACGAAATAAATTCCTATCAACAATAGGGATAAAATTAAAAGCTGGTAAAACATTGTATAACCAAGGAAATATTTAAAAGATTAGATTTGTGTGTGTGTTGGTTGTATTGTTGAGGATTTGCAATTTGTGTGTATTCCGGACCCGATATCCCGGATCCGATTCCGGATGCTGGATCCACACCCATGCTTGACTGTTAACCTTTTGTGTGAAACTAAGTCTACGGCTTCCATTAGCGGCATGGAAAACCGACACGGCGCCTTTCTCCACATACACCCTCCTCTATCCGCCCCCCACTCGCCCGTGCTGCAAAACACGGGCTGGCACTTTATTTCTGCAGCTGACGACCATGTAGACGAGGGCCTCGGGCAAGTGACCATGCCTCCACTTGGACGGCCCACACGCTTCATCACACACCAAAGCCTTTGCCGGCACTGCAGTCACCATCTGGGCTCGTCTCGGCTTGCTCTTGTTCCACCGTCCCGGTCGCCGTCGCCGTCGCCGTCGCCGGCACCCGCACCCGCACCCGCACCCGCGCGGCTGTTCTCGCGAACCTCCTTCCGTTGCGCCACAGCCTTCGCCTTCACCTCGTCCTATCCCGCCATCATCAAGGCCGGCTACTTCAGCTCCAACTCCCTATCAGACCAGTCCCCTCTTTCTCAGCAGGCCACGAACGCGGCCTCTGCGCCCAGGCCGGTGGTCACCCCCAGTGTGTCAACAGCAGCCACAAACTCCCACCCTCCTCACCGACGACGACAACCCACGCGCCTTGCAGCCTCAACCACCTCCGTCGCTACCGTCTCCCTCCCACCGCCAATACCACCGCCACCATCATCACCTCCACCACCACCCCACTCCTCCGCCCTCCCCCGAAATGCCTCCGACATCCTCACCTCCCTCGCCGCCTCCCAGCCCGCCGACTCCCTGCGCCGCCACGTCTCCACCTTCCTCTCCCTCGCCAAGCCGCGCCTGACCGTCCTCGTCGTCCTGACCGCCATGGCTCCCTACGCTCTTTACCCCGTGCCCTCCTTCCTCGACCCGCTCGCCGCAACCGCGCCGTCCCTCTCGCCCCTCACCCTCTTCTTCCTCACCTCTGGCACCGCCCTCTGCTCCGCCTCCGCCAACGCCCTCAACATGCTTTACGAGCCCGCCACCGACGCCAAGATGTCGCGCACGCGCAACCGCCCGCTCGTGCGCCGGCTGCTGTCCGCGCGCGCCGCCGCCGCCTTCGCCCTCGCCTGCGCCGCCACCGGCACCGCCGCGCTCTACTGGGGCGTCAACGCCACCGTCGCCTTTCTCGGCGCCGTCAACATCGCCCTCTACGCCGGCGTCTACACCCCCCTGAAGCGCGTCAGCTGCCTGAACACCTGGGTCGGCGCCCTGGTCGGCGCCGTCCCGCCGCTGATGGGCTGGGCTGCCGCCGCCGGCGAGTCGGCGACGGGCGACGGCGCCTTGCGCGAGCTGCTGCTCGCGCCCGACGGCAGCAGCGCCGGCGGGTGGCTGCTGGCGGCGCTGCTGTTCGCTTGGCAGTTCCCGCACTTCATGGCGCTGAGCTGGACGGTCCGCGGCGAGTACCGGCGCGCCGGGCTGCGCATGCTGAGCTGGGTGGCGCCGGCGCGGAACGCGCGCGTGGCGCTGCGGTACAGCCTCGTCTTCGTGCCCATCTGCCTGGGCCTGTGCGCGGCGGGCGTCACGGAGTGGACCTTCGCCGTGACGAGCCTCCCCGCCAATGCCTGGCTGGTCCGCGATGCGTGGCGATTCTGGAAGACGGGCGGCCATGGCGGCTCGGCGCGGGGGCTGTTCTGGGCCAGTGTGTGGCACTTGCCGGCTGTCATGGGCCTGGCGCTGCTGCAGAAGAAAGGCATGTGGCAGAGGGTGTGGGCGAGTCTTGTCGGTGAAGCTGTGGACGAGGACGAGTGGGAGGATGTGGACGGCGGCCATGACGAGGCCGGTGCCGTTCCCGTGCCCGTTCCGGCGCGCATCCCCGTTGCGGATCGAGCGGTGCGGGACTGCGGTTCTTCCATGTGATGGAGCACGGTAGTCGGGCCAGGTCGAGGGAAATGACCAAGCCGCAGAGGGGCCGCATGTGCCACAGCGGGCAGCGTGTGCTGGAGAGACTGTTTCTGCATCTGTCGCATTTTACAGTATGAGACACGTATGAACGCCAATACAACAAACAGACCTACCCGGTCGCGAGGATGGCGGGGCTGAACAACTTCTCCGTCCGCCCAACCAACTGACCCTCCTCCTGCTCAGGTGACGTGCCCAAACCCACTCACTCATAGGCTCAACGTTGGACCAGGAGGAAAGCAAACAGCCTGGCCCCACCCGGAAGGAGCGTGACAGTTGCCGCTGTCGATGTAGAAGGACGTGGGCCACATGATGCCCCCGGCTGAGCTGGTCCGTCGCCTCGAGTGGACGGCTCATTGAACCAATACAAGCAGTCAGTACAATAATCCACCTTGGGCGCTGCGGCGGCGTATCGAGCAATCTACCATTCGCGAAACCATATCATCAGGCCTTTTTGCCTCTCTGCGGAGCCATCCACCAGAGCACCGACTTTTATGTTCACGCATCCGGCACTACTGATCCGCCTCACCCACCGTCTCCAAGCAGGGCACCTTTGTGAGCAATGGATGGGTCGTGGTATCTGGTCGAAAGTGGCGGGGCCAAAGGTGTATCGAGCGAGCGCATCACGAGCTTGGCTAGACTTCTGAGCCGTTGTTGATTCAACCTCCCCTGCAAGGCTGCCGGTCCCTCATCATCCATACAGAGAGCCATGGGATGAGGTAGGCAAGTATGGAATCACTGCCCATGCTCACGACCAACCTGGGCAGGACTAGGACGAGACCTGGGGCGGACAACCTCTGGATGCTCAGAAACACGACAGACGCTGCACATCACACAACGAGGGGTCGGACCACCCGACCGAGACTCTAACAGTGAATGGCTCATCTCGTACAAGCACATTCCGCCTTCTCAGACAGGCTGTCTATCTAAGCTACGATACATGACAAGCCTCTCCCATCATTCAAAACTGGCAATTATCCCCCGATTTTCTCAGGGTCCCCGAGTCCCAATGGAACAAAACACCGCTTCTATCTTCCCAGCTCAAGCATATCGCACATTGGGGCCGAGCAGGTCAACATGATCGCCAAGTTTCGCAAGAACGCCGTTGGCCCTTACTTGGTCCTGTCCCTTTCCCTGTCACAGTTGGTTGTCTGACGGACGCCCCAAATAAGCCCTTTGAAACGCCAATTCCGCTGCTGCCGTGCACAGTGACGCTGGTGGTGATGATGCCCTTCGTCTGGTGCACCAAGATGATGTGTGGTGTAATGTTGACGACTGACAAAAGGAACGAGCTTCATGATGATTTGGTGATGATAGATGATCTCGATGCGTGGATATACCATGCATATCGCATAGGCTAACGAGGGCACAGCGTGACCAGATCGACATAAGGAAATTGGAGAGGGACAAAGGGAGAGAAGAAGAGAGGCGAGCAGGACAACGCGGAAAGCAGGATAGGGGAGACCAGACGAGGAGAGCAGAAAAACGAGGGAAAAATACCAAAACAGCCACACCGCACTAGACACACACAAACGCAACACTCAGTTTTGCGCGCTCGGTCGATTTATGATCGAGTCAATGCCCATATCCACGCTCGGCATTCTCGGCACAGGCGCCATATAAGGACTAGAACTCTGGCTGTGCGCCTGCTGCTGCGCGTCATGCCCATACCCAGTCGTCGAGCTGCTGACACTGCTCGAGTGGCTGTGGCTGTTGTGCGACGGGTACTGCTGCTGGTGCTGGTGTTGTTGCGGATGCAGGCTGTATGCCGAGTGGTGGATGCCGTTGCCGTTGCCGTTGCCGTTGCCGCCGACGCCGGTGGTGTACGAGTGCGCACCCGCGGACGCGGCGCGGCGGTCGGGGGAGCCCCATGGATCCTCGGCGTCCATGTCCTCGCCCGGCGTCAGGCCCTCCATGCTGATCCCACTGTCGTCGTACGGGTCAGTGAGCGGAAGTCCTTGCTCGATGCGGTCGCGGCGGGCGCCAGCGCGGGCGTGGCCTTGGAGGTTCTTGAGACCGTTTGACATGCACTGTGTATACATGTGCGTTAGTCTAACTGAGGCTGGATAGAAAAAAACACATGAGAGGCCATGCGTGCCTTTTGCTCGACAACATTCCACTTCTCACCAGTCCGCTGAGCCAGAGGGGCCCATATTTCCTTGCGCAGCTTCATATACTCCTGGGCAATGGTCTCTGTCTTCCGGTTGTCCCAGTCATCGGCCCCCTTGCGCTCCATCAGTCGCTCGTGGCGCTTCCGGCAGGCATTGGGGGTCTTTGTGAGGAAGTAGTTCTGCTGGATCTGGGCCCAGTTCTGGCCGCTTGCGCGTGCGCCCAGCAGCGTCTGGTCATCGTTGGCGTTCCACGCCCCCGACGAAGCGCGGTGCTGAGTGGGTAAGGATGATTGCGGGACGCGTGTCTGCGGGTCGGGAGTGAGGTGGCGGTATGAGGAGATGGAGCTGTGGTGGCTGTGGTGGCTGTGGTGGCTGTGATGGCCGCCGACGGGGTGTGTGGGCGGGTGCATCATCAACGGGGCCACCGCGTAGGGCTCGTAGGAGGGTGCCAGGGAGGCGGTCATCGGAGGGGCGGAGGCGTTGATGCTGCCGTAGTAGGCATCTGTGGTTGGCATCTGCCGGGTGCTGTAGTAGGCCATGGTCTGTGCTTGTGCTGGTGGTAGAAAAGATGGCATCTGGGGCATCTCGTGGTGGGCTTGACGTATGGGATGAAATGAAGGGCGATCTCGAGGCGATCTCGAGGCGATCTCGAGGGTAGGGTCGTTGTCCTGGCCCGGCAGGGCAGAGGTGTGGAAAGAATACCCAAGGTGGCAACGATTGGCACCAGGGACGTGGTCCGGCTCGTTTCGTCTCAAACGAAGGATAGACCGGCAACGAAGAGACTGACTGACTTGTTTCTTCTTCTCGGAGAAGAAACTAGGAAAGAGGGAGAATGATGATGATGATGATGATGATGATGATCAACGGACCTAGGAAACAAGGAAATGAGAAAAAGAGGGAAGGAAACAGAAAGCGCGATGAGATACGGGGAGGAGGAGGCTTTCGATGTCGGACACTTGGAATGAGGAG
>JASMMZ010000001.1:13490544-13579178 GCA_038502455.1 Anisogramma anomala
GAGGAGGAGGACAAGCAGAGGGATCAGGAGGATGATGTTCCTCTCTCTGCTGGTAAAAATACATAAAAATACATGCACAGGATCTGACTTGGCATCATGACAGGCCCAGGTGAGATGGAGACAACTGCCAGACCAGATGGAAGTGGCAGACGCGCCCGCGCGCCCACGCGCTCGCGCCCCGGCGTGTGGTGGGTAGCAACCAGGCTTGAGGAGGGTATTGCAGAGAGCTCGCTCGGATGGCGGTTTGGCTTTTGAAACCGGGGAGCTGTAGGAGGGAAGAAGCTGTGGCCATGAAACATGAAACAGGACCCGAGCTGTGTGGTGAGCTGTGGAGCTGGAGCTGGAGCTGGAGCCAGGAGCTGGAGCGAGCAGAAGCCGGTTGGCGACATTGGCTGGCACGTCAGCTTTCGTTTCGGAAAGGCGCTTATCTGCCAGTGGGCGGCTAGAATGGGCCCAGATAGCCTATAGGCCAGCGAGCCGCCAAGGAACGGCGGCTACAGTACCTTCGAGGCGGCCGCCGACAGTAAGCCGCTACTTGGGCGACCACTCACCGAGCGTCAACTGAGGCGACTGCATGCAGAGCCGCTGGCAGCGCCCAAAATGGCGCGCGTCTAAAAGCCGCATGTTCTCCCCTTGTCTTACCAGCATCCTTCCTCCCAACACCACATACCGTAGCAGCAACTGTTGAGGTTTTTATTGTACCATTATACATTTGATGGACAACCTATATATTTACCACGATTTTCCAATATGGTTAGGACATTATTACTATGTTCTCTGAGTTTGCATATGCTTTAGATTGATATATGTAGTTATAATTATATATCCCTATAGTTAGTAAGCGGTTACACTGCAGGATGCACTCTTGAAGAGTGAACAATAACGTGTTACGCTGCAAGGTACACTCTTGCAGAGTGCACGATAACGTGTCACGTTGCAAAATACACTTTTGTAGAGTGCATAATAGCGTGTCATACCCCAGGAGGGACGTTGGCAGAGTGTATGGTAAAGTGTCACACTCTAAGTAAAAGCTTATAAGCTCTTACCTAAGGTGTACACTATCCGGATACCTCTTTTCTCTCTAATCTAACTATTAATCATTGATACTATTCTATCTTCTACTTCTTGCGTTAATGTATAAAGAAACCTTACTAACACTAATTAATAACCGATTCGGTTAACTACAAACAGCTTGAAGAAAAAACGAACCTAAGTTAAATACTTATAACGGAATATTATAACGGTCCCAACTATTCCGTATTCTAATATTACGCTTTATAAAAATATACAGGAGTATGAAAAGATTATAAAACGTGAAGTAACTTTAAAAAAGAAATTTTCAATACGAAATTATTAATTCGGTTAATGCACTTTAATTACCAAAAACTACATTACATTATCCGTTAACTCGGTTGACGCCTTAAACGTATATGGGTACTTTTTAAAGAGTGTTTTATCACGTATTGGCTATGTAAGCCATGAAGTTTCGGAATCTTTCGTTAAAATCTATTCGAAATTAATTTTGAAAACACTTCAGCAAATTTAAAAAGCATTTAAAATAACTTTTATAAAGTTTCAGTAAATTTGGAAAACGTTTAACGTAATATTTAAACTGGTTACATACATTTCGAAAGCGGTTAAAACAATTTTTTGGACGTCTTCAATAAGACAGCAAGCTTTGAAATCAACTTTCTAAATACCTATATAAATATACATCAAACGCTTAAAGTACTTTTTGAAACGCTTCGGCATATTTCGCGAACGCCAGAAATAACATTCGAAGCGTTTACTATAATATTTTAATCCTTATATACTGATTCCACACTTTAAACACCTATTTTTCTCATATTCGCCCTATATTAAACTATTTATTCGAGTTATTATTTATGATGTTTCCATTTAATAATTACTTAAATAATACAACATTTACAAACGTTAAATGATTGGTTGAAAACGCGTGACTAGTTCGTAATTACGTTTCATTGACATTTAATTTAAATTAGTAAATGTTAAAAGCATTATTTAGTTCGTTTAAACATATTATATGTGTATTTCATTTCCGTATTATACTCTTTTACTTGTCGATCTATTTTAAAACCTCATTTAAATACACTATCTTAAATATACAGAAAACTCTATCAATACGTTTCATTTGTATTAACCCCCTACATACGATAACCTCACTGCTATAGCTCCACTAATAATAAGCTCGAATATAGCTCATAAATACATAAACATTTTACTCTAATATACAACATTTCCAAAAAAAATAGTTTACAAATGATTAATCTAAACTTGTATTATAATATTATCGAAAAGCTGGTAAAAATACAAACCCTTATACGGTAAACAAGTATATTATTAACGTGATTTTTCTCCATAAAAAAGCCTATGGATAGGGTATATTCGATATTTTTTGAGGTAAATTG
The DNA here is from genome assembly GCA_038502455.1 of Anisogramma anomala. Classification (NCBI taxonomy): domain Eukaryota; kingdom Fungi; phylum Ascomycota; class Sordariomycetes; order Diaporthales; family Gnomoniaceae; genus Anisogramma; species Anisogramma anomala. The sequence goes on from JASMMZ010000001.1 coordinate 13,492,974, forward strand.
TTACATTTAATACGGAAAAAATAGCATACGATATACAATTCAATCTCCAAAGTACTACGAGTAAAGTTACGAAACAGAAGAATTAATATTCTAGGTGACAGAAACGGCCGCATTAAAAAAACTGTATTTACTCCAGTCTGATTAATCAAAATGACAGACTGGAAAAATGAGGAGGTGTTATAGACGTATTTTGTGAAAAGATGTTGGCTGGCGGAATACAATAAACAAATTATTTAGAAAATACGAAAGAAAATCTTAAAACAGAAATATTCCACGTAGGTAAAACATAAAATGATCCAAAAGACTTACCGCACTCCATAAAAAGCAGACGGATTTTGAGGAACCGACGAAAAAGGCGAAAAAAACAAGAAAGTTATCTACTACTAGAGTTAAATACAGACATTTTCTAAAAAGATCTTTTAAAAATAGATATAAACCAAACGACTTCCTAAATACATTTAACGCCCTTTACGACCGTATTAAAAGCTCTCTTCATAGGGAAAACGACGTTGTTTAAAAATAAATAAGTGGTAACAAACGACTATATAAACTTTGCGGCCCAGTATCCCTAAACTACAACTCATACCACAACCTCCTATCATACTAGTTTCTTACTAATATAAGTAATATTACCAAACTTACAAACTTTACCAAATTATGAGACAGGTTCGAGAATTATAGTGGCGAACTTTATAACGTTCTTAATAACAAAATCCGTGCAATGTTAAACATTTATAAAAGATGAAATATTGAACCTTTGCAATTTTATGAAACTTTACTCAGTATATTAATTATTCAAAGAAGAGCATAATATATGTTATTACATAATATAAGTGGATACGTTTGCGGAATATTATAACCGTTTCAAAATTTATTTTGATACGGAAATCAATTATAAACTTGACAATAGGAACTAGATGGATATTATATAGAAATCTGTTAATATTTAATAAGAAAATACTGATAAACCATTATAAAAGGTATTCATTACCTTATTAGCGAAATTTGAAAAGTGTTAGGTAGCGTATAAACTAAAACATAGAGGGGATGACTATTTAATTAAGTAGTTATAAAAGAATATTGTAGAAATCTAGATTTTAACCTTACATTATTTTAACCGGAAGAAAACTAGGGTTTTTTCTGTACAAGCTTTAGAACGTTATTTGAAACCTCGATACGCCGATAAGCGAACCTTGGATTAAAGTTTATGACTGAGAAAGCTAAAAACTAAGGCTTATAAATTACGAAAACTGTGGGTATTTCCATATATCCCTATAGTGAGTAAGTGGCTACGCTGTAGAGTACACCTTTGCAGAGTACAAAGTAACGTACCACTCTGTAAGGTGCATTCCTGCAGAATGTATGATAGCGTGCCACTGCCCAGAAGAGAGATTAGCAGAGTACATGGTAAAGTGTCACTGCCTAAGTGAGAGGTTATAACCTCTCACCCGTAGCGTATACTCTTCAAATACTTCTTCTACTTTTGAAACTTATTTTTACTACTACAATACAAATCTTTTTGATTACTCTTCTGTTACGTTAATATACTAGAGACCTTACCAATAAAAGCGGACCTCATCGAAACGATTTACCACGTTTTAAATCGATGATTGAAAGTATATCTAAGGTATAAGGATTATAAAAACACCAAATGCGGTTATAAAGGAAATAAATACAAAAAACGGAGCCTCTGAAACCAAAAATAAAGCGGGTATTAGCGAAGGCACTCCTATATCTTGATACGAAACTTACCATGCATATTACTATATATATAAAAGAGTATATAAAGTTTCATAGAGCCTTAAAAACGATATATTATATATAATGAAGTCGTTTATTAATCAATCAATCATTTGGTATATGGGTAAATTTGGATTGAACGATTATTTTAGGTTGATTAACTACTTGAACATCAAATAAAATTTGATTTTATAAAGTATAAAATCGATTAAAAATATATTAGAAAAGATTGAAACGTTCAACTATATAAATTCACCTTTGGAGAAACCGATTCGGGGGTAGAAAAAACTTATATAACGATTTAAAATAAGAAAAAGAATTAACGAGTATTTCTAGGCCTAAAACATACCTTATTACTATATAACGCAGGCGTGAATGCCGAAAGAGGCGTGTTAAACGTCCATATAACGTCTTAATTCACGTTCTTTAACAAATATAACGATTATACGGAATTATGCTAAATATCGACGTAATAGAAACGTTGACCGTTAAAAAACGATAATTCGATGTTTTCATAGCAAATTTTTCTAAATTCCAACTTGATAAAATAAAAAAGTATCCGAAAGTTTTATTCAACAAAGATAAGGTGTTCTTATTTAACATAATAATAGTAAATATACGATTCTTGCCGGTCAAGTTTCATGTAATGAATTTTGAAACATTATTTTAATTTTTATTGGATAATATAAATCATCCTGGAATTAAAGTAAAGAATATATAAAATTTACTCGTTCGCATTTTATACAATATAATCATGTCTTTTCATTTGAAATTTGGATACCTATGATTTTTCTACAAAGCGCGTATAATTGAAATTGTTTATTTAATACAATCAAAATTAAAAATATTATACCGACAATTTAGGCACCCGGTTACGAAGTGCTTTTTACAGCTTTTTGACGTAACAAGTTACGCGAATATGAGAAAGTAAGCTTTGAAGCTTATAGAAAAGTTTTACTAAAAGTTCCAACTATATTTATAAACTTTACGGTGGTTTAAATTCCGTTTTGAAAACAACGTATACTTAAATTACGAAGTTATTGTGAATATTATATACCTTAACAGATAACTTCTTTTTTATATCGTCAACTTCGTAATATTATTTTAGGCTGCGAAATTTACGTAGAATGCTTACGTAATAGATTGATAGAGTATTTTGATTAATTGTTAAACTAACGTTTGTTTTGGGTCTTTAGATTAGATTACTTACGACATGGAAATAGTTTTCGATTCGACTAAAGGTCGAACCAAAGTAAAGATAGCCGGTATCAAATATAGGTAAATACTAGTAAAGGCGTTTTGGGGTATTGGAAAGCGTAAACAGTATTACGAACTATTTAAAGGAATGTATAAGATTTAATCTAAGAAGTTAAAGGGTGTTAGTATAAAAGAATCGATTTTGCAAATAGCCGTAAATGTTATAAATAATACTTTTAACCAGAGTAGCATAATCTCTATACTCCGTGTTTTTAATACTTACCTTAAGGTTTTTGCGAATTCTGTACTATTATCAGCGACAATGCAAAGAGTAAATGTTGTGGCGAAGGTTATGGTAACTTTACGTTCTTTATAGGCCATAAATAATATTTCAAAAACATTGTTCCAAAAAATAGTTTCGAGAAACGGGCGTTCTAAAATTGTAGTTATAATTTGAAATACTGATATCAAAAATAAAAAAGGGATTAATTAGTCCTTAGAACATTAACGGAATAAAAAGATACGATATACTTGTAAACTTACTAAATGGCTCGAATTTTTTTTCGGTGAACGATTATATGTAAATATAAAAACAAAAAGGTGTATTATACAGCCCTAAAAATGAAATCCGATCAATATTACCAACCACGCCATTTTTACAACACCCTAAACGGTCTTTCCTCGAAATTTATGTACCCTTCGGATACCCCTTTACAACCTCCGCTACCTTTCTAAACCAAACAACCTACACCAGCGAGACTGGCACTATGCTACCGAAGGCATCCACTTGATTCAAGGAATAATAAATATTCCAAAGCCTTTATTACAAACTTTTTATCACTTAAAAGGAGACTGTGAACTGTAATTTAAATATAAGACTCCATTTCAAAAGCGTTATTACAGATCCAGATGTCCCTTTGAAGGATTCGATCCATAAAGAAATATCAGCATTAATCGAATAAAGAATTTTTTGTTTTTAAAGGTTTCATATAGAAATTTACGGCGATTATAAATTTTTTTACACCCGGTTAATTCATAAGGTAAAAAACAAAACTGGAATACCTTATAAGAAGAACTTTCTTACAGTTAAGAGGTACAATAATATTAAAAAGAAAAATATTATCACCTAATTGTACGTTTTATAATAGGCAAGTTACCGCTTAATTTTAGAGTTTACTACCTCCTTCAACAATCTCTACAACTATTGGTAGGGCTTTAGACGTTGCAATGTTGTCGATTCGATTGGTCTTCGAAGTAACAGTAGTATTGCATTGGTCAAGTGGTGGATTTATTATTATAGGTTTGGCAGACCGCTAACAAGTTTGCAAAGTAATTTATATGGCCAATTGCTTGGCTCGTGCCCTAGAGTGAAGTGCAATGTACTGCACCCGACTTACACCTAATGCGGTAAGTCACCACGAAATAATACAATCAACTTGCAATGCAGTCAACTTTACTGTAAGTAAAGTTAACCTACTGCAATGTATGTAGTACTATTCCAATACTGGCGGATTTTTAGTTTGTATGCGTACGCTAGTGTGGCTGACAAATCTTTTTCGGTTACCACTAAATTACCTCCTCGTCAACTGGCCAGACCCCTATTAATTTCAATTAACTTCCATACTAAATTGCATACAATTGCATACGAATCAAACTCATTTTACCTTAATTACTCCGTTTACCCAAGGTCCGAGTTTATCAATTCCTATAAAAAGTTTTTTCGCCATAAATCTTTACAGGCTTTCGCTTTAACCATGCCATCCAAACAAATCACCATATTGATTCCTCTGGCAGTATTCCAGTCTTCCAGCATATTCCTGTCCGCAGTCATATAATTTGAGCTTTCCGGGTAGCCTATTAACGTAACCTTCGATACGTATAGTTCGTCTGCTACTGTTCATAAATTTTTTAGGGCTTTATTCAGCAATACCTTTGTTATGACGTTAATAGGATTTTCTTTGTTATCGATTTATCGAAACTCCTTAATCTCCCTCCCTTCATAAGCTTTACTGAATGTTATTACGTCGATTAATAGGCGTTTTTAGCTAATGGTTCCAAACTTCAAAAGGTATTTAAAAAGGCTCTTTAAATTAGTATAAATTACTACTGGGATAAAAGGAATTTTCAACTTCCTGGTAATAAGTTGAAGGGTTTCTTATCGTATTATACCTATATTAAAGCCCATCATTATGCCGTAATCTTCCGATACTAATATATTTCGTATAATATTTTTACATTCAATAGAGGTTTATTAGATTAGACCGTTGATAATATTAAACTGGTTTTCCTATCCTATTTCATTAACAAAAGTTATTAGAAAAACTATTTATAAATATTAGATGGTATCATTTATAAAGGATACGTTCGTAAAAAATATTAACTGGGCCTTTAATAGGTCGATTAAAACTACATTAATCCTATGGTTCAAGTTTCGTATTTACTATTCGAACCTTTTATTTAACCGGTCAAAGTCTTTATCCGTTAGATTTTGTGCGCATTGGGCGATAAATAGGTCGTAAAAGGCTTTCGGTTAGTATAATATAGTAATATAGCTGCCTCTAATACGTTATTCTAAGTATCATTAAGCTCTAGTCTCGTTAGTTTTGTCAATTATAACTAAAACAGCGCCTTAGCCCTTTTATTGAAAGCTAAAGCCGGTATTAATATTAAATATGCGGATTAACGATTGATTAAAGATAAGTTGGTTGTTTTTCGTTAACGTCGTTACCGGCTTACAATTTCAGAACTTAAAGTTTTTAATCGTTTTCTATTTTAGTGTTATAAAGCTAGCCTTTTTGATGAAAAGGGTATCGTTAATTCATATATTTACTATTCTGAAGTCCATTTTTTATATTACTAACAAGTACAGGTTGTACGTAAAAGACTTAGTCGTTAACCGGAATTTAAAGTAGAGCTAATAGGTTACAAATTAATAAAATCATATTTTAATCAATTAGTATAATAGATGGATATATTGTATTACCATGTCTAAAAAGAAAATAGCACCGAGTTTTTGTAATAGTTTTAATAATACGATTTGTTATAAATCTATTATTGATTACGTGTAGGCTTACTTTATATTACAGCTATTAAACGTGAACTTGCCTCTAGTTTTGGTTAATAAACTTATCATTAAAACGATTATTAAACGTTACCGATTATGTAAAGATTTATTTTTTACCTTTATTATCGGATCTTCAAGCGATTAAACGTGATTTCTCGTACGGTCGCCTCGTAATCTTGCCGTTAACCTCGTAAATAATCCTCGACTTAAAGATTGTAACGTTTAGATTTAGAGGTTAAAGTCGATTTTCGTTACGAATTGTATAACATTTCGGGTTAGTAGGCTATCAATCTTAACCTTATCGCTTTTTTGAAATGGTTTGCCAGAGGTTTTAATAATCTTTTGTGTTTGGAGCTTTAGTATTAAGTCTTTATTATCCTTCTCTTTTCTTTTTACCTAAATAATATTGTAAATACGGCCTGGTATATATTCCGTCTTTTCAACGTTTTTCTTTTTCAAAGATCGTTCGCATTAGTGATATTTTATTGGTTTATTAATAATGGGTGGAGGAGGTTTGTATTAGCTTAGTCTTTTGGCTTAAAGGGCTTAAGGGTTTTTATCTTTAGTATCTCTAATGTAAGGTTTAACCTAAGTGGTTCGAAAAGTTATAAGACTGTTAACAGTCTCGATAATTATTTTGGAGTTCGTGATATTTAATATCTTATACGGGCCCTCTTAATTACCTAGCTTTCGCTACACTAGAAATTTACTTTGTAATAGAAAAGTAAGTACGTCTATTGTTGAAGGGTTATTTTTAGTGTTAAGGATGTTATTGAGTTGATGGCATGCCGATTCTATTCGCAATTTTATTAAATATTTGCTATAGGCTGCAACACTTTTTTAAATACTTGTCGAAAGTGGAGACTTACTTGTTAGGCGTAGATACACTCCAAAGAGTAGGAGCTTTGGCACCAATCTATTAGGGCTTATAGTATCGTTAAGACTTTTTACTACTATCTGTAAACGTGCCTCTAGATCTGTAAAGTTTCTAATTTCCAACGTAAGGATATTGTACGTTCGGATAAGTATAGAGTATACTCTTTTAACCTTTCTAATACTTTAGTAAGCTTTTACAGGTACCTGTTTACATTAAATACCCATTATCTTGGCATCTTTTTAAAGCTCCATCGTTGTTGGTAGGCCTTAGAAATTGTAACGTTGTCGATTCGATTGGTCGAAGTAATAGTAGTATTGCAGTAGTCAGATAGTGGATGTATTTTTTTAGGTTTGGCAAACCGCTAGCTGGTCTGCACTGTAATCTGTATAGCCAATTGCTTAGCCCGTGCCCTAAAGTGAAATGCAGCATACTGCACTCGATTTACATACAATGCGGTAAGTCTCTACAAAGCAATACACTTAAATTGCAGTATAGTTAACTTTACTGTAAGTAAAGTTTACATACTGCACTTCATGTAGTACTTTTCCAACACTGGCGGCTTTTTAGTTTGTATGTGCGCGCCAGTGTAGTTAACCAACCTTTTCCGGTTAACGTTAAACAGTGGTCTTGTACCCCTTATTAATTCCAATTGACTTCTCTACTGGATTACACCCAATTGCATTAGAATTACCCCCATTTTAACCATTATTACTCCATTGCACCGAGATCCGAGTTTATTAACTTCTACAAAAAGTTTTTTCGCCACAGACTTTTGCAAGCCTTTACTTCAGCCGTGCCACTTAAACAGATCACCATTATTAATCCAGTGGCAGTCTTACAGTCTACCAGTATATCTTTATTCGATATTACGGAATTCAGGCTTTCAGGGCGGCTTTTTGATATAGTTCTCAATATATATAATTAGCCTATTGTTATCTACAAATATTTTTAAGGCTTTATTTAGTAATATCTTCTTTATAGCGTTAGCAGGATTATCTTTGCCATCGATTAATCGGAACTCCTTAATTTACTTCCTTTCGTAGGCTTTACGAAGTACTATTACATCGATTATCAGGTGTTTTTCGCTAAAAGTTCTAAGCTTTAAAAGGCATTCGAAAAGGCTCCTTAAATTGATATAAATTACTACTGAAATAAGAGAAAATTTCAGTTACCCAATAATAAGGTCAAGGGTCTTCTATAGTATTATACCATAGATCTCAGATACTAGTACGCTTCTTATAATCCTTTTACATTTAACGGAGTTTTAGTAAATTAGACTGCTGATAATACTAAACTAATTTTTCCAACTGTCCTCGTTAACAAGGATCATTAAAATGCCTATTTATAAGGATAAGTCGATGTTATTTATAAAAGACACGTCCATAAAGATTATCAACTGAGCTATTAACAAGTAGATTAAGACTATATTAATTCCGTGGTCCAAGTTTCGCATTTGCTACTCAAGCCTCTTATTTAGCTGGTTAAAGTCTTTATCAATTATCTTTTATATTTATGTTACGATATAAAGATCGTAAAAGGTTTTCAGTCAATGTAAGGTAACAATATAATTACCTCTAACACGTTATTTTCAGTAACGTTAATTTTTAACCTCATTAGTTTTGTCAACTATAGCCAAAACAACGATTTGATCTTTTTAGCTGAAGTTAGGACTGTTATTAATACTAAACACGCAAATTAACGATTTATTGAACTTAAGTTAGCTACCCTTTATCAATGTCGTTACCATTTTATAATTTTGAAACTTGGAATTTTAAGTCGCTTATTATTCTAATATTATGAAACTAGCTGTTTCAATAAAAAAGTTATCATTAACTTATATACCTACCTCGTCCAAATCTTTCTTTTACGTTACTAATAAATACGAATCGTATATTAAAAACTTTATCGTTAACCGTATTTCATAATATGACCAGTAAGTTCAAAACTAGTAAACGCTTATTTAAACTAATCCATAAAATGGATGAATATAATGTATTACCGTGCCTAAATGGTATATGGTACGAAGTTCCGGTGGTAATTCTAATATTATAGTCCGTTGTAAATCCGTTACTAACTACATATGAGCTTACGTTATATTACAGCTTTTAAATATAAATTTGCATTTAGCTTTAGTTAATAAACTCTTTATTAAAACGAGCACTAAACGTTATTTAATTTTTTAACTCGTTAGCGACTATATAAGGATTTAGTCTTTGCCTCTATTACCGTATTTTCAAACGATTAAACGTGATTTCTCGTACGGCTGCCCCGTAGTCTTACCTTTTACTTCGTAAATAATCCTCGATTCAAAAATCGGTTTTCGACATAAATTATATAACCCCTCAAATTAATAGGCCAATAATTTCGACCTTGTCATTTTTTCTTGAAGGATTTACTAAAGGTTTTCATAATACCTTACATTAGAAGATTTAATATTAGGTTTCAGTTATCCTTTTTTCCCTATTTACTTAAGTAGTATTATAAATACAGCTCGGTATGTATTTATTCTTTTTAACATTTTTCTTCTTCGGAGGTCGTCCGTGTCGGGGACGTTTTATCGGCTCATCGATAACGAGTAAACGAGGTTCGTATTATCTCGGTCGCTTAGCTTAAAGGGTTTAAAGGTTTCTATTTTTAGTAGCTCCAATATAAATTTTAACCTAAGTAATTCGAAAAGGTATAGAGTTATTAACAGTTTTAATAACTACTTCGAAGTTTATAAAACTTAATATCTTATAAGGGCCTTTTTATTTCTCTAGCTTCCGTTATACGAGGACTTTACATTATAACAGTAAAATAAGAACTTCGATTGTTAAAAGGCCGTTCCTGGTATTAAGGGCGTTATTAATCTAAAGACGTACCTATTCTCTCCGCAATTCCATTAAAGCTTCATTATAAGCCGTAGCAAGTTTTTAAGTACTTGGAAAGTGCGGAGATTCACTTATTAGGCATAGGTACATTCCGAAGACTAGTAGCGTTGGCACCAAGCCGTTAAGGCTTATAATGTTGTTTAGGCCTTTTACTACTATCTATAGGCGTACCTCTGGATCCATAAAGCTTTTAATCTCTGACGTAAAGATATTATATACTTGGCGAAGCAAATAGTATACACTTTTAACCTTTCCAATACTATAATGAACCTTTATAGGCACATATTTACACTAAATACCCATTATCTTAACATATTCTTAAAATTCCGCCGTCATAAAGTTGGTACTGGTATCGTAAATAACAGCGTTAGGTGGGACTAGGTACGTGTTAATCTATTGCATCCTTAGCTTTTCCCATGTATTTTTTACTGAAAAGGACTTTAGGATCTTAGTCCTATGAAAAAAGGTTGCAGAGTTATTAATATAAAGAATAAGCTTGTTATATAAGTAGAATATATTCATAAAGATGTCGTGCTTGAAATTATCATCGTATTTTTATATAAACTTAAATTTTCGAGGGGTTTGGATATACGTTTGGTAATAGTAGCAATTCTTTTAATAGCTTTTAAGGCAAAATATTTCACATCTTTATATTTTACGGATTTTAAAACTTTATATAACTTATTAACGGCTAAATGGTTTTAATACCGGTATAGTTAACATTTTTTCAACTTTATTAGGTTTAATACTATTGTTTTCAGGCCTTAAAAATGAAATTATAGATACCTCTACTAAAAGGCGAATAAAAACCTTTAGTTTTTTTTAACCAGTTCGTTTACGTTAACGTTAACGTTAATGCCGAGGGTTTTTATATCCTTTAAATAAAGTAAAAAAGAGGTAAGTGACTTGAAGATGTGAAACTTAATTACGTTTATAATAATTTTAAATACTGTTATCCCTAGAAACGATAGTTTTTCGCCTAGGATCAAGCTAACTTTAACGTTATCAGTATCGTAACGATGAATATCAATAGCTATGGTACTTTCCCTTTGTAATGTCACATACTACAAATAGCCTTCTGTTGAGTACCTTATTGCCCCTATGTCTAACATAATACCTCAAAACGTATAGTCCGCATAATAATTACGGAGGTTAAAAGTATATAAGGGATCAGGGGTTTAATTAAGACAAATATAAAGGTCCTTATTACCTAAACGGTACAAAAAAGAGTAATTGATTAGTTATTACGCCGTACAGGATATAGTATCTTTATATTATTTGATTTACTTAAAGGCGTTCATGATATTAATTAGTTCGTCGCTTTGAAAATCAACGATTTAATTCAAGTAATCCTGTTGAAAAGTAATGGGGTATTAGACGTAATATATTGTCTTTTTGTTATTACGCTCGGAAAAAGGGTACCGAGTTAACTAGTAGCTGAACTTTCCATAAATCCAACATCTTTTACTACTATTACGATAATAATATTCTCGGTTAACAGGTCCGCTTAAAGTTTGGGCTTATTAGCGCTAACGTGGTTGTTATCTTTAATTTAAGGCCGAGATTGATAGGCCAAATCTTAGGCATTGTGAGCGCCCATACTTACAGTCGACGTAGTTAACTATCATAAGGTCTTTTTTATCTGCGTTAATAAAGTTGCTAGATTAGGAATACATACTAAACGAATTTGATATACGTGTTATTACAGTAGCAAACGAAAAATGTAACTGGTTAAAAAAGCCTTCATAGGTGGAATCTGGGCGTTATAAGGCGTATTCAAACTCGTTGACGCCCATAATTACTGTCCGTACCTATTTACGAAGTGTGGCTTCACTAACGTAGGCTTTTTCCATTACTTTTTGGCATATTATTATCTTATTAATTATCTCATTCAGCAAATTTATCGGTGTTTCCTCTTTTTTCTTTTTAGCTATTATTATTGTTCATTTTCAATGGTCTAATTTATATGGTATTATGTAAGGTAGACCTCCCATTTAAAGTAGCCCTTTTTGATATCGTAAATTTCGCGAAACGTTGTTATTTGGATTAGGAAGGTTAAGTAGTAATCCTTAACGTATCTTTTAAAAATTCTGGGAAATAATAATTGAAAACCAAAAGACTAAACCTTTATTTCTTTTCAAATGTTTAGAAAGGGCATTATCTTAATATAGAAAAGGTTATAAGGCTTCTTATCGTCCTTTTTTATATCGTTCCAAATCTTAATGAAGTCCGCAAGGAGTTTATAGTTAATATTAACTATTTGAACAGGTTTTAAAGTAAGGTTATGATAATTATCATAATCTTAAATAGTATTTCCTAAAATTTTAAGCTTTGCAGCTTTCTGTTATGATCACACTAAATACCTGTGAGTAAATAGAAGGTGTTAGGGGGTTTATGTTAGCAGTAAGGTAGTAGAAGTAACAAAGGTGTAATATCAAGAAGATGTTTGTTCGTGCTGTAGAATGATCACTAACTGTTAAGCTATTCAGGTGTGTAGACTGAATACTTAGATTGACAACTGAAGAGCTATGAAGGAAATACTATCTATGTGGTGCTGACCGTGTCCTTATATCCCTATCCTTTATACCGTCTTCAGTACTGGACCGCTGGAGTCGCTGTCGGTCCCATTGGTCCTGTATAATCGATTGGACCGCTGTCGGTCCCATCGGTCCTTCCCTGTCCGGGGTTGCTGACATAAGAGAAGTTCCCCGCCTGATTCTAGACTTCAGGCTTTCTAGTGGCGCAGTGTTGCATATTGGTCTGCTTCCTAGCCCAACCTCTGTCTGGGTTATAAAAATTTCGAGGCATAGTGTTAAGGGTAATTGTCAGTTGCTTAACCCGAGGGTTAAAGTCCTATAATAGGACTTGTGGTAGGCTTTCGAGCGTAGGCAAATCTAAAAGGGGAAAGTTTTTAAGGGGTTTGGCGGTTGGATTGCTAAGGGGCTATGGGTACTTAAAGGTTTTGGAAGACCTAAAGATTCTGTGAGGCTTCACGATACTACATAATTAACTAGTGTAAAGCGCCAACGTTAATAACTTTGGCTGAGTTGGCGGCCGTTACTTTACATGCCCTACCGCCGCTAAGAGCGTACTCCACGTTATCACGTAGAGGTATTAAACTGTCAAGCAGGTTAACAGGTTCCTTATTACTAGTACGTAAAAAAGCTTAACTTAGTTAAGGGTAAAGGGGAAGTCCCTTAAAACTTATGTATGGGCGCTAAAATCCCTTAACGCCTTTTCTTTTTCCTTAAGAGTCTTAAGGATTAATGTCTTAAGGGAAGTCTTTTTACTAGGTTAATTCGAAAAAGATTTTCGCCAATCCTAATGGGTTCTTTTAGGGATGTAAATACCATGGCATGTAACCTCCTTCTTTAACTTGGCCCTAACCGTACGCTAGATTATTATTTATATATCAGGAGTTTAGTGGTTGAAAAACTCGTGAAAGTCTTAGAAAGCGCGAGTATCGCAGCCATACTCTTTATCGACGTTAAACTTGAGGATATACTAGCTAAAGTAGTTGATTAGGTAAGCTTTAGTTAAGGTTTCGTCGATATCCGTAATCCAAAGTTATTGGTTGTAGTGGTTAATAAAGATTGATTCGAGGTTCTTAATTGCTTCTTTTCAGGTGGAGTCGGTAATGGCTTCAAAGTGAGCATTTGCGGTAGATATTTTAGCGGTTCGGCTTATATAGTACGTGTAAGGCGAGGGACTTGGTGATCTTAGGCGTAGGGAACTTGGTGTTTTCAGCATGAAACCACATGAGAACTTAGTGACTTGGCGGCTTGGTGTAAAGTCGTGCGACGTGGCTTTTTCGGCGTAACTTAGTGTTTTTGCTGAAAACAGCGAACTAAACGGTTAAATTGATATGAAGGGAGTAAAAAGAGTGAAGTATGGGCAAAAGTTTGGTGTAAAGGGTAAAGTCGGAGGTCGTTAGTGGTAGTAGAAGTCGAAAGTTGTTTGGGGTGAGGACTTAGTCGTTTTTCTTACAGTAGTAGTAGTACCCGCAGTAGTACTGACTTAGTCGTTTGCCAATTTACCGAACTTTGAGACTTCTGACAGTTAATATTAAAGTCTTCAAGAAGGATTAATAAAGATTTCTTGGTGTTTTTCAATAGCGATATCGTCGCTTACTTCTAGATTGCCATTGGAAAACTAATGCAACCTAAAAGTCTTTTCTGTTTTCCTGCCATTAGAAGACTGACGAAATACTAATAAAGGCCTTTCGCAAGAATCTTTCCTCTACCCCAGCGATTGTTTGACTTAGAATGTAACCGGAAAGTAGCTTCTTCTTATACTTAGCTTATTTATGCTTAATCTAATAAGCACTAATCAGTGTTAGTAGACCTTAGATATTGCAACGTTGTCGATTCGATTGGTCGAAATAACAGTAGTATTGCAGTAGTCAGATAGTGGATGTATTATTCTAGGTTTGGCAAATTACTAGCCGGTCTGCACTGTAACCTGTATGGCAAATTACTTGGCCTGTGACTTAGAGTGAAGTGCAGCGTACTGCACTTAACTTACACCCAATGCGATAAGTCTCTACAAAATAATACGCTCAACTTGCAGTACAGTCAACTTTACTATGAATAAAGTTAACCTACTGCACTGCATGTAGTACTATTCCAACAATTGTGGTAAAATTTGTATTAGTATAGTAGACGACAGTATTGGGTGAACCTAGGTACGTATTAATTTATAGTATTTTTAACGTTTAATAGGTATCCTTTACCGAAAAAAAGTTTAAAAATTTAGCCTCGTGAAAAGAGCCACGGAATTAACGATGTAAAGAATAGGCTTATTATTTAAATAAAACATATCGACGAAGATCTTGTAGTTAAAATCCTTATCGTTTTTTAATGTAAATTGAAATCGAAAGGGGGCTTGGGTATACGTTTAGCAGTAATAGCAAAGTTTTTCAATAGCTTTTAAGGTTAAGTATTCCATATCTTTATACCTTACAAACTTTAGGACTTTATATAGCTTTTTAACTGATAGTTGGTTAAAGCGCCGGTATATTTAACATATTTACGGCTTCGTTAAAGCTAATACCACTACTTCCGAACCTTAAAGATAAAACCATAGGTATCCCTACTTAAATTCGAGTGGAAAACTTTGGCCGTTTTTAACCAATTCGTTTGTATTGACATCGATGTTAACGCTGAAGATCTTTATATCCTTAAAGTAAAGTATGAAAAAGGTAGTGGACTTAATTATATGAAACTTAATCGCTTTTATAATAGTTTAAACTACCGTCATCCCTAGTAACGATAGTTGTTTACCTGGTCTAAAGTCAATTTTAGCCTTACCAGTAACGTAACGGTTAATTTTAGTGGCTATATTACTTTTCCTTCGTAGTATTACATGTTGTTAATAGCCTCCTATTAAGTATTTTACTGCCCCTATATCTGATATAATACCTTAAAACGTGTGGTTCGCGTATAGATCGCGAATTTTAAAGATATATAAGGGGTCAAAGGCTTGGTTAAGGCAAAGGTAAAGGTTTTCACCACCTAAACAGTATAGAAAGTCGTGGTTGACTAGTTACTAAGCCATATTAGGAACAGTATTTTCGTGTCACTTAATTTACTTAAGGATATTGACGACGTTAATTAGCTCGTCGCTTTTAAAGTTCGCGATTTAATCTTAGTATTTCTGTTCAGAAGTAGTGGGGTATTAGGCCCAATATTCTGCCTTTTCATTGTTGCGTTTAGAGGGGGGGTATCAAGTTAACCAGTAACCAAACTTACCATAAATCTAATGTCTTTTTCCACTATTACGACGATAGTGTTTAAGGTTAGCAGCTCCGCTTGAATTTTGGCCTTGTTAGTATTAACGTAGCTATTACCTTCAATTTGTAGCCGGTGAGCCAGACCTTAGGCGTTATGAACGCCCATATTTACGGTTGACGTAATTCATTACCGTAAGGTTTTATTCATTTATATGAAGGAAGTTTTCAGTTTAGGAGTATATACTAAGCGATTTTGGTGTACGCGTTATCACGATGATAAACCAGGAACGCAACTGGCTAAAAAAGCCTTCATACATAATATTTAGGTGTTATAAGGCGTATTTGAACTCGCTAACGCCCGTAACTTCTACCCGTAACTGTTCGCTAAGTATAGCTTTACCAACGTAGGCTTTACAACTTACTTTTTGTTATAATATTAACTTGTTAAGCATCTGATTAAGCATATCCATTAGTATTTTCTCCTCTTTCTTCTTCGCTATTAATATAGTTTATCGCATTATAGCTCAATTTGTATAATATTATACGAGGTGGACGTTGTGTTCAAAGTGACCCTTTATAGTATTGTAGATTGAGCCAAACGTAGTAGTTTTAGTTAGAAAGGTTAGGTAGTAGTTCCTGGCGTACCCTATAAATATATTGGGAAATAGTAAGTGAAAACCTAAAAGGGAAATCTCTATCTACTTGCAAATGTTTAAAAAAGGTATTATCTTGGAGCCGAGGAGGTTATAGGGCTTTCCGTTATCTTTCTTTACGTTATTTCAAATCTTGGTGAAATCCGCCGTAAGGAGCTTATAATTAATGTTTACCATTTTGACAGGATTTGGGGGAAGTTTACGATAGTTATCTCAGCTTTAAGTGGTATTTCTTGGCAATTTAAACTTTAAATATTTTAAGGTACAGTGTTAAGGGTCATTACTAGTCGCCTGACCCGAGGGGTGAAATCATGTAATAGGATCTATGGTAGGCTTTCATGTGTAAGTGAACGTAAACGTGAAAAAGTTTTAAGGGGTTTGGCAATTAAATTACTTAAAATCGATAGGTATTTGGAGGTTTTAGGAGGTTTGCCGATCTTGTTTAATTGACTGGTGTAAAGTGCCAATATTAATATCTGTAACCGCGTTATCGACCCTTGCTTCATGCGCCCTACCACCGCTAAGGGCGTACTCCGTGCTATGACATAATGGTGATAGGCTGTTGAGCAGGTTAATATGCTTATTATCTGCGCATGAAGAGGCTTAACTTAACTAAGGGTAAAGGGGAGGTCCCCTAAATCGCGTATAAGGGCATTAAGGTTCCTGAACAACGCTTTTTCCTTTAGGTCGCAGATCTTAAGGGTATTCGGAAACTGGGCTAGGTTGAAGAGTTCTTATACCAGTTTTGTGTTAGCTTCGGCTGGGAAATGGACCTTTAGCCTTTGAAATTCGGCCTTTACTTTTATTTTTACCCATTTTTAAATTAAGGTTCATATATCTATGCCTCAGTTATTAAAGAGATTGTAGAAATTATTAAAGGCTTTATTGAAGTTGTTAACATTATAATGCTTAACGATGTAGTACCCGGTAAAGTTGGTAAGATGTTTTTCTATTGATGTTTTATTAACATTCAGCGCCTAAAGGTTTTTGTCGTAAAACTTGGTAAAAGTAGTTCCGAACGCCATAATTGTTTCTTTTCTAAACGGGTTGGTAATTGCTTTAAGATGAGCGCTTACGGTAGATATTTCGAGGTTTTCGCCTGTGTAAGACTTGGTGGATGTATAGGGTGAGGAACTTAGTGATCATGGGCGGAGGGGCTTGGTGTGAAGTCGCGTAGAAACTTAGCAACTTAATAACTTGGCGTGAAGTCGCGCGATGTGGCTTTTTTCGGCGCGACTTGGTGTTTTCGCTTGGAGTAGTAAACGTGACAATTGAAATGGTATGGGGAGTGAAAAGAGTGAAGTAAGGTAAATGTTTGATATAAAGGGTAAGGTTGAAAGTCATTATTGGTAATAGAAGGCGAAGGTTATTTATTATAGTTGTTTGGCGTAAGGACTTAGTTGTTTTTCTGCAGTAGTAACACCCGCAGTAGTACTAACTTAGCCGTTTGCCAACTTTCTGAACTTTAAAATTTCTGATAGTTAATCTTAAAGTCTTTAAAAAAGGTTAATAAAGATTTTTCAGTATTTTTCAATAACGATACCATCGCTTACTTTTAGATTGCCGTTGTGGACTAACGCAACCCAAAATTCTTCTCTATTTTCCTGCCATTATAGACTGACGTAGTACTAATAGAAGCCTTTTGTAAGAATCTTTCCTCTACCCTAGCGATAACGTAGAGCTTAATAACCGGAAAGTAGCTTTTTCTTCTACTTAGCTAATATGTGTATAACTTAATAAGCACTAATTAGTATTGGTAGAGCTTTAGACGTTGCAACGTTGTCGATTCGATTAGTCTTCAAAGTAACAGTAGTATTGCATTTGTCAAGTGGTGGATGTATTGTTCTAAGTGTAGAAAACTACTAGCCGATCTACAAAGTAATTTGTATTGCCAATTACTTGACCCGTGCCCTAGAGTGAAGTATAGCGTACTGCACTCGACTTAAACCCAATGCGGTAAATCTCCACAAAACAATAAATTCAACTTGCAGTACAGTCAACTTTACTGTAAGTAGAGTTAACCTACTTCACTGCATGTAGTACCATTCCAACAACAACCTTTATTTTAAGCTTCGGAATATTACTTAAGTTTACATATAATTAGCAAAACACTTGAAAAGACTTATTAACGCCTATATACCTGTAAATATCCGAAAATACCATTTCCCTGAAACAATCCTACGCATCCTAAGCCCACTTTATGACCTTGTAACAGCTAATATATACAAATTTAATCCCTATCAAAGGCATTATAAGGAATGTTTGAAAATATCTAAATTAATCTTAAATCTATATTTTACTGATTTCAACATTAAATTTAATCAAATTTACCCTTATTATAACAAAAACCAATAATATACCTATATCATATAATTTAAGTTTTTATGATGAAAAAGCTTCAAAAGATTCAATTTGAAGCGAAGCTTTAAGTCTATGTAATGAAAATCTGTCTGGTTACCTTTAATAGTGTAATAATAACGCTTTAAAAAGGAAATATGAAGCTTTCGTAAAAAGGGTAGTTAAATAAAGCTGTCTTTATTAACCTGACCAGTGTAAAACGGATTAATAAATACAAATATTAATGTGTACGTGGATCATGAGTTGTATTGGTAGTACAACCGAAAACTACGTTAAAATTTTCTGCCGGTATGTAATATTAATTAACACTGTCAGATAATATATATAAAACTTTTAATAAACGCCTCAAACGACAAATGAATAATCTGAAACGCGGCTTTCTTTTTATACTACTCGATATACGTATAGTAAAGCTTTTCATTGTTACCAATGAATTCTTTATGAATAATAAAGATTATGGGTTGCAAATAGGATGTATACTTGTTTAGAGTAACGAAATACCGGTTCCAAATGAATTTATCCTTTGTAATAATGTTATCTATTACAGCTTAATGAAATATAAATAGGTTATTCGAAGTGTTTTAACCTTTAAAATATATAGTATGATGAGAGGATTCGACTTCGGAATTACTATGGCGATGGCAATTAATATTATTATTCTAAACCTTAATTTGAAACCTTTTTTTCTTATGATTTACTCTAAGTTCCTTTCCTTTTACGAATATTTCATTGAACTCGGCATTATAAACGAAAAGCACTTTATAATCGATATTATAAATTTACGTGAGTTGTACAAACAACGTGAAATCAAAGAAACGAGATAGATGGACAAGAATTTAAACCCGGCAGATACGATAACTAAAAACGCTCTGAATAGGATATCAGAAGCACATGTATTTCAAAGTAATCTTTTCATTAACTTTGCTAGAAAGGTTTTACGACTTAACCCCAAATAGGTGTATTATTCATCACACATTTTTTGATTTTTTCATACCTCACACTTGTTGCTTCTCTTTCAAATTTGCCATTTACCATGAGTTTGACATATTATCACTCTTTGTATTTTCTATACACAGCTTTAATGACATATTATTACCTTTTACCTTTATCATTTATCACTTGAATTACGATTTTTTAATAAATATAGTTTTGTTTTTATACAGTTATTTATCCTGTAGCTGGATAAACAGGAAAATGTAAAGGATAATAGATAATCATTTCTCAATAGCAAGGAGGAGGCGGAGGCTATGTTATGTTTGTTCTTGTCTTCGTCCTCTCTATTATGCCGTTGCCACCACTATCGATGCTGCTATCGGCGTTGCTATTAAGAGGAGGGCTCGGCTCCTTAGGCTATATACTCTTAGGTAAAAGATGCGGGGCGGGTTCACCCTCCTTACGATAACGCGAGATAACGTCTTTGAACTTGCCTACGTAGTATATGTGCAAGCTCGCTCGCCAGGCGGTGATAGCGGTTACCGTTTTTTTTTTTAGTCGCCGGTTAATACCTAGTATTAATTGGCCTCTTTTTTTGTCGTTATTAGAAAGTGTTTGTTTTGAAGGA
Organism: Anisogramma anomala; assembly: GCA_038502455.1. Classification (NCBI taxonomy): domain Eukaryota; kingdom Fungi; phylum Ascomycota; class Sordariomycetes; order Diaporthales; family Gnomoniaceae; genus Anisogramma; species Anisogramma anomala. The sequence continues at coordinate 13,513,025 of JASMMZ010000001.1, forward strand.
AGCCCCGAATGAGGTTTTAAAAGAATGAATCATGAATAATTCAATTTCAATTGATACATTAAATGATAGGTAACTTATTGTGTAGATAGTAGATGCGTATAAAGCCATAGTCTACAACTCTGAAACTACCAAAACAGGGATATACCTATTACTTATCCATTTATAATAGTAATAATAGGACAAAAGATACTTGTTTTAACGGTAATCGCTAATAAACTTACCCGTAACGGCGGATATAACATATGGTACGTAAGGTGTGTTGATTTGGCGGCCTATAAACACGAACCCGGGTACGTTGCTTTAGCGTTTTACGCGCTAGAAAGGCTTCGCGGCGTACCTTGGCAAGCCTTGCCTTAAGGCGGCGGGCTCTCTCCGCCGCCTCTACCTTATCTAAAAAACACATTAATATAATACGATTTAAGGGGATAATTATTACATACTGCGCTATAACTCGACTATATTAAACTTTCAGCAACGGGAGATCGTTGCCAGTGATAGGATTTTTACTTGCAACGAAAAGATAAAGTTAATAACTTTGAAAAAACTTTTGTTCCTACATTTAGGGAATGGAAAAGAGAGGAGAAATAGAGAAGGAAGGAGTGAAAGGGGGGTTGGCGATTGAATCGACGGCGGAAGATGCCGGGAAAATAAAGTCTGGGATTAAGGATATATTACTAGTATTAGGAGGGCTGAGGCTCAAGGTGAGGCGGGTTTCGGCAGAGGCGACTTCGCTTTAGCGGCGTTAACGCTTTAAACGGCGCTTTTAACCCCTGTTTTTACGTAATATCTATTGGGAAAACGGTTATGATATAACATTAGTTAGAAGAGAATTTTTTACGAAAGGTCCAAATAATTCATTAAAAATGGGTGGTTCAAGCGAACGAGCTTTAAATATTACATTAAAGGCTTACTTTGGGGATAAATGTACGTTTTTAACAAAAAAGAAGTTTTACCCAAATCGATAACAATATATCTTATACTAACTTCAAAAACACATGATATCAATAATTACACCTTAAAATATATACCTCTAAAAAATTACCAAGCTCTCCAACTAATCTTTTAAAACCTAAGATATTATTACTAAATGAATAATTACAAGTTCAGATAAGTTATACTATTACTACTAAATCATTGATTAAAGGTTCAGACAAGATGAATTGTTACTACCGAATTATAAATAAGGAGCGTATCAAAAAGCAACAAATTACCTGTAGAGATATAATTATACATCATTATAAATAGTAATCGATTACGCTATAGGATGTACTTTTGTAAATTATATGATAACGTGTCATACTGCAAAATGCACTCTTTCAGGGTGCATAATCGCGTGCCACGCGCTAGGAGGAACGTTGACAGAGTATATAGTAGGGTGTCACACTCCGGATGAGAGATTATAATCTCTTAATTGAGGCATGCACTCTCTAGATGACTCTTCCCCCTCTCATCTAACTATAAATCATAAATACTATTCTATCTTCTACTTTTTACGTTAACGTATAAAGGAAACTTGCCGACAATATAGTTATCTGTGTGTTTACATTTTATATTACTTTTAATCTGATGATAAACGTTTAGAATAAAAAAATTGCACTCTTATTGCTAATTATTTGTTTGTATTGTTATTTTTGAAAAGTATTTATATAACTACAATCCAAACAACAATCACTTACCTAATTGTACTTTTTCTTCAATGTTTTTACGAATTAGATTTCTCGAAACAATGATAATAAATTGTATACCTCGTAATATAGGATATTTATAAAATTTTGAAAATTTGTGTGGAGATTTGTCTTAATTTACCATAAATATTTGATTAGAAATCATTGTGAATTATTATAATTACTATTAAATATAATTTGTTACTCGAATATTTTCAGGTTTTAATTCAATTTCAAAAAACCAAACTGTGTTATCATATTCGTTACCGCTTTTTAATAGACTCGACCTTTCTTATTTTCGTCATGTATTTCAAATGTTTTATATGTTGATTTTTTTATCACATGTACTATTGTAATCGTACGAATTGCAGTGCAGTGAGTCAAATTTACCTATAGTAAAGTAGTTTATACTAACTACAAGTTGAGTGTATTGTTGTGTGTGAGCCTACAGTATTGGCTGTAAGTCAGATACAGTATGTACCTAATTCACACTAGGGTATGAGCCAAGAAATTGGCCATACAAATTACTATGCAGACCGGCTAGCGGTTTGTCAAACCTAAAACAATATATCCACCACTTGACTATGCAAAACTACTATTACTTCGACTAATCGAATCTACAACGTTGCAACATCTCAAGCTCTACCAACATTTACCTCTTTATTTACTGTAATTAATATGAGATAATATGTCAAATGAATTGGTTTTCGTAATTAGAAACTTATAACCTATAAATGCATTGTATTTATTTATTAAAAAAACTGATTTATGATGGATCTAAACCATGTATTTTGGCTAACCATGATACTATAGTAGTTATTTTAGTCACGTCTATTTAATGTAATATTTCCTTTTTTTTAAATAACACTTCATATATATGAATTTTACTGTTTCTGACCTATAATTGTTGGAATTCTCTCGGAAAACATCAATTAACTAACATTAATGCAGCACCAGTTGCTTCGACTACAATTATTCGAATCGACCACGTTGCAATAATAAAGATCTACCAACATAACGAAAATAGTTAAACTTGACTTATTATTAACCCTTAACCAATAGTATCTTTATCATTTAATTCTTAAAAACTTACACTAGACCAATATCATCTTATATATAAGAGTATTACTCGAAAGTTTTCTAAATATTTAATGCTTATGCTCAATTAGTCGTATTGATATAGGCGTTTCATAACGTTCAAACTATTATTATATTATTTAAAGTTTTAATGTTTAATATATTGGATTGAACTCGTAGCATTGCGTTCTCCAAGAAATCTTTATCCAAGTAATTTTAAAAAAATCTATAAAAAAACTACGTAATTATATAAGTTTAGGCGTATATTAATGAATTAGTATTTTACTTAATTTTGTAAAGCCATTTAAAGAAGATGCTATTTACGTCATAGGTGAATTCAGCTCGAACTCAGTTCAAATATTTAATATAAGTAAATTGTTATTTAGTACTCCAAACACCACTAAATTTACATAATGTCCTCCTTAAGTTACTTCAATATATTAAGCTAACAGTAAAGAGAAAATTATGGCGCCATTAACTCAAGTCAACGCCTGTAATACGTTATTCCAATTTGCTTGAAAATAAGCTAAATTTAAACATTTAATTATAGTTTTTAATCTAGCCTTTTTAAAAGTCTTTACTACTTTGCTGTTAAATCTTGTAATTATATCATCCAAAGTGTGAGGGCGTTAATGATTGCGTTCAATGCGACTGGATATTAAGAGATAAATATAGATAAGCGATTTTTGGGTAGTTAGTTATAATCTACAGTTATATAGATAGTTTATCTATCTTATACTGTTATAAGAGAACGAATTTTTACTTTAAACCCCATTAGCTTAGAGTTTATCTTATATATAGTAAATTGGATATCGAATTTGCTACCGTAAAATGAAATCACATTTCGTAATATAAAAATATTGGCTTTGCGAGGTTATAGGCAATTATTGGTAAGGAGGGCGCCAGTATCAAGTTTGTTTATAACCTAGTCTTTTAATGTTTTACGTAATAGTCTAGGCGAGCCGTTAACCTTATGACTAGGGATTTAAAAAGTTTATTTAGTTTTCGTTCCTAGTCGAATCAGGGGTTTCATAACGCCTACACTTGTTTCGCGTTTTTATACCAGTACCTTAAATGTGATAAAGTCTAAGAAGTGATTTTTTTAGGATCTGTAATTCCACTAAATTTTTACCTGCGCCAATATCGACGCATATGGAAACGTTTTAGCTTTTATTCGCAATATATTGACGGTCACGTACGAAGATTTGTAATTATTTATAGATATCCATTTCTATGATAGCCTTGGTATCGACAGTATGAATGTCAATAATGTTTAAATCTTCAAAATTATCAATAATTTCGTTTAAGTTTGGCTCGTCAGCTTAATGTAACTGCCTGCGTATAATAAAAGTGATGATAGTACCGCGAGCTAAATGGCTTTTCAGGTAAGTAAATAATTAATCACGCGATTTAAAAGACTCGCAATAATAATTGTAAATTCTCTTACTTAGCTTAAGTATCTCCATCACATTATCAACGAGAGATTTTTCTAAATACGTGAAGAAAGAACGTTAGGAAGCTCCTAATGACTACGAGATCTAGTTATTGTCAGGAACCCAATGGACATCGTGAATACGATAGTTGCGGTCACAGCGGCGTTCATAACTACCTCGGCAGCAATCACGGCTGCCACGGCGGCGATTACGACTGCCACGATATTTTTGATCTTCTCTTTTTCCGCGATCTCGTTCTCGCTGCCTTTTGTCTCGTTTTTGCTAAGAGAACAATTCTTATCGTACCGATTCTCATGGCGTTGATGATCTTGTTTACGGTCTTGGTAACGGTTATATAAACGACCGTAACCTCGACTTTGAGCTTCGTAACAGTCATTGAAGTAACGAGTATTTTTATATTTCTTACAAGTATTTTTGCGGTTACCGTGAGAATCTTAACGCATTTCAATATCATCTTTTAAAGTAGAGTAATAATGAGAAAAGTTGTATTTCGTTATTATAAGTAGCGCAGTTTCATTTTAATTTATGTTAACTATATATTTACCTATTTGCTGTTTTCAACAAGGCAGAGGAAAGTATTGCTGAGTATATTGATAGGGCCTTAAATTGTTGTAACGTTGTCGATTCGAATCGTGGTCGAAGTAATAATAGTATTGTATTGGTTAAGTGGTGGATGTATTGTTTTAGGTTTGGCAGACCATTAACCGGTCTATACTATAATTTGTATGGCCAATTGCTTGGTCCGTACCCTAGTGTGAAGTGTGGTGTACTGTACTCAACTTACACCTAATGTAGTAAGTTCCTACAAATAATACACTCAATTTGTAGTCAATATAGTCAATTTTACTGTAAGTAAAGTTGAACTATTATAGTACATCTAGTATTATTCTAACACTAGCGGCTTTTTATTTTGTATGCGTCAGTTAGTATGGTTGACCAATCCTTTCCGGTACGCGTTGAATTGCGAACCTGTTAACTTACCAAACCCCTGTTAATCCCAATTAATCTCCATATTGAATTGAACCTAATTGAATGCAAATTAACCCCAATTTCCGTTAATTACCTCACTTTTTAAGGTTCGAGTTTATTAAATTCTACAAAAAGTTCGTCCCACACAGGCCTTTTTTAAACTTCTACTTTAACCGTATTAATTAAACAGATCGCCAATATGAATTCCTTCACTTTCCTAATAGTTTTCCAATTTTCTAGTATATCCTTAACTTCTATTACGTGATTTGGGCTTTCTGGGCGGCCTATTAATATAGTCCTCGATGCATATAATTATATTATTATTATCTACAAACCTTTCCAGAGCCTTATTCGGGGATAATTTTGTTATAAAGTTAGTTAGATTGTCCTTACCGTTTATCTATTGGAATTCATTAATTTCCCTTCCTTCATAGGCTTTATGGTGTGCCATCACATCGATTATTAAGCGTTTTTCACTAGTGGTTCCAAGCCTCGAAAGGTATTTAAAAAGGCTCCTTAAATCAGTACAAATCACTACTGGGATAAGAGGAATCTTTATCTGTCTGGTAATAAGATTAAGGTTTTTTTTTACAATACCATTCTTACATCGAAGCTTGTTATAATTCTATCAATCTCTAAAGCTAATACATTTCTTGTAATCATTTTACACCTAATAGATATTGAGCGGATTTGACTGTCGATAATACTGAATTAGTCCTCCGGCCTATTTTCGTTAAAAAAGTTATTAGAAAGTGAATTTTTAAAGACAGGTCGGTATTATTTATAAAGAACCCGTCTGTGAAAATTATCAAATTAGCCTTCGATAGGTCGATTGGGACCATATTAATTCCTCGGTCCAAATTCCGTATTTCTCATTCAAGCCTTTTATTTAGCTGGTTAAAGTTTTTATCCGTTAGCCTTTATACTTGTACCGCGATAAATAGGTCGTACGATATCTCTAATTGGAATTAAATGGTAATATAATTGCCACGAGCACGTTATTTAAGGTATCGTTAGGTCTTTGACGTATTAGTCTTGTTTATCATAGCTAAAATAATACTCTAGTCTTTTTAGCGAAAGTTAAAACCGGTATCAACACTACGTATACGGATTAACAATCCGTTAAAGTCAATTTGACTACTTTTCACCAACGTCGTAACCGGATTGTAATTCTAGAACTTAAAGTATTAAATTGTCTGTTATTCCAATATTACAAACTTAGCCGTTCCAATGAAAAGGGTATCCTTAGTTTTTATACCTACTAATCCAAAGTCTTTGTCTTGGGTTACCATCAAATATTGGTCGTATGTTAAAAAAATTATAGCTAGCCGTAATTTGAAGTGTGATTGATAGGTTAGGAATTAATGAACGCCTATTTTGGATAGTCCGTATAATAGCTTAATATATTATATTATCGTTTCTGAAGGGTAGATAGTACGTAGTTTCCATGGTAATCCCAACAGTACGATCCACTGTAAACCTTTTGCTGATTACGTATAAGCCTACGTTATATTACGATTATTATACGTAATCTTATTATTAAAACGACTATGAAGAGTTATCCAATATTTTAAATTATTGGAGACTATATAAGGATCTATTCTTTACATTTATCACCGTATCCTTAAGCGATTAGACGTGATTTTTCATACGGTCGCCCCGTGGTTTTACCCTTAACCTCGTAGATAATCTTCAACTTGAAAATCGTAATATTTGGGTTTTGGAGGTTAAAATCGGTTTTCGATACGAATTGTACAACCCCTCAAGTAAATAAGCCATTAATTTCGACCATATCGCTATCCTTAAAAAGTTTACCAAAGGTCTTAATAATCCTTTGTACTCAGAACTTTAGTATTAAGTCCTCGTTATTCTTCTCTTTCCTATTTACCCAAGTAGTATTGTAAATACGGCCCGATGTATATTCCTCCTCTTTAACGTTTTTCTTTTTTGGGGGTTGTTCGTGCCAACGGCGTTTTATTAGCTTTTCGATAACGGGTAATAGAGGTTTGTATTAGTTCGGTCGTTTAGCTTAAGGATCTTTTTCGTTAGTAACCCTAATGTAAGACTTGAATTAAGTAGTTTGAAGAGGTCTAGAACCATTAGCAGTTTTAATAACCACTTCGAAATTAGTGATACTTAAGATTTTATACAGGCCCTACTATTTGCCCAGCTTACGCTACACAAGGACTTCACGTTGTAAAGGAAAAGAAAGTACGTCGATTGTTATGGGACTGTTCCTGTTGTTAAGGTTATTATTAATCTAACGGTATGTTGATTCCCTTTACAATTCCCTTAAATATTTGCCGTATACCGCAGTATGCTTTTAAATACTTGCCGAAGGCGGAGATTCACTCGTTAGGCATGAGTATTCTCTTAAGACCAACAGCGTTTGTACTAGGCCGTTAGGGCTCATAGTGTCGTTTAAGTCCTTTACCACTATTTGGAGGAGTATTTACGGATCTATAAAGCTTTCAATTTCCAGCGTAAGGATATTATACGTTCAGCGAAATAAGGCGTATGCCTTCTTAACCTTCCTAATACTTCAGTAGGTTTCTACAGGTACCTATTTACACTGTATACATATTATTTTAATATCTTTTTTGACCTCCACCGCCATGAAGTTGGTACCGGTGTCGTGGACGACGACTTCAAGTAGGCTCAGATACATGTTAATTTACAATATTCCCAGTATTTTTCACATATCCTTTGCCGAAAGGGACTTTAGAAATTTATCTTCATAAAAGAAGGTTATAAAGTCAACTACGTGAAAAATAGGCTTGTTATCTAGGTAAAACACATCACTGAAGACCTTATAATCAAATTTCCTATCGTCTTTTAATGTAAATTTAAATCTCGGGAGGATGGGGAGTAGATATACGTTTAGCAGTCGTAATAAAGCTTTTTAATAGCTTTTAAGGCAAAGTAATTCATATCCTTTTATCTTACGGACTTTAGGGCTTTATATGACCTATTAACGGCTAGGTAATTAAAGCGCTGGTATAGTTAACGTATCTCCAACTCCGTTAAGTTTAATACCAATGTTTTAGAGCTTTAAAGATAAAACTATAAATTCCTCCACTTAAAGGCAAAGGGAAACCTCTAGTCGTTTTTAATCAGATTATCTACATTAACATCGACGTTAACGCTGATAGTCTTTATATCCTTTAAATAAAGAAGAAAATGAGTAAAAGACTTAAGGATATAGAACGTAATTATTCCCACAGTAGTTTAAACTACCTTTATCACTAATAATGATAATTATTCACCTAGTCAAAAGCCAGATTTAGCTTTGCCAATATAGTTACAATTAATCTTAGTAATTATAGTACTTTCCTTCCGCAGTATCACGTACTGTGAATAGCCTCATATTAAGTATATTACTGCTCCTATATATAGCATAATACCCTGAAACATATAGTCTACGTATCGATCGCAAAAGTTATAGGTATATAAAGAGTTAGAGGCTTAGTTAAGGCAAAGGTAAGGGTTTTTACCACTCAAACAGTATAGGAAGGCGTAATATACTAATTACTAGGCCGTGTTAAAAGTAGTGTCTTTATACCACTTAATTTGCTTAGGAGCATTATCTCCATTAATTAGCTTATCACCTTCGAAGTCTGCGATTCAATCTAAGTAGTCATATTTAAAAGTAGTAGGATAATAGATATAGTATATCATCTTTTTATTATTTTGCTCAGTGCATAGGTACCTAATTAACCAACAATCAAACTTACCACAAATACAAATCTTTTACCACTATTACGACGATAGTGTTTGCGGTTAGTAGGTTCGCCTAAATCTTAGCCTTAGTAGCGCTAACGTGGTTATTATCTCTAATTTGTGGTCTATAAAACAGATTTTGATCGTAGTATGCACTTATAACTCTACTTACGGTTGACGGAATTAACTACCGTAAGGTCTTCTTTATCCACGTTAGGGAAGTTGCCGGTTTAGAGGTATATACTAAGAGAGTTTGGTGTGTGAGCTATCAAAGTTGCTACCAAAGAGCGTAGCTAGCTAAAAAAAAGCCTTCGCAGGTGGTATCTGGGTGTTATAAAGCGTATTCAAACTCGTTAACGCTCGTAACTACTACCCTTACCTGCTAGCCAAGTGTGGCTTCACTAGCGTAGGACTTTCCTTTTACTTATTGGCATAATATTAACTTATTAAGCATATAATTAAGGATATTTATTAGAATTTCCTCCTCTTTTTCCTTCGTTATTATTATAGTTTACCGCGTAGTAACCCAATGTATATAATATTAGACGAAGTGGGCATCGCACTCAAAATAGCTTTTTATACTATTATAAATTTCGCGAAACTTGGTGGCTCGAGTTAGGAAGATTAGGTAATAGTTTTTGACATGCCTTATGAGGATTTCGGGAAATAGTGAGTAAAAACCAGAAGAGAGACTCTCCATCCACTTGCAAATATTGAAAAAGGGCCTTATTTTAGTGTCGAAGAATTTATTGGGTTTCCCGTCATACATTTCTACATCGTTTTAGATTTTGACCAAATTTGTAAAAAGCTTGTAGTTAATATTAACTATCTTGAAAAGTCGTAGGGGCAGGTTGCGATAGTTATCCCAATCTTTATTAGTATTTCTTAGTAATTTAAGCCTTGAAGCTTACAAGGCAAGGTGCTAAGGGTAATTACCAATCGCTTAACCCTAGGGGTAAAGTCCTATAGTAAGTCCTATAATAGGCTCTCGCATGTAGGAAAGCCTACTGTGAAAAGGATTTTAGAGAACTTAGCGATTTTAATTAAGGTGCTAGAGGGTAAAGGGGACCTAAAGTTTTTAAAGAACTTAATGGTCTTGTTTAATTAACTAATGTAAAAAGCCGAAATTAATTCTTCTAACCGTGTTAGCAGCCGTTTATTTACGCGTTTTGCCACCGCTAAAAACGTACTCGGCGTTATTACGTAAGGGTACTAGGTTGCCGAACAAGTTAACAGGTTCGTTATAACTAGCGTGTAAAAGGGCTTAACTTAACTAGAGATAAATAAAAGGTTCCCTAAAACGCGTGTAGGGGTGTTGGTGTTTTTTAATACTCTTTCCCTTAGAGCATAGTTCTCAAGAGTATACTTTAAGCGAAGTTAACTCTAAAACGGTCTTTGTTAACCCAATACAGCTTTTGTTTAGCACGTAAATCCCTCGGCGTTTGAATTGAACCATTAATTTGGATTTAACGGTTTTTTAAATTACCTTTTATATATTAATTTTCTAATCGTCGAAAAACTTACAATACTTACGAAAAACGCGGTTAGTGTATTTACCGCCATTATATTCTAGGATAAAGCAGCCGACGAAATTGGTTAAATTCTTTTCTATCAAGTTTTTATCGACGTTATATCCCCAAAATTCGCGGTTATAATGCTTGGCAAAAAGATAACCAAAGGTTTTAATTACTTCTTTACTAGCGTAGTCGATGATAGATTTAAAGTACGCGCTAAAGTAAACTATATTAACGTTCTGGATTATATATAACGTTTCGAGCAAAGAACTCGGTGATCTTTGATGTGAGGACTTGGTGTTTTGTGGTAAGGTCATATAGAAACTTGGTGGTTACTATTATTTCCGCTCGAAGTATCAAATTTAACGATTGAATTAACGTAGGTGAAGTCAAAAAAGTAAAGTTGGGGCAAAAGTTTAGCGTAGATGGTATAATAGAGGGTTGTTATTAGTAAAGGTAAAATGTTGTTTCGCGTAGGAACTTAGTCGTTTTTCTACAGTAGCAACACCCGCAGTAGTATTAACCTAGCTATTTACCAACTTGCCGAACTTTAAAACTTCTAATAGTTTATCTTAACGTCTTTTAAAAAAATTATTAAAGATTTATTAATATTTTCGATAGCGATACCGTCGTTACCTCTAAGCTGCCGTGAAAACCGATGCAGCCTCAAAGTCTTTTCTACTTACTACCGTAAAAACCGAAGCAACAGTAGAAGCCCTCCGTAAAAATCTTTCCTCTACCCTAACCGTCGTTTAAAGTAAAGAGTAACTGGAAAGTAGCTTCTTTTTCTACTTAGCCAATCTGTACTTAAACTAATAAGCACTAATTAGTGTTGGTAGGGCCTTAGATCGTTGCAACGTTGGCTATTCGAATAGTGGTCGAAGTAATAGTAGTATTGCATTAGTTAAGTGGTGGATGTATTATTTTAGGTTTGGAAGACCGCTAGCTTGTCTTCACTGTAAATTGTATAGTCAATTTCTTGGCTCGTACCCTAGTGTGAAGTGTGGTACACTGTACTCAACTTATACCCAATTCAGTTAGTTCCCAAAAACATTACACTCAACTTGTAATCAGTATAGTCAACTTTACTGTAAGTAAAGTTGACCTACTGCACTGCATAAGGTATAATTTCAACAGAGTATCTATATTTAATAAAAATAAGATATCGACTGTAACTTCCTAATAGTTCTCGTCATACCTATATAAGGTGCCGATAACTTCAATGCATCGAATTTTAGTTTAAATGTGTTTTTAACCTGTATTTATTATCTAATAGGTTATGGAAACGAAAAGTATATTTTCGATACTTCGTAGTGACCCAGTCAACGTTTATAGCGAATCTAGCCACGGCAGCATTCATTATTTCCGAAGTTTCAGAAGTGTAGCTTACAATATCAAAATAAAATTAATTTCAAATTTCACAAATGAATAACTAATCCTTAATGTAAAGTTAAAACATTTTACCTAATTGGCTTTCAACATTAGGGTTAGCGTTAGTAAATAAATCTAGGTGTTGTAAGAAAGACCAGATATTTGTTAAAATAACGTCTTTGCCGACAATCACAATACCAAAATCTAAAAGATTAGGGTATTTTGAATTAAAAGCCCCCACCTCTTTTTTCTTCAAACGCCTTCCTACCATTGATTATTATGAAAAAGGCTGTAAAGCCTCGCGTTTATTGTTTTTTTGCATTTTCGTGGTTCGCGTATGTATTCTCGGGGGCGGCCTGACTTATGCTGGCAGCGGTCGGATTAATAGCGATCGGATTCACGGCAATCAAATTTACGACGGTTATTAATTTGCTTGCGAGTTGACAGTTATTTTTACGAAAGCGATTATTATCCTCGCGAGGACAACAGTCCTCCTCACGAATATAGGAGCCTGAATGGATGAACTAAAGTAATAGACGAGAAAATTAGGGTTAAGGAAAATTTCGTCGTATGGTAGCTATAGTAGTAACAACTGCCATAATAACTTTTACCTTAACATGATTCTCCACCTGATTACTTACCTCACGAACATTGTATTCCAAACCATTAAGGCGTTTATCTATAGCCGTAAAATGCTAGTTGATTTGCCGATTAATAGCGTTGCGGATAGGAACTGTAAACAACTCGCCACTACCGCTACTACCGCTGCTACCGCTACTACCGCTACCTGAAAAGGCAACGTTTACAACAAAACCATGCAAAAAACTTCCAGACATTATATGTATTAACGTGTAAAAACTATCTAAGGCTGGTAACAAAGACAGAAGTATGATTCCAAATGGTTGCTACGTTCTAAAAGAATCTGAACTAGAAAATAAGACTTACTGGCCTTGACTTCATCGCAACGATATATAAGAAATTAACTGGTCTACTAACAACGCTTATAACTATCTACTCGTTATAAAAACCAATGAAAAAAAGGGCGGACTAATGAAAGAAAGGGCAGTCCAATGGAGGAAGAGCAAAAAATCCGATAGCTTAGGGGATTAATGATGTTTTTTGGTGGTAAGCTGCTGTACATTGATGGATTTTGCGTATTGCAGACTTTGGCGGCAACAAAGCCTAGTGACAACAAGGTCTAATAGCAATTAAGTCGGGTATCAATTTAATGAGTTGTTTATACCTATCCTTTTTTGGTACTAAGGGTGGTAGCAGGCATTGCAGTAGTATTAGAGAATGAAAAAACTAAGTCTAAGTCTAAAGCTGCAAACTTTACAGCAAGTATGTATGTATCTACAACAACAACGAAGGTAGGTAGGGTATAGTACCTTACCTACGTCCAACACTCTACCAATCGATATATAAGAATCGATATACGGATAAAGTTTTACATAAATCCAACAATAATGAAATAAATCATCTTGTTTATCAAACCTATCAAGTCCTTCAACCTATTTAATAATAATGAATGATCTAATACAATAAATAAACAATACTAGCCTTAATTCTACAATGAAGGTTATTTATAATCATAGATTAATTTACTATAGGAATAATACTACACGCAGTAGAGTAGGTTAACTTTGCTTATAGTAAAGTTGACTGTACTGCAAGTTGAGTTTATTTCTTTTTGGAGACTTACCGCATTGGGTGAAAATCGATTGCAGTATGCTACGCTTCACTCTATGGCCTGGGCCAAGCAATTAGCCATAAAAATTACAGTGCAGACAAGCTAGCGGTCTGCTAAACCTAGAACAATACATCTATCACTTGATCAATGCAATACTACTGTTACTTAGACCACGATTCGAATCGAAAACGTTGCAACGATCTAAAGACCTACCAACATTTACATCATATAATTCCAATCAGATGCCTTAACTACACGATATTAAGATAAAGTTATGTTTCTAAACTATTTAAATCTATATCCTCATATAACTTATTACGGCTATTTCCACTTAATAAACTTCCATTCCCCAATAGCATTTGAAACAAAGTGAACAAAACAAATTGGTTTTTCAAAAAATCGATTGAAACGATTAAGAAAAATTAATAGGATTTATTGCAATATAAAAAACAATAAAACATTGAACTAACATTATCATTACAATTACACCCGCAAATATAACCACCCAACCGGTAAATATATGTCATGGAACCGAGCTTTATGATATCAATATAAGCTAATAATTCGCCAATGAAAAGGCTGTAATTTGCGCCTCCAAAAGCTTTTATTTTCCGTCTCCATACACGAAATCAAACTCAATATACGATACCCCCCCGAAGAAACCCTTTACGTGTGTAATAAAGATTATTAGCGTATAAGACACAACGAATACACGGTATTTTAACGTCAGGGATCCTTGTTTACCCGTAAAAATCCCTAACGCTTCCGAAACGCATCAAAAACTTATTATATCAGAAAAAAACAACTCTTATATTACGAATAAGATGATTACTAAGCTTAAGTACCGTAAAATAAGTTAGAAAACCTCTAGAAAAATAGAAACCGATTCAATAACCGCAACAACCTACGCAACCGATACGTAAACTACCCTAACAATTACGATCAAAGTTTTATATAATAAGATTATTTCAATATTATAAACAATTACGTTTATATCTGATTTCTCCTCCCTTTCTATCGCCCCTAACGACTGGTAAATCCTAACAATTTCCTCGAATTGGAACGATCCAACAAATAAGGTTTCAAATATCTACAAGAGCTCCACTAATACCAACATCTTAAAATATTAAATAAACCTACGCCGAATAGATATATTATGAATAAACTTTTTCTAATGTCAAAATCAAATACGAAACTCACAATTATTTGAGTAAATTTACACGAAACAATCACCATATATCAAACTCTTTTCATAAATTGCGTTAATAAATGCATCGATATTATTAATATGAAAAAACCTTGATACGATAAAAAGAATAAAGATTAAACTTAAAATCACGAAACCTAAGTTACAATCTCTTTTCCTTTATCTACGATTAGGGTGGATTCGCATTTATATCAAAGGGCTAGAGAGAGCAACATTTTACAAAAAAGCCCTAGATCCTATCATATCTTAAAAAGGAATATTTTTCATCGCAATACATAGTTAGCCGATTTCTAGAAGTAATTATTTATAGTAACGTATTAACAAATTTAATATTATAAGTATATACCAGGATTGATTTCCTAATAAAGTATTAACGAAGATTTTGAATTAAACGCTCAATCCTCAAAACATCATTAATCAAAACTTCAACCTCGAATATAACTAGATTAAAACCAACAGTAGGTAATTTATAAAAAGAAAAGGCTTTAAAGAATTAGCTTATCGCGATAGGCATACACTTTAATAGAAAAAACAAAAACTGATATACCGTTCAAAATACGGCTTCAACCTCAACTCTACTAATATTACGGGGGTTATTACAGTAATATGACACAGCTTTGACTACGTTTCTAACAGTAAAATACCATTAACAACTTTTTTAACTCGCGGTTCCTACATCCTAACAATCGCATATATTGAAGTACTAAAAACTCACTTACCATGGTTTAATAACCTAATCTATTGGTAGGCCTTAGACGTTGCAATGTTGTCGATTCGATTGGTCGAAGTAACAGGTGTATTGCAGTAGTCAGATGGTGGATGAATTGTTCTAGGTTTGGCAGACCGCTAGCCGGTCCGCACTGTAATTTGTATGGCCAATTGCTTGGCCCGTACCCTAGTGTAAAGTGCAGCTTACTGCACTCGACTTACACCTAATGCGCTAAGTCTCCACAAAGTAATATAATTGCAGTACAGTCAACTTGACTGTAAGTAAAGTTGATCTACTGCACTGTATGTAATATTATTCTAATATAATCGTTGTTTAAATAAATTTTCAACCGCTTAGGAACCGATTCTACATTGATGCCTTACATGTTCTCGGCTTACCCGTTACAGCTTATATCAAAACTTCGGAATAATAAACTTGGAAACTCGCACAGCTTCATCATTACATGAGAGATCGGACGCGGCTCGCCTAAGAAACGTTGGGTTTATTAAACATAAAAGATTCATTATAAAAATATAATAGTTTCATAATAATTTATACAAAACAAAACTTAACAAGACCGATCTCTTTGCTAAAATCCACGAAATACTTGGTTAATACAAATCTCTCCTTCTATTACAAGCCATTCTAATCGAAATAAATAGGTATATTGTTTTTAATACTCATGTATAAATTCTAAACGTACTAGAATAATATCTTTAATGTATTTTAAGCCAACCTAAATATTGTCAACAACTTTTTAAACAACTGGAATTAATTCAAGTACACCGTTCACTAAAGTTTTAATGTCTTGAATGAAACAATATGTCGTAAAACCATCAACTTCCAAGATAAATCAAACAAGTCTAACGATATAACAATTAGTACACCTAAATCATATTCATAATCCATAACTATAACTCTGCTTAAAATTAAAAAAAAAAAAAAATATACAGCTAAATTATTTTTTTTAAAAAAAAAACATAACGGTAATCGGAGCCATCAATAATTAAGAAGTCAAGTAATCGACATTTAACATCCCGTTTGTAAAGTCATATCACCTTAATCATAATATATAGTAAAGAGTTCAAACATATCGTTATATAAAAACTATTTTGAACGCTTATTACTCGAAACCCAATTAACAACTACAAGGACAAAAGAACGCCTAGGCAATCCGTTTCGAACCTTATAACGTCTTTTATCTACGATATCAGATTCACTCTAATAAAAAGTAAAGTTGTGTCAATTATTTCCCACAATATTTAAAACGTTTTCGATGTCCTCCTAAATAACCCCCTCATATAAAAAATACGGCGTTAGAAATTGAATCGGAACCCACTCATCTTAATAAAAGGTTTCTGATCAAGAAAAGTAATAAAAGTTTGATACCAAATAACAACCACGAAATTTACGAACCTTTATTACGCAACCCTTTAAAACTTCCCTTCTTACCCGATCCTATATATAACTTACATATAAATCTTCGCCAAGTTTTTCTTCAGCTGTATTTTCATATACACAGACAACGTATTATTTTTCCAAGTATCAAACTCATCAAAGTTCAAGCCTACAGGGCTTGAAAATAACCTATAGAAAACAAAATGAGAAATAAATAATAATAAGCTTATTTTCGCGCCCAAAAATTAAACTTTCTGTTGGTAGAGCTTTAAACGTTGCAATGTTGTCGATTCGATTGGTCGAAGTAACAGTAGTGTTTCGTGTTCAGATGGTGGTTGTATTATTCTAGATTTGGCAGACCGCTAGCCGGTCTGCACAGTAATTTGTATGGAAAATTGTTTGGCTTGTGCCCTAGTATGAAGTAGGGCCATACTACACTTGACTTGCCGTCAATTACAGTAGGCCCGTATAAAACAATACACTCAATTTGCAGTCAGTATAGTCAACTTTACTGTAAGTAAAGTTGACCTACTGCACTGAAAATTCTACTATTCTAACACTTATATATATTGTTAGCTGTTGGGGTTCAACTAACGTTATGACACGTCGAAATCAGCTTATTTTACCTGTCGCAAAACCAATATACGCGGTTA
Source organism: Anisogramma anomala (assembly GCA_038502455.1). NCBI lineage: Eukaryota > Fungi > Ascomycota > Sordariomycetes > Diaporthales > Gnomoniaceae > Anisogramma > Anisogramma anomala. Next base: position 13,530,451 of record JASMMZ010000001.1, read on the forward strand.
GAAACTCTATTCTAGATACTAAAATTTTAAATATACCTAAATGAAGGGTTTAGTTTAACCGAATCTTACATAGACAAATTTACGTCGAAAAAAACGTAACACAAGCTTCTAAAGTGGCACGGTAATATAAAAATCTCTCTCGCATAAAACATAAACCCCCGCCACACCTATTTCAAACAGCTATCACCAATACCATCGTATATATACTTACCTATTATTCCGAAAATTGATACACCAGCCGTAACCAAAAAGGTCTTAAGGAACAAGTTACAGTACCCTCAATTACTAAAACAAGAATAGTTGCCCTATCCTACAAAACTTAGCCGAACACCGTCACATTTTAAAACGTCAATATACCCTCCAGCAAAGTGGCTTTAAAACAACAATTTCTACGATTCGCTTTTTAATTAAAAATTATCGATGCTGAACACCCCCTTATTTAACGTATCATAACGTTATCTAGAACACTATCGCTGACGGTCACATATTAGAACCCTGAAATGTTAACACCAGTCACAATCGGGTTAAGCCACCCAACACACGTATCTAAATAGTCCGTACGGCTTCGCGCGGAAACAATAACGCTTTTACACGTTATTTTCGATTTTAGTAACCTATCTCGACCTTACCGCGCCAATCTAAAAACGAATTAACTTAAACTATGTTTACTTATAACATTTGAAGAATTTCCAATCTCCGTACAACCTATACCATTATCGTTACAATCCCCCTCCGGGTTTCTTACATTCACTACAATCGGTGAAACTAAATAAATAACTACTTTTTCTTTTGTAAACTAGTTCTTTAGCCTCGACATAAACCTCACTTCAGTTTTTACCAATTAATAAGAATAATTCTACAACGAATAAACATACCTTAAGTATTAGTATGTGGTTTTTCGCAAAGGTAACGTTGTCGAAAAAGGGTCTGATGGACTTTAACTTACGGAATAATCTTTCGATAAAAAAGTCACAAGAATATATTGAGACCTAGATACGACCATCCGCGTTTTTACAAAAGATATTATAATATACATTGAGAATACCTTCACAATTTGAGACTTCAAAAGAGACCCAATTAATTCGTTCTAATAGGCGTTCACCAGTTTTCACATCGTTATCGAAACTCATTTCAACCTTGTAACGATAAAATGAAACTTTAAACATATAGCTATCTATGTAAACGAAGCTGCTCACAAACTCGTAAACAAAAGCGCTAAATCTTATACCTCTTTATACAGTAACAACCAAATTTTTACTGACGAAGTTAAATCGATATTTCATTTAGGATTAAATCTAGTTGAGAAAAAAAAATCCGTCTAGAAATAAAATAAACTACCCTCCTTATATAAAGAATGAAACTTTACACATTTGATTAGACTTCGGCCGAAATTTAGTAACTCACTAACATATAAATTGTCCTCTTTTATCATTTCCGTTATGTAGACCTTTTTCATACCGGTTTTTAACGATATAGAATTACCATAGGAATCATACACCGTATTCATGACGTTTTGAACTCTTGAATGTAGATAAAATCTACGTTTTAAAGAAAGAGAAACGAGGCGCTGTGTACTTAATATATTACCCGACTTTTTTAAAGGTTTATAAACTTTGATTATAGTTAACTATAATACTTCTACATGAACGGATACGTAAAACCTATATATATACCGTATTTCTCAATCCTAAAACTTTACATATCTTAGTATACATTGCGGATGATTCTTTTAAAATGAAGGTAAATGAAATTACAATTTAAATAAACTTACTTTTCCCACCTGATAACAACAACGACGTTTTATTCCCGCCGGGAAATTTTTCTTTTTACATTCTCTAACCTATCATAAACTATAAACCAAAAACCGTTTCTATTTAACAACTTTATTACAACTATTACCAAAGCTTTTATAACCGCTACCCTCCGAATCCTGATTTATTATTAGAAATGGGTAGAACCAGAAAGATAATCAGAGGAGAAAATGGACCCGCGAAAAAACAGATAAAGGGGGCGGTAACAGAGGCGTTAATAACGAGCTTATTTTCGATCAAACTCATTTCACCGACATTACTACTGTCGTCGCCGCCATTGGCGCCGCATTCACTAGAAGAAAAAGCCTATCGCACCAATAATACCACGAATGTAGCCTGCGCCGCACCACGTTTCAACGCCTAGACAACGGTGAGAAAAGGTAGCTAAAAAGCGATCAGAATCCTAATGAGCATGTCTAAGGCAACAGAGACGCGGTAAATAGTTTGGGTCCCAGCGGTAACAACTTTGACGGGAATACACTCGCCCTAACGCTTTATCATTATCACTCATTAAAACTAAACCCCTTTTCACGAAGCTAAAACTAATCAAAATCTTACAAACGGAACAAACGAATTTGATACCTATTTTACCCTTGTTAACGTAAACTCCGTCCTTAATTCCTGTGGGGAGGAAACTGTATATAACCTATACAGGACTACACCACATAGAATAAGGCAAAATAAACAGGGGTCGCGTAGGCTGGAGCGAGAAAGGAGAAGGAAAGGGAGGAGTAATAGGAGGGGAGGGGAAGGGCAGCGCGTTTACGCATGTCCCTCTTAAGGAAAAAAGGTTTTGCCGCGCGGCTCGAGCGCCGCGACGCATAACGCGTAAAAGTATTCTCTAACTCAAAAGAACCACTAATTTTATTAACATAGAAACCTTTTATATGAATTATAAAATAAGTAACTATACTGACTAATAAAGGTAGTACTTTCGTAATATATGAAGGAAAATTCGTAAATAGGGTTTATATAAACCAAGATTAATATTTTATTTTGTTCTTTGGGCGCGCGACATATGGGATATGACACGTACATAAATACACTCATAATACTCCACCAAAGTCTAACAACACATTCATATACGACTACAATGCGACTCACTTCCGACTCTCACGCGGGCTATTTCTTTGCTTTTATACTTTATGAGGCCCTTCTATTAAAGGCTCATACAATCAAATCCTCGACGCAGGTAGACACCAGGCAGGAACTAAAAAGGCTGCGTTTCTAGACTGGACCAAAACTATAGTTTATACGCCTGCGGGTCTCTAAATTATGAAATACCCTAAGATATTCATTAAAAGGATGACTTGAAGGCCTTGCAGCTTGAATAGGTCTTTAGGAGACCCCGGGTTACAATACCTCCCGCCGATATCTACAGGCTTATTTCGTGGAAGTTAATGTTACACTTCATAGATAACACTGCCTGATGATAGTAAAATGAAAATAGAAATGTTAGTATTTTCCCGTCACAACGCAATATATTATAAATATCCTTTCATTATTTTGTTGCCCATGTATTGAACATATTTTCTTAAAACAAATGATTTGCATACCAATTGCAAATATTAAATGTACGTAAAGTGTAAAAGATTTTATCTTTATATTAGTGATAAAGTCTTCGCTCATTATGTGGTACAAAAACGTATGGTCGACTAATCACAAAATTATTTTAGAATACTTTTTTTTAGGTCTTACGATTTATTCTGACGCGTCATTTTCATCACTTTACGTATCTTTGCACTCGTAGTCTACGATAAGGTCTAATTAATCCTTTTTAATAGTAATAAGATATGAGGTTTAATACATTACCTATTGTCTGTAACGTTTATTTACGGAGTAACGACTTCACCTACAATCGGACGTACTATGTATCTGACAATTTGTATTATTATTACAACAAGAACTTATATAGTTACCTTATCATTTTACTACTGAACTACTCAATCATTCATAATATAGCTTTTAGTTTATTAATTTTCAACCAGGTCTCGAATACTTAGACCTATCATATCTACAATTGATGTAATACGTTAGAAAAAGGTCATTATTGTCACACTTATGGAAACTAATAGTTCAGGGAAATATACCAAGTAAATTTGGCGTATATACTATTATAATCGTAAGAGATAACTATAACTTACTAGAAAGGCTTTCAAAAATAGTATCTAAACGTTGTAATGCGTTTTCAAACTCGTTTACACCTTTGATAGCTGACTGAAACTACTTTTGTAATGTAGTTTTTCCAGCATTTGCATTCCCTATTACCTATCAACATTATGTTAACTTATTCAAGGTCTTATGAAATAAATTCATTGGTATTTCCTCCATTTAAGCGTCAGTCATTATTGTCCTTGAAAGTATTACTACCCAATTAGTATAATATTACATAAGGTGGAAGTTGTGTTTGAAGTAACTTTTTATTCCGTGATGAATTTCGCAGAACGTTCATACGTGAGTCAGAAAGGCCAAGTATTAGTTTTTGATAACCGATTAAGGATTCCTGTACTTAATGAGTGAACACATAAATGTTAACAAACGGCATTATATTCGTGTCAAATAAATTGTAGGGCTTCCTTTTTTACTTTTCCGTGTTTTTCCAACCCTTGAAAAAATTTGTAAGGAACTTATAATTAATGTTGACAATTTTCACTAGTTTAGAAGATAAGTTGCAATTGTCATCCTCATTATTGATAATACGTTTTACAGTTAACTTGAATGTTAGGCTTTGAAATTCTCGGTAATGAAAATAATTATTAATACCTCAACCTAGCGGTTAAATTCCTATAGTAAGATTTATGATAGAACAATGTGTATAGGTACAAATTTATTTCAAATGATAATTCTATTTTAGGTATTACTTAGTTACTCCCCGCATAGATTTATTACTCTAACGAACTTAAGTATTGCTTTGAAGACGGTTTTCAATATTTTGTTCAAATAAAACTTGAATCGCGTCGATATTAATTCCTTGTATCGTATTAATATACACTAGTTTAAGTGCTTTCCCTCCGACGAACGCGTAATCCGTATTAACAAAAGAATAGTTTGGACTGCCTAATATATCAACAGGTTCTCATCGTGAGAATATAAAGGGTTGCTGTCGAAAGGGTTAAAATCTAACTTGAGATTAAAATTTGGTCCATTGAAACGCATATAGGAGCGTTAATAATCGTTAGTGATACACTTTCCTTTACATCGTAATTTTTAAGGTTAAGGGTTTTAAGGTTTATAATTCTGAGGTTTATCCTCTAGTTATGCCAGTTTGAAAAGGGGTTTTACCAATTTATTTATATATTTATCTGGAATAAAAATCTTTTCCTATAAATCTGTACTTTTAACCCGAGTTTTACTCCTTTTCCAATCGTTTTTCACATGTTAATGGTCCAGTAGTTGAAGAACCTACGAGAGTTTTGGAGGGTATGGGCGTCGCAACTGAACTGTTTGCCAATATTCAAGTTGAGAATGTATTTGCTAACAAACTTGGTCAAGTGTTCCTCGATAAAATTTTCGTCAATATTTTAATAACAGAGGTCTTCGTTATATTATTCAATGAAAAGGGTCTCGAAGGCCTGAATTACCTTTAGTTTGATATTTTCAATAGAAATATTAATGGTTAAAAAATTAGATCAACCTTAGGTTCATTAAAGTAGATACTCAACGATTTTGGAAATTATATGACGTGGTTATTTATCTAGACTCAACAGTTCTCAGTATGGGATTGACTTATTTTTATACCTACGATCCTTAAGATTTTGTGGTAGGGGAAATATTGACGATTTTGTAATGTAAGGAAAGATTAGTACAGAAGGTAAGGTTTTAACTTTTGTATCGTTCAAGTTGTTATTTATTAAAGAGTTTTCAAAACATGGATTTGTAATTTTAGATTAATTTTTGTAGCAATAGTATAGACCTAGCTGTTTTCTAATTTTTAAGGGTTTTATGAATTGAGTAATCGCTTTTCAACAATTTATTTTATGACTTTTAGCGGTTAATTTCCCATTTTCTTTAAGCCTTGTTCAACAATGATTTCTCAGTATTATTAATGGCTGTTCTATCGTTATTTCGAGATTTCCATAGAAGCTAACATAATCCAGAATTTTTTTGACTTATTAGTATTTCAACTAACGTTGTTTGTAAAGGCTTATCGCAAGAATCTTTTCTTCACCTTACAACATAAAACATAACTATAAATTAGCTTTTTTTTTTACTTAGTTGATTGGTGCTTAACTTACCGTCGAGTACTTATTGGTTTTGATAGGTCTTTAGACATTTTAATGTTGTCGATTCAAGGTTTAGTTGAAGTAACAGTAGTATTATGAAAATCAGGTGGTGGATTGTTTTTTTCTTCTAAGTTTAACATACTGCTAGCCAGTCTGCATACTACTTTGTATGGTAAATTTCTTGGCATGTTCCCCGCATTGAATTGGGCACTCTACTATAATGGACTTGCAGTTAAAGCCATCAAATTTGACTGCACCGCACCTGAACGCTATTATAACATATATCGTAAATGATTAACCGTTTTACGTCAATATTATGTTCCTTATCTGTTGCTTTTGTACTATAATGTCCTTGGCTATATATTTACATTTGCTTCTCTTAGAAAGCAAATTCGTTGCATTTAGTCATTTTTTATGGGATTTAATCATAACATTAATGCTTATGATAATCAAATTTTATCCGATTATGGAACCAAAACAGGGACCAATAAATAGTATTTTTGTATATATCATCATTAGAAACCTAAACCTTTTGATTCTTTTGTAGGCTTTCGATTTTTCCTCGAAATTGTAACAAAAATTGATACGATTACCGTTGATAATGATATATTTTTGATTGATACATTGAAAAATAAAGTGAAGGTCATTCTATTTTGAATTTTGGGAATACATTGTGCAACTACGTTAAGGTAAAAGGGTCCCAAGTTTTATAATTTACGATATATACAAGTTGTCGTCGTTGATAAATCAAGTTTTCAAGTTGAATGAAGTCTTAGTTGTGCTATAAAAATCGCTGAAAATGAATTGAGTATATTCAATAAACTGTAAAATATTTTCTAATGTTTTCATTGCATTCATTTTGTAATAAATTATAATTGTGTTCTGCATAAAACAAATTTTGTATTTTTATCTATAAAAAAATCATGTTATTATTTTCTAATTTTAGATTTATTCATTTTTGGTATCTATTCTACTGTTGAATATATAGTTTTTGTAGTTATAATAAAATGAATAAATTAAATTTCACTTTATTCTTTACATTCAGTCTTTACAATAATTAGATTCAATTAAGTAATAATGAAATCGGCTTTGAAATATGGAGTTTTGGCCATGACTGAAACAATATCGAAAACCCAAAGTTTCGAAACGATATTTTTAGAGATAAGCGTTGATAATGGTATAAATAATGTTAATAATAACGGTGACAGCAGCTACTTTCATGAGAATTATTTTAATATTGTAGTCATTTAATAGATGAAAGTTTTCATATGATAGAAGTTATTTTAACCAGGTTTTAAAACAAGCTAAGATAATTTCGTATGGTTCGTTTCTTAAATAATATTATTAATTGATGTAAGAAGGATATTGAAATTTTTACGTAATGGATTTGTTGCAAATATTAAGCGAGTGTTGTTTGTTACTTGTATTACTACGTCCGTAATATCAGTTATGTATATGATATGCGCACATCCAACCACATGGATTTCTATGTAAATTATAGACTTAATGGCTCCCAAACAAAGTCTAAGACTATTTGAGTACAAATATTGCAAAGTACAAATAATTTCTTAAAAATTAAAGTCAAATTAAAATAATTTATTGTGTTACATCAACTATACTTGTCTATGCGCTATTTTGATTTCAATTAAAATCATTTGGACCAAATTAAAGTTTTGACGTGCCTTTAAACTACAGAACATATATCTTTCAAGTTAAACTAAGATATACCGCACTTAACGAATAATTTCATAAAGGCGTTGGAATAGCGGTCAATTTCAGCATGGTTCTGTAAACACTATGGGGCACGGGACAAGCAGTTTCCTATACAAACTATTATGTATAAAAGCTAGCTGTTTGCCAAATTTAGAAGAATATTATATACAACACTTTCAATATAATACTAGTTACTTCAATCAGACATTTGAATAGATTACGTTATAACGATAAATGTATACCTACAACAATCAGTATTTGACAGCAAGTTTAGCACTTATGAGATAGGTAGAAGAATAAGTTACTTTCTAGTCACGTTTTGTGCAATTGTAAGGTAGAGGAAAAATTCATACGAAAAACCCCTATAAATTGCGTTAGCTTTCGCAGAAGTAAGTATGGAAGACGACTTAAATTGCGTTAGATTCTACTGAATATAAGAGGTGGACACAGTATCATCCAATACTTCCAAGAGAATCATTATTGAATCAATTTTGAACCACGAGTTTTGAAAACAACTCGCCGAAGATTCTTCAACTTTCAAACTAAACGAACGAAATCAAAGTGGTCAAATCTCTCGGCAAACAGGTTCAATTGCTATATAAGACTTTTATGCAACAAATTTCTGAGTCTTAACAAATGACAAAAATCGTAAATCTTACGAAACAAATTCCCAAGTCGTAATAAACACATCAATTTAATAGAAAAATCATGAAATCAAGGTAAATAGATTGAAACTGCCACATCGTAACAAACGAATTAATCACCAATTTATAACAAACACCTAACCACGTTATACCAAATCGTTACATTGAATAGTAAAATTCCTACTTTACACCTGAAATTAATGTCGAATTACCAGTAAAAACATTGAGGTAGCAGCTGAAGACAAGTTACTATGGGAAATCAATGCTCTTTGACATCTATCCACCAAGAAATATGATTAAAGAATTGTGGTTGAAAGATACCAGCAAAAGTAATGTTGAAAAAACACCTAATAAATAACGTTAGTTATTACATTTTCATTACAAATGTAGGTGATAATTGATTTCAATGTTCAACTTTTCTGAGACTTTGGCCAATTTTTTAGTAACTAAAACATTGATATAAAAAGATAAATTTCGAAAAGAGTTAGGTATAAGTTGAGGGAATAAATATGTAAAAGACGAACATTCATTCCTAAAAATGTCACGGCCAAATTGTTAAATAACCTCTTCGAATACGAGTAAATTAATAAGTTTCTTTAAGAAAAATAAGATCAAAATCTTGGAAGCCTTTGAGGCCTAGGTAAAGGTATTAGTAGTAATAACCAACGATTTTATACCTGATCCCAAGATCTATACCTTTATTTTTTTGAATAAGTTAAACACGAAACTCTTAAGTGCCAAGTCATTATATCTTGGTAATATATAGAAACCTATCAGTTTATGAGTCAGGTTGATCCCGAAATGAATTGACGTTAAATACCTGTTTGAATAAGGACGAACATGTAAAGAAACTATTGCCAACTTGACTCATAGAATTCATATTGAAGCGATCTAACATTCAGCTGAAGTAGATTATCATGACGAAAATAATCACTGAAATTCATACATTCTCAACAAAACCACTTAAAACCCTGAAAACTTGATAAATTATTATTCTTCCAATCAATAACAAAGAATTTATGTTTCGATGCAAGAAGGTACCATATATCCTACCATGAGATTCTACCTACTAGGCTACGTTTAGAGTAGTGACCATTATAATCGAAATTGAAAACAATATTTTTGAATCGTCAGCAACTATAACGACTATTGAAACCATTATGATCATCTGCCTCCCAAATAAATTACAATAATTAATATGAATTGAGTGTCTCCATAAATTTTTCCGAAACCTTTAGGAATAAAGAGAAGTGTAATGATTAACTCTACCATTGATGTTGTATGAAGATAACGTTATTTCGCAATATATGTTCATAGATAAAGGTTCACTCTTTATAATACCACGTATTGTTCCTAGGAGTTCCGATCAGGTATGTTAAATATTACTACCTGAGTTTTGAATTAAGTTTCGTATCTCTTGCAAAATCAATAATGAAATAAGAAATCATTTTCACTACAATCTCTTTCTTAATTTATACAATATGACTTGAGTTATAATACATAAGACAAAGATGATGGTTTAAAAGAAAAGACAGGAAATTCTCACGACTAACTCTAATACAATACTTACTAAAGTGATATTTTGCAAACGGATAATGAATAAGGGGCATATTGAGAAAGTTATATTACGCGTGCAGGTTTGAGCCGATGTTACAGGTATTGATAAGTTTAAATACACTTTAAAACGTTCAAGTACTATTTATAAAGGCCTTTGACTAGTTTCAGTTTTCATTTACGTTTTTAATAACTTGTACGCTGAACTTAGTTAACATATTTACTTCACTTGATTGTTTCTGAGATTATGCCGATAAATATTTTCTCACTATGTGTTACATTGACCGCAAGTATCAAATGTTCAAGCATTTTATGCTTAACTAAAAAAAACCTAAACTTGAAGCTAAACTAGTAACACAACTAAAGCTTAAACGAAAGAGGCAACCGTAGAAATCATCCTTGTAATAATTATAAGAAATACTAAATTTACGACAGATGAGGTTACTCATCAACTCGCTATCATATAGAAAAATGTCACAAATGATAGTTAATGTATCATACTCAACACCTTATGTCTTTTAAAAAAGGACGACTTGAATATATTTATGGACTCAAAGGAAGAAAACATGTTAAACAATAAAAATAAAGTACTTCAACAAATCGCGTAATATAAAAGGAATGGCGATGAAGCATTATATAATGTTTTGCCCACGCCTTTTTCTATTGGCTAACAGATGAAAATCTATATTTTCTTTATAAAAATATGAATCCCGGTCCTACGTATTTGTTCAATATCTGCAATCGTTACGCAAAGAGTATGTTTCAATAAATTTCACTGCATATTGTGGTAAAGCGATATTTAACAAGCGGTTTTTATTCAAACGTCATATTAACAAAGAATGTAAATACTATTACGAATATGAACCATACAGACGTCAGTAAAGCTAAAGTTAGTTTTCACCATGAGAAAAAACTCTTCTCATTTGAATTAACAACTATAATTACAGTTTTTCAACCTATTATTTTCTATATTTTGGAATACAACACTAAAAGTTTTCTTCATTTTAGGAATATTAAGATTTTTTTCTTTAAAGTTAACATTTAAATGAATAACCCAGCTAAAGGCAACAACCAAAGATCTTTCCTTAATTTGAATCAAGATATTTATGGCTTTGGCTTCAAAAATAAAAGAATTACGGTACGAAACTAAAATGAGTCGAATATTCATAACTTACACCAAATATTCAATTAACATACGATTAATAAACTATACAAAGTCCTTAAGGCAACAGGTTATAAGGATATAGATCTGTTCGTATTCAAAGGGATTGGAAAAACTTTGTTATTATAGGTAAATTTACTTTTGAGAATCCCTTAAATTCAAGTTAATGGTAGAACAAAATTAGAACTTTAACTTGAGGATTTTCTAAAACATATTCTACATAAACAATAAATATATGATTCATTTCGTCGAGTATACGACATCATTTTATTGTTTTAGTTTTTGAAAACTACTTCAGCGAGGGAAATATAAGAACCGTTACGTAAGCTATAGGCTAACACGTAGTTGAGATCTCTCAATGTATTAATTTACGATACCAACATCAATTTTGCTATAGAAATGTTCCAAGCTAATACCAAATCGATGGGGTTCCATTCAAAAAAATGTCCATTAAAGTTCATGAAATCAATAGTTGGTTTGAAAGTGCATATAAGTTTTTATGCAAAGTTTACAATATTATTATATTGAATATTAGTTGTTTTACAAACTTAGAGGCAAACTCATAAATGGCAGTTAATTGTTTTAATGAAATTATTGATCTTTATATTAATATTATTGGATTTTGTTGAGTACCTACATATAACAAATTAATGACTCATATTAACCCCTCCAAAAATATATATAAATACTGTAATATATATAAAATCATTGAGAGAGTTAAGAAATGAATCCACAAAAAGCTAGATTTACGATGCGTTTAGTATCAACAACGTACCATTGATAATGAAGGTACTATTTTTGATATTATGAAGTAAATTATTTACTTGTAGAAAACCAGATAAATGGGATGATCTATATAATATTTCACTTATTTTGAACCTAAAACTAAGACTTGAAACCGTTCAAACAATTCACTTTTAGTAAAATATGAGATAAATCGTATGAAAGACCTAAAAATAAACATTCTTTAATTTGAAGCCCCTAACCTTGAAATTGGCCAACCGAGTGAATCAGATAATATAACCCACTTGTACCGATTATTAACATGTTAATAGAAAGATGAGGCCACGAACAATCGCCTAAAAGAAAGATATACGATAATGAAGAGGACGGTGATAGGAAATATGAACCTGAAAGGAAATATATTAAGGCTTAGGTATCGCAAAGATTACAATGTAATGAAGAGATAGCCGTTAGACTCCATGCTAAAAGCATAATATACACGCTGGGTAAACTGTTAAGGGAAATTATCTAAATGAAAAGCGAAGGTTTTGTTATTTACAACATAATATAATTAACGTAACGATCTTTAAGTTAAAGATAATTTACGAAGTTAAAGGCCCGAACACAAATCATCTGTACAAAAAATCAAAATTTTCACCCCAGGTTACAAAGATAAGGGTAAAAACTAAATCTTTGCTTAATCTACTTCTATCCAGAAGATTAACGAACACTTGATCGTTGCAATTATCAAGAGTTTTACTTTAAGCGTAAGCGGTGAGTTCTCCTTTAATAGATTACGCTAACATACAATAAATACACCACCGATCCTAAATGTATTATATTACTACAATTGGCTAAAAATTACAAACCTCATTATTTACAAAAACAGTTATACGTTACATTCAATCCTTTTTACTAATTAATTAAATCTGTCTTTGTTTGTTTACTTGATAACAACCATTTTTTAAAATGAAGTTCATGAGCATGTTACTAATGTTTGATTCGTATTGAAGAATTATAAAATATAAAAAGTTTAGTATAACCGGCATATAAATTAACAATACGTTCTGTCAACATAGTAAAAGCTTCAAAATCACGATTTGACGTGTTATAAAGGATCTAGTCCTTTGAAAGCGTAAATTGATTCAAATTTTCATTGAAGGTATGTAACCGGACTTTAAAGGATCTTTAATCCACGTCCATCAAATTAATAGCGATTACATGTATTGAAATCAACGCCAAAATGATCATGTTATAAGTTTGATAAATATTAATAAGGACAATAATTTAGAAGCCTAACGTTACTTCAAATAAAGAGCTCCAGCTACTTACATCACAACTTATAGATAAACTGAAGAATCCTACAATTTTTTAATTGCGGAATAACATGATAATTCGCACAAATAAAACCTTTCATAACTTTAAAAAACTTATTCAAAAAGAAGTAAATAACCTAGATGAAGATAACAATATACTAACCGTGAATATAACGATGGTGAAGTTTATAATCTTTAGAGATATCTACTTTACTAATTGAGCCGATTTGAGCTCTTAGATCATATTTCATATAATATTCGTTAAAGAAAACCAGTATGAAAAGCAGTTTACTATAAGCAGTAACCTAGTTTATTGTATATATATTAAATATAAACGTTGTTGGATTAGCAGTCATTTCAATGCAATAGGTCAACTTTATTTACAGTAAAGTTGACTATACTGAGTGCAAGTTGAGTGTATTGTTTTGTGTGAGCCTACTGTATTGGCTGTATGTGAAGTGCAGTATGCGCATCTTCTACCTTACATCAACTTTCTTGGAATGGATGCACAGACCACCTTGTTAAGGAGGGTTGAGGGCCTACACTGTAAACGCTAACAGTGTTCACTTCCAAGAAAATATTTCAGGTCCAGCCGCTCTCAACACTATCACCTTATATGTGTTCTATTTCACCACAATATTACTAATCGGCTTTATTACTACTTGAATATTTTCCAGCGACCAATTTTTGGCTATGAAGATCGTCGTCAGCCCGGCGTACCGCCCGCATAGCGGTACATCCAGAGAATAGCCCTCACAACCAGCGATTCCGTCCTTCGCTACTTGTGCCAACATGGACCTTTAGACTTGGAATTGCACTACAATATAAGTTTGATTCCTTTTGCGCTTTGAAGTCCAGACCTTTATTATCAGCGCTCGCATATGAAGACTTTATTTATTTATTTATTTATTCATCTTTGAGCCGTCGCTATCTACACCAGTGCTCCGTCAACTTAGTGGGGCCTTTAGACTTCAACTTACATCGAAACAGCAATGTAAGTTTAATTACATTTGCACTTTAAGGTTTTAAAGAAAAACCTTTATTATAAACGCTCGCATTTTACAGCTTTATTTATTTATTTATTTTTAAGTTGTCGTTATCTACACCGGTGCCTCGCTCATTTAGCGGGGCTTTCGACTATAATTTAGATTCCTTTCTATGACGTCTACAAAAGACTATTTATTGCACACCACCCGTTTAGTGGTGTACCCTTTTATGATTGTGTTATAATTTTTAGGCTTGCGGTCCACGGAAAAAAGATGGCTTGAGTTGTAATGTTTCTACCGAATTATGAAGTACGTTCTTGAACGAGTGTTGAAATATATCTTCCATATCGCTATGTGCTTTTAAACAAGATATATGTATTTTACAGATTCTTTACTCTTTTAAAACCGTGGTTAGATCTTAGATACGAGTAGGCGTCGAACGAGTACTAGGATAACCGTGTAATACGGCCCGGCCAAAGCTATAGATTTTACGCTTGTTTTATGTGTATTTAAGATATAGGGTTACTTTAAAGCTTCGATTAAAAGGCTAGCTTAAGGTTCGATTTATGAAAGGTTTTTCTCCATGTTTTTGTGTCTTTTCGTTCTTTTAAAAAAGGTTAAAGCGTTGGATTTTTCTTTATAAGTATATTTGGTTAAAATTCTTTTACTTAATACATAGTAGTGTCTCTACTACTTCAAGCAATAAGTGGAAAAATGTATACAAATATAATTCATATTTGTGGTAGTAGTAAATTTATATTATGTAGTAAGGATCAATATGGTTAATTATAAGACTTTAACAGCATTTAATATATACGTGGAACACATTGCCCGAAAATTGGCTACAGGTATATAAGATTAGGTTTCCAACCTTATGTATTTATTGAGTTGAGAAATATTTTCATAGTTTATTTAACGGATTATACCGTACCGTTTGGAAACAACAGTAATTTTTGAACAGGGTAGTTGTTTTGTGGGTAGAAATACTTGAGTTGCGAGCCTTCCCGCTGCTATGTGTATGTTTTTCACATTAGCAAGGGTTACACAATACTAGATATATAGTGGGCACTGCTCGGAGATAGTAAATCATAAAAAAAAAAGGTATAATATGCGCTCAATTCACACTAAGGTACGTGCTAAGCAATTGGCCATACAAATTACTGTGCAGACCGGTTAGCGGTCTGCGAAACCTAAAATAATAAATCCACCACTTGGCTATTGTAATACTACTATTACTTCGATCAATCGAATCGACAACTTTATAACGTTTAGAGCTCTACCAACACTAATCAGTATTTATTGGGTTAAATAAAGATAAGCTAAGTAAAAGAAGAAGTTACTTTCCCGTTACGCTTTACGTTAATAACGGCGGCTAGGGTATAGGAAAGAGTTTCGCGCAGGGTATTTACTATTGTGCCAGTCTTTACGGCAGTACGTAAAAAAGGCTTTTAGACTGCACTAGTTTATATGGCAGTCTAGAGGTATCGATGGTATCGGTATTGAAAATATGAGAAGCTTTTACGGGTTTTTCTTAAAAATGGTAAGATTAACTATTAGAAGTTTTAAAGTTCAGAAAGTTGGCAAACGGCTAAGTTAGTACTACTACAGGTACTATTACGGCGAAAACGCCTAAGATTCACGGCTAAATAACAAATAACCCTCGACGTTTACTTATAATAAACGATTTTTGACCTTACCCATTACACTAAACCTTTGTTTAAATACCAAGTTTTTGCTTTACTTCATTTTTTTTTTCCTACGCCAATTTCATCACTAAGCTTGTTACCATAAGTAAAAACATTAAGACTCGACAAATCGCGCCAAAAAAAAGTTACATTACGCGACCTTAAGCTAAGTTACCAAGTTCTCACGTGAATTTATGCCAAAACACCAAGTGACTCACCTACAAAACCCTGCAAAAGCTGAAACCTTAAAATAGGACCTACCCAGGAGTTATAAAATAAAATTGAAGCCCTATAATCCCTTTTTTTTAAAAAAAAAAAATTGCGATAAAGATCTTTGAGGGCTAGATGTCGACGAAAAAATAACCTAACAACATCTGTTTAACTTCGTCGACTACTTTATTATTAAGTAAGAAGGCGGCGAAAGATTAAATCGCGGCGACTACATCTTTCGTAAATATCGTAAATTCTTCGAAGACTAGATAATTAATATAATGAAAAAGATTTAAAAAAGTGTTCGACTTGAACTTAAGGTCAAACTTAAACGAAAAGGGTTTTATTAAGTTGACAAAAACCCTTTTCGACTTATCTTAACTTAAGGAATGCCTTTAAAATTGGAGATCGAAACGAAAGTGCGTTAAGAAACCTTAACACTCCCATATGAGCTTTAAGGGACTTTTCCCTTACTCTCGACTAAGTTAAGCCTTTTTACCCATTAAAGATAAAGAGCTTGTTAAGCTGTTTGACAGCTTAATATCTTTACGTAATAGCGCGGAGTATGCTGTTAGCGGCGTCAGGATACGTAAAATAACAACTGCTCATACGGTCAGAGGAATTGATATTATCGGTAAGGTTTCAAGCTAATAAGGTTCACGTGAACTAAGGTTGTTGAAGAGTAATCAGATTGATTGGTATTGTAGTATAAAAGATAATAATCCAAGAAGAAGCATCCAGAAGTGTACGCCACAGGTAAGGGCTTATAAACCCTCCACCCAGATCGTATTACTCTGGAATACTTCTAAACCGATCCACGCATTTCCGTCGGTTTTGAATAGCCATTTCAAACCAACCTATGCATAATACACTTTACATCTTGTAAGAGTGCAGCCTGAAGCATAACACGTTACTGTGTACTCTGAAAGAGTGTACCCTGCAATACAGTACACTATTATTTAACCTATGTATACTATCTATAAGGGTATATAGTAATATCCACACAAGTAATCTTTTTTTCCACTTATATACTTAGTACCTATAGCCTAATAGTAATAATGTTGTTTGTAATATTAATTGTAATAGGTTTAAATTAACAGTTTCTGTAGTAATAATATTATTGGCGTATTAATCGTAAGAGGTATAAGCCAGCAAGTTCGTCTAATATTAGTAAAATTTAGCTGAAATGGTAATCATAATTCGGGTTTGGTTCGTATAGCTAAATAGGGGCGATATCATTGTTAATAGCGCTTTTTGTAGTTACCAATAGGGGTAACTACGTAAAGGTAATTGCGTAAGGGTAATTGCGTAGGGGTAATTACGTAGGGGTAATTACGTAATTATGTATTAGGTTAGTATAAAAAGATATATTATTATCGGTTTAGGTAAAACTTCATTCCTTCTTTTAAAAGCGCGTAGTCTAAACCGATACAAATCCTTACCTCAACTTAATCTCTATTTTCCACAATTAAATAAACCGCTTCAATAGTTAGGTTTTTAATCAATACTTATATACCAACTTATTTCATAAATTAATAGCGCGTAAAAATAGGACGGTAAAGCTTCGTTTGGCGTAAAAACATCAGCGCGTCGCCGCCGCCGTAGCTGCCATAGCCGCTATAGCCGCCGTCCCTAACACCACCACTACCAGTAACAATAGCCCACCCTTATCGGACACAATTTCTTTTATTGCCGTTACGCCACCCGCTTCTGCCACCTTGCTCGCCATCACGCCGCCAAGTCCCGCCGCCGCTACGTCGCCCAACCCCGCCGCCGCCTTCGCCCTCTTTTCCGCCACCGCTATACCCCTTTCCATCCCTTTTCCCTCCTCCTTCCCCAGCTTTTAAGGGGAGGAATAAAGGGCCCCTAAAGTTATAAACCTTACCGTTTTCCTACCCGTAAAGACCTTATTACCCTTAAAGGCCCCTTTACGCTGTAAATGTAACCTGGCGTAATTACGCTAAGGTACCGGTATTTAGTGGTTTATCCATATTAGCGTGCCGTAATAGAATTTAATAAAGGGATCGGTTATTTACTTGATATGTAACCGATTTTTTTAAGGCGATCGGGTTGTTTATTTATATGTAACCGATCTTAGTATGGTGATCAGGTTATTTATTCGTATACAACCGATTTTAGCCTCGCTTAAGCGAATAGTTCGTAAAAAAAATCAAATAGATTCCAACAAAGGGTTTCGAAACTTGGTGGGTTTGGGTTATATAGCCTGGTGCGTGATAGATTTCAAAAAGTACACAGGTACATTAAAGCGTTAAATAAGGGTTGATGGTGGCGTAACAAGACTTTAACAAATAGAGTGCTAAACAAAGTTTAACAATATCGTATTAAAATTTTCCTTTTTTAATTTACTTAGTTTTTATAATTTCCATATACGTCGGCGTGTAATTTTCTTAAAAACAAAGGGGTAAAGTACAAACAGTTAAAACCGTTATAATATCCTGTTATAGGTATTTAACGTCTGATTGTCTTTTCTTTCCCAAGTTATTTGTAATCGACCTAATCAGTCACTAATTAGTGTTGGTAAGGCCTTGAGCATATAAGGTTTACGTAAATTAAAGTCTTTAAAAAGTAATTAGAATAATCGATATTGTAGTATAAAAGATAATAATTTAAGAAAAAGTATTTAAATGTATACGCCACAGGTAAGGGCTTTTAAGCCCTCCACCTAGAGCCTATTACTCTGGAATACTTCTTTTAGATCGATTCACGCATTGCCGTGTAATGATCACACTAAATACCCGTGAGTATGTAGAAGGTGTCCAGAGGGTTTATGTTAGCAGTAAGGTAGCAGAGGTAACAAAAGGTGCAATATCAAGACTGTATTCGTGCGAGTGATGATCAGAAGCCGTGAGGCTATTCAGGGTAGACTGAATACTTAGATTGACAACTGAAGAGCTATGAAGGAAATACTATCTATCTTGGTAATGAAAGTGTCCTTATATATCCGCGCCTTCATACGTCTTCAGTGTAGACTCGACTGGCTCGACGTCGAGTCCATCGAGTCCCGGTGTGCAGCTCGACTGGCTCGATACCGAGTCCATCGAGTCTCACACCATGCTGACCCTAACCCTTGTGTACGGTGTGTCTGTTGTGGATCCCTGGTGCCTGCCGAGAGGCTGTGTCCAACCGATTTCCTTTGTTATCTGCTGCGGGGCCGCCGCTGGTGCGCCCTGCAGATGTTGGGTCATAACATGCCGTCGGTTTGGAATAGACATTCCATACCAATCTATGCATGATGCACTTTGCGTCTTACAAGAGTGCAGCCTACAGCGTGACACATTACCATGCACCCTGCAAGAGTGTATCCTGCAATACAGTGCTCTGCTACTTAATCTATGTATACTATCTATGGGGGTATAAAGTAATATCCACAGATATTAACGTTTTCAATCCGTTAATTAAACAAGATCGTCAAATCTCCTAAAACCTTTAAGCCCCTATTTCCTCCTAACTATTTAATTAGAATTGTTAAACCCTTTAAGAGGCTTTTCACGGAAGGTTTGCTTATATATGCGAGCCTAGTACAGGTACTTCCACATGACTTTACCCTCTAGGTTAGGCGACTGGCAATTACCCTTAGTACTGTGTTTCGGAAGCTTTAAGGCTAAAATTTCCAGTAAATACTAATAAAGATTGGGTTAACTATCACGACTTATCTCTAAAACCTGGCAAGATAATTGATATTAATTGATTTTAATTTCACAAACGTCGCTAAGATTCAAAACAACGTAAAAAATACAATGGAATGCTCTATAACCTTTTCAATACGAAAATAAAGCTATTTTTAAATATTTGTAAGTGGATAAAAGTTTCTTTTTTTAGTTTTTATTTACTATTCCCTGGAATACTTATAAGATACACCAGGGATTGTTATCTAACTGTTCTAACCCAAATAACTACCCTTCCAGAAGTTTAGGATAATATAAGAAGTTACTTTGAACATGAAGTTCACCTTACTTAATACTATACGGACTGGGTTACTACAAGGTACACTATAATAATGGAGAAAAGAAAAAGGGATAAAACACCAATACATGTATTAAATTAGATGTTTCATAAGTTGATGTTATACCAGAAGGTAATAGTGAAAGCTCATGTTAGTGAAACTATACCTCGCGAACAGGTATGTGTAGCCGTTACGAGTGTTAAAGAGTTTAAATACGTTTTATAACGTCCAGATACCACCTGTAAAGGCTTCTTTTTAGCCAGTTACGATCTTCGTTTACAACTATAATGGCGCGTATACCAAACTTGCTTGGTATATACCTCTAATCCGGCAATTTCCTCAACGCAGATAAAGAAAGGCTTAAGAAGACTAATTAAGTCGATTGTAAATAAGGCTACTGGCGCCCTTAACGCCCAAAATCTAGCTTATTAAACTTAAATTGGAGGTAATAGCTACGCTGACGCCAATAAGGTTAAGATTTAAACGAACTTATCAACCGTAAAAACTATCGACGTAATAGTGGTAAAAGATATTAGATTTATAGTAAAGTTAGCTATCAATTTATTCGCTACCCCGTCGCCGAGCGAAAAAAAATAATAATATATTACATCCAATACCTTATAAATTTCAATCAAAAATACTTGGATTAAATTTCAAACTTTAAAAGCGACATTTAAATTATCGGTAACGATACCTTTAAACAAATTAAGTGGAATGATGATATAGATTTCAATGCGACTTAGTATCCAGTTGACCACGCCTTTTTATACCGCTTAGGTGGTGAATATCATTACCTTTGCCCTTATTAAGCCTTTAATACCTTTTACATCTTTAATTTTCGCAATTATTTTACAACCCACAAATTTTAAGGTATTATACCAGATATAGAGACAGTAAGATATTTGACAGGAGACTATTCGTAATATGTAGTATTATGAAAGGAAACATTAAAGTTACTAAGATTAATTATTAAGATGTTAAAAAGGCTAAAGTTGGCTTTGGACTAGGTGAATAATGATTGTTATTGGGGATAACAGTAGTTTAAACTATTATAAGACAAATTACATTTTACATCTTTAATTTCCCTACGTCTTCCTTCATTTGCTTAAATAGTATAAAGATTTTTAGCGTTAACGTTAATGTTAAAGTCGATAAGCTGGTAAAAAACGGCTAAGATTTCCTTTCGCCTTTAGGTAGAAGCACTTATAGTTTAATATTTAAGGTCTAGACGCAGTGGTGTTAAACCTAACGGAGCTAACAATACGTTAATTATATAGACCTTTGAACTATCTAAATATCAATAGACTGTATAAAGTTCTAAAGTTTGTAGCGTATGAAAATGTGGAATACTTCATTTCAGAAGTTATTGAAAAGCTTTGTTAACCTTGCTAAATATAGCTTAATCCCCTAGAAGATTTAAGTTTACATTGAAAAACGATAAAGACTTAAACTATAAGGTTTTTATTAATATATTTTACTTGGATAACAAGACTGTTTTTTACGTCTTCAACTTCTATTTTTTATAGACCCAAGTTTTTAGAATCCCTTTCGTTAAAAAATATGTGAAAAAAGCTAAGGATATTGTGAATCAACACGTACTTGAGCCCATCTAACATTATTGTTTATGATACTAACATTAATTTTACAGAGGCGAATTTTAGGAAAGACGTTAATATAGTAGAAATTTAGTATAAACAGGTGCCTATAAAGGCCAACTAAAGTATTAGGAAGGTTAAAAGGGTATATATATTACTTCGACAAACGTATAACATCTTTACGCTAAAGATCGAAAGATTTACGGATCCGTAGATACGCTTTTAAATAGCGGTAAAAGGCCTAAACAATACTGTAAGCCCTGATAGCATAATACTAACGCTATTGGTCTTTGGAACGTATCCACATCTGAATGATGAATCTCTGCTATTAGTAATTACCTAGAAATAAGCTGTCGTCTACATTAAAGCACTGAAGGAATTTCGAAAGGAATCGATACACCTTTAAATGAACAACGCCCTTAACACCAGAAACGATCTTACGATTGCCAACTTACTTACTTTTCCGTTATAAAGTAAAGTCCTCGTATAACGGAAGCCGGCCAAATAGAAGGGCCTATATAAAATCTTGAGTATCGTCAAGTTTAAAGTAGTTGTTAAAATTATTGACGGCTTATAGTGTTTCTTATTACCTAGATCAAGCCTTATACTAGGATAATTAACGATAAAGACCCTTGATTTAAACGACTAAGTTAATATAAACCTTCTCTACCCGTTATAAATAAGCCGATGGAAATCTATCGGTACCGAAGACTCCCAAAAAAGAGGAATGTTAAAAAGAAGGAATATATACCGGGCCGTATTTACAATACTATTTGGGTAAACTGAAAAAACCAAGAAAACGAAATTTTAATATTAAAGTTTCGAATATAGGGTATTATTACGATTTTTGGCAAACCATTTAAGGAAAATGATAGGGTTGAGATTAACAGCCTATTAACTCAAGAAGTCGAATAATTGGAATCGAAGGTCAACTTTGACCTTTAAAACCTAAATGTTACTATTTTTAAATCGAAAATTATTTATGAAATTAAAGGTAAGACTACAGAGAAACCGTACGAAAAGTTACGTTTAATCGCTTAAAGTTATGGTAATAAAGTATAACATTAAATTATTACATAATCGTTGAGGATTTAGAAAAATATCCGAAGTTTAATAGCCGTTTTGGTAATAAGTTTATTAACCAAGATCAAAGGCAAATTTACACTTAATAGCTGAAATATAACGTAAGTATATACTTAATTACCAACTAACTTATAACGGATCGTTTTATTAAAATTGTTATAAGAATAACGTGTTATTTACTTTTCAAAAACGGTAATATGACACATTAAGTTATTTTATGGACTAGCTAAAATACGCGTCTCTTGGTTTATAATTCACTAAATATACTTTAAATCAAATCTAGGCATAAAGTCTTCAATATATGACCCGTATTTATTAGTAGTTTAAGAGAAAGATTTCGGTTTAGTGGGGATATGGACTAATGATACCATTTTTGTTTAATAGCTAGATTTATAACATCGGAATAATAGGCGATTAAGGACTTTAAGTTCTGGAACCATGAGTCAATTACGATGTTGGCGAAAGATAGTCAACTTAATTTTAACAGATTGTTAATTCGAATATTAAGTATTAATGCAGGCCTTAACTTTCGCTAAAAGAGCCAAGGTATAAACTGAACTATAATCGAAAAAATTAACGTAGTTAAGGTTTAACTTTACTTAAAATAACGAGCCTATGACAGCTATATTGCTACCTTTTACTAACCGAAGGCCTTTTATGACCTATATATTTCGATGTGAATATAAAAACTAATGACTCACTTTAATGATCACACTAAATACCCGTGAGTATGTAGAAGGTGTTCAGAGGGTTTATGTTAGCAGTAAGGTAGCAGAGGTAACAAAGGTGCAATATCAAGACTGTGTTCGAGTGATGATCAGAAGCCGTTAGGCTATTCAGGTGTGTAGACTTAATACTTAGATTGACAACTGAAGAACTATCTAATGAAGCTATCTAAGGTGGTGATGACCATGTCCTTATATCTAGTTCCTTCAGTTGGTACCCATACTGGGGGTGCTCCAGTGTGAGGTTTGCGGGATCACTGGTGGTGATCCAAGTGATCCAAGTGAGCCGGTGATCCAGGTGATCCAAGTGATCCAGGTCACGTGACTTCTGCTGAGTCATCCGTTGTCCAATTGCCGTGCCGTACATGGGAAATGTGCTTTATAAGCGTAGTGGGGAACATGCAGCGTCAGAGGATCCAACTGCAGTTCGTGTCATAACACTCACGATTTAAACTGGTTGGGAAAAAGTTTTAAGTAATATATATGAAACCTGGACCGAGGAATTAATTTTATTTCAATCGGTTTGTCAAGGCCTAAGTTAATGATTTTTATGGATGCGTTCTTTATGAATAACACCGAATTATCAATATAAATCGGCTTTTTAATAACCTTCGTTAATAAGGATGAACGGGGGGATTAGATTAGTATTATCGCTAGCCTAATTTATGAGACCTTTACGAAATGTAAGAGGATTATATAAAGCGTATTGATTTTAAAGGTTTCCAGTATAATAATAAGCTTTAATATAGAAATAACACTATGGAAATCTTTGAGCGTTATTACCAAGTAGCTAAAGCTTCCTCTTATTCCAGTAGTGATTTGTACCGATTCAAGTATCTTATTTCAATGCTTTTCGAAGTTCGGAACCATTAGTGAAAAACACTTTATAATCGACGTAATGGCACTTCGCGAAGCCTATGAGGGTAATGAGATTGAAGAGTTCCAGTGAATTAACGGAAAAGATAATACTGATAACTGTTATGGACTCAGGCCATTGGCCATTGAGTCTATAGGTTACGTGACTGTGCACGTGACGGGATATGCAGTACCTGGTCCGAGCGCGGTCTGGGTATGAACTAGGCGCGGTCCTTATATGGTACGTGTGAGGGCACATGGCGGGCTGGGTATAGACCATACCTATAGGTCTTATACGATAGGCTACGATAGCCTTTTTTAGTTTCCCGTTATACCTTAATAGTAAACCCCATTTGGTATATACTTAGCTTACTATTGTAAGTCGGATTATAACATATTATTAAGGTTTTTATTTTTATTTTCTCAAGAAAATATTATTTTTAATAAACGAATCGATAACAAATATCAATAATTTTATGTTATATTCGAAAGTTATTGGGAAAATGTGCCGTTGGGGAACATCTAATCCTTCATCTTTGTAAATTTACCTTCTACTCTTTTAAAGCTGACTTAGGTCGATATTTCTTATTCATAAAATACTATAAGTTATATCGCGTTTATTGTAAAGTAATTACAATAACCGGTTTAATTAACTTTACCTATCGACCTTATATTTGAATTCGTTCAATTCGTAGGTACAATTGAATAATTTAAAACCAATTTAACGGTAATTCGTACAAGCTTTTTACCGGTTCAAATTATACAAAAACAATATGATTGACCGTAATTCGACGAGTTTGCTTTTACGTAAGCGGCAACGCGCTAAACTATAGAATTTATATTGAAAGAAGATGAAATATAAATCGAAAAAAGTCGATATATATTCCTTTACGTATAGGGCTATTATACGGCGACGGTAAATTAAGTTATTACAACGTATTACGCAACCGGCGGATATGAGGGTATATATAATATTCGTAAATTCCTCAATTGTATTGAGGCTACTTTTAACGACTTTTATCGTGCGAAACAGGATTGAGTTGAATTTAAAAAAATATTTATAAGCGATAAAAACCTATAGATACTTCTCGATATTAGGTTCGAAATATTATTAGCTTAAGCGGATAGATTAAATTGTCCTATATCCGTAAAATATAATTCCTAACTATTTTATGTATCCTTACGTATCTGCGACAAATCTATTATGGTAGGCGTAAACTGGGTAAACTATATCGTAACTTTAGCGAAGTACCGTGAATTCTTTGACGAATGAAAATCCTTAAACTTAAAATGTCGTTTTGATCGTTAATTAGCGGGACCAGTATAAGTTTAGCAGTCGGGTGGAAAAATAGTTATCATAGAAGTATATACGTTTTAGGTATTTTTATTAAGGAGTTATGGTAATCGCGGTTTATTATTTTTGTATTGTAACCAGTTATTTTAATAAACCCATCCGGTACGCGTTTAATATCAAGAATGTAAAGCAACGTAAATAACGGTAAAGAAATTCCGGATTAAGCTCGTTACAAGGCGTTACCTACGTTATAGTTCGATGAATTATTACTAACGAGGTTACGACTTTTACCCGTTATTACCTTCGACGTAAGTACATACTGTTCAAGTCGAAAAGGCAAATAAATATTTCATATTAATAAAGATAAGGAAAACATAACTTTTAAATACAATTTCATTTAAGAGTTATATAACCTTAACTACGTAATTATAAAGTCAAGTAAAGAGATGTTTAGTTAAATTGAAGTACTTATAAAAGAAAATTGATTTTTTTATTTATACCTTTTAATAACACTTATTCTCCAAATACTTACGTTAATTTTGGATTTAATCATTATTATATTATAAACGAGGTTTTAATATAACGGTTGAAGATAAAGTAAATTCAGCTATTATATTCTGAAAAATTAAATACAATATTTGAGTTACAGTAAAATACGCGTATAAACCCAACAGATAAATTTCGTATGAATATTAATAAATAATTGAACCCCATATCAATATATATCATTTCTGGAATGACGGAGGACATAAGTTTTGTAATATCCTGGCTACAATATGAACAGATGATTCTAAAAGTTAATAATAACTGTTTAGTAATTTGTAATTAACAAAAATTAGTTATCTACGCGATAAGAATATACCTTACATTGGGGGATGTACAAAGCGTTATAAAAAG
Organism: Anisogramma anomala; assembly: GCA_038502455.1. Lineage (NCBI taxonomy): Eukaryota > Fungi > Ascomycota > Sordariomycetes > Diaporthales > Gnomoniaceae > Anisogramma > Anisogramma anomala. Next base: position 13,556,891 of record JASMMZ010000001.1, read on the forward strand.
GTTTTTATTAGTTTGGTAAACTATTTATAATAAACGATATAACGTTTAGGGGATTAGTCGTAACTCGCTTTTATTATAAGTTTTTACTAAATAACGCGGATTTTGTAAGTAACGGCGCTAACTACTATTAAAGTAGAAAAGGATTAGTTTTATTTTTGACCGGAATTAGCAAAATTTCGCGACTTATTCAATGATAATAAGGTTATAAATTTACCCTTATACCGGCAGAAAATCGATGACCACATTTTAATTAAACCAAACAAAGATAAATCAATACTAAAACGACTGTAAAAATTATTATATTTAATGTTACAAGATGAAATTTCGAATCTCCCAGTAAGGTTACGAAATTGATAAATAAGGGTTGGATTCAGATAATTTTTTTATCGGCTGCAGTACCGATAGTACGTTTTTTAAGCTGAAAAAAGAACAACGGTTTTATATCGATTACCAGGTACTAAATAAAATTATCGAATAAAATCGTTTTCTTTGACGTTTAATTAAGAAAGCTTTACGCGCTTTATCGATATCGATATAATTTATGAATTTCGATATTTAAGTAACCTTTTGTCGTATTTTAATTACATTCAAATAAAAACAAGTCACGGCGTTTCGTATTAGGTTCTGGTTATTTAAATGGTCAATTACCATTTTTAAGCTAGCGGAAACGCTGGTGACGTTTTAACGATATATTAATTATAGAATGGCGAATATTTTATATGATTTTTCTATAGCTAACATAAATGATGTTTCGGTCCTTTTATTAGGTATAAAGTGAAACTATATTACTAAAGTTTGTGTAGTTTTAGAACGTTTTTATAAAGCTAAGCTGAACTTAAATTTTAAAAAGTTCGACTTCATAGTTAAGGGGGTAAAGTACATGAGTTTTATAGTAACGGTTATCGTAGGTATCCGGCTCAAACCCAAAAAAATCCGAATAATACGTAAGTGGAAGTTTTTACGTATTGTTCGAAAGATTCGAAGGTTTCAAGGTTTTGTTAATTTTCATCGGGATTTTATTAGTAAATTTTTCGAATTAGCTAATTATCTTATCCGTGCAACGAAGTAGGAAATTTGTTAAACTTAAATAAACCGGGAAAAACACGTATTACAAACCTTGACAATACTTTTATTACGGTTTCGATTTCAATATACTGAAACCTAAATCGGCTAACAGTAGTAAAAACTATTTTTTCGGGAATAGAGTTAAAAGGTTATTTGTTATGACGGGATACAGATAGTATCCTAAAGCTAGTAACTTACTATTTTACGCGATTAACAGACGCGCAACACAATTATACTATTTATGATAAGGAGATTTTCGCGAAGATATTTTACTTAAAAACGTAGTTTTTAAAATTACGTAATATCCGTACCCCGTTTACAATCCTAACGGGTTATAAGAGATTAGAATATTTCTCTTCGTTTCACTTGATTTCAGAAGACCAGGCTAAATAGGCTGAAGTTCTTTCGCTTTTTTAAAACCACCTGTGATGAAATAATACTACATGCAATGCAGTAGGTCAACTTTACTTACAGTAAAGTTGATTGTACTGCAAGTGTATTGCTTTGTAAAGACTTACCACATAGGGTGTAAGTCGAGTGCAGTATGCTGCACTTCACACTAGGGCACGTGCTAAGTAATTAGCTATACAAATTACAGTGCAGACCGGCAAGCGGTTTACCAAACCTAGAACAATTCATCTACCATCTAACTATTGCAATACACCTGTTACTTCGACTAATCGAATAGACATCGTTACAACATCTAAGGCCTACAAATACTAATCAGTGCTTTCCTACTTATTAGGTTAGGCACAAATAAGCTAAGTAGAAGAAGAGGCTACTTTCTGGTTACGTTTTACGTTAAACAACGGCGGCTAGGGTAGAGGAAAGATTCTTGCGAAGAGCCTCTATTAGTATTGCGTTAGTCCCCAACGGCAGGAAAACAGAGAAGACTTTTTGGTTACGTCAGTCCTCAACGGCAATTTGGAAGTAAGCGACGGTATCGTTACTGGAAAACACTAAGAAATCTTTATTAATCTTTCTTAAAGCTGTTAAGATTGACTGCTAAAAGTTTTAAAGTTCGGTAAATTGTAAAACGGTCAAGTTAGTGCTACAATAGGTGCTACTACCGTAAAAACAACTTTGTCCATACGTTGAACCACCATAACAAATAATCTTCGCCCTTTACCACTAACAACGACCTTTGAACTTGACTTTTATATCAAAATTTTTCTCAATTGAACTTTTTTCACTCTCTACATTACCTCAATTATCAAGTTCGCTACTTTAAGCGAAAACACCAAGTCACGTTAAGAAAGCCACGTTGCGTAACCTTACGCCAAGCCGCTAAGTCGCCAAGTTCCCACGCGACTTTACGCCAAAACACCAAACCCCTACATCCAAAGATCACCAAGTCCATCGCCTTATACGCCTACCACGTTCTAAATAAGCCAAAATCTCAAGATGTCTACCTTTAGCTCCCCATTTGAAGCCATTACCGACCTTGAGAAGAAAAAAACACTTAAAGAACACGGACCCATCTTTACCAAATATTACAACAGTGAACTCTGGAGAGAATATGTAAACGAGGATTTAAACGAAAGACACTTTAACAATTTTGTCGGCCATTATATCGTTAACCAAGACGGCGGCGAAAAACGTAACCGCGGTAGTCGCTCCTTTCGTAAGTATCGTAAACTTTTCGAGGACGAAACTGTTGATATGTGGAAGAAGATTCAGAAACTAGTTAAGTCTAAGCTAAAAGAAGAATTTAAACGCTAAGAGATTTACGTGCTATAGAAAATCTTTATAAGGCTGGTAAAAACATTATTTAACTTAGCTTAAGTTAAATGATACCCTTAACATTTACGACTTAAAGAAAAAGGTATTAAGGAATCTTAACGCCCTTATATACGATTTAAAGGACCTTTAACCAACTATTAGTTAAATTAAACATCTTCATACGCTAGAGATAAAGAACCTATTAACTTGTTTAACGGTTTAGTATAACTACGTAATAACGCGGAATACGCCTTTAGCGGTGGCGAGGCACGTGAAGTAACGGCCGCTGACGCGGCTAAAGGTATTAACGTTAGAGTTTTACATTAATCAATTAAAAAAGATCGTCAAACCTCCCAGAACCCTTAAGCACTTATCGCCTATTAGTAATTTAGTCGCTAAAACCTTGAAAACCCTTAAAAACCTTTACCCTTTAGATTTACCTAAGCGCGCGAACCCACCAAAGGTCTAATTATAGGGCTTTACCCCTCGGGTTGGGCGATTGGAAATTACCCCTAACACTGTATTTCGGAAATACTAAGGATTAAACCACAAAAAATACTATTTAAGACTAGGATAATTATTGCGACTTCCCTTAAAAACCTATTAAAATGGTTAATATTAATTACTAGCTTATGACGGACTTCGCTAAGATTTGAGATGATATAAAGATGTATAACAGGAAGCCTTATAACCTCTTCGACACTAAGATAATACCCTTTTTAAATATTTGTAAGTAGATAGAGGTTCTACCCGTTGGTTTTTACTTACTATTTCCAAAAATCCTGACAAATTACGTTAAAGACTATTACTTAACCTTTTTAATAAGCGCTACCACGTTGTACGAGATTTATAATAATATAAAGGGATATTTCGAATACGACGTTTACTTCGCTTAATACCAAATAAACTAGGTTACTATAAGGTAAACTATGATAATAGCAAAGAAGAAAGAAGAGAAATTACTAATAGATATTTTTAATTAAATGTTTGATGAGTTGATAATGCGTTAGATATCTATAGGTAAGGCATACGTTAGCGAAACCACACTTTGTGAACAGGTACGGGTAGCGGTTACTGGTGTTAACGAGCTCGAATACGCCTTATAACGTCCAGATACCACCTGTAAAGCCTTTTTTAACTAGTTACGTTTCTCGTTTACTACCGTAATAACAAGCATAACAAATTCGCTTAGTATGTAATCCTAAGCCGGAAACTTCTTTAACGTAAATGAAGAAAACCTTACAATAATTAATTATTTCGACCGCAAGTACGGGTGCTTATAACTCATAAGGCTTGGTTTATCAACCTCGGCCCCAGACTAGATGTAGTGCCTACGTTAACGCTAATAAGATTTAGGTGGACTTGTTAATCGTAGGTATTATCGTTGTAATAATGGTATGAGATATTGAATTTGTGGTAAGTTTAACTGCTAGTTAACTCGACACCCCCCCATTCAACATAACAATAGGAAAGCAAAGTATTACGTTTAATACCCTATTACTTCGAAATAAGAATATTAAATCAACTCGTGAACATTAAAGACGATAAGTAAATTAACGTTGTTAACTTTTTCAAATAGATCAAGTGATACGAAGATACTACTCCTGGTACGGCGGCCTAATAACTAGTCGACTATACCTTCCTATACTGTTTGGGCGGTAAAAACCCTTACCTTTGCTTTAATTATGCTCTTATTCCCTTATACACTTTTAACCTTCGCGATCGTTATGCGGATTATACGTTTTAAGGTATTATACTAAACATTGGGGCAATAAGGTACTTAACAGGAGGTTATTCGCAATACATAGCACTACGAAGGGAAAATATTACAGATATTAAGATCAATCGTCATAGTGTTGATAAAGCTAAAGTTGGCTTTGGCCTAGGCAAATAATTATCATTACTAAGAATAACGGTAGTTTAAATTATTATGGGAGCAATTACGTTCCATATCCTTAAGTTCCTTACCCCTTTTCTACTTTATTTAGAAAATATGAAAACCTTCGTTGTTAACGTTGAAGTTAACGTAAACGAGTTTGTTAAAAATAGTCAGAGGTTTCCACTTGCCTATAAGTAGAGGTACCTATGGTTCTATTTTTAAGGCCCGAAAGTAGTAGTATTAAACCTAACGGAGCTGGAAATATGTTAATTATATCAGCGTTTTAATTAACTAGTAGTCAATATGTTATACAAAGTTTTAAAGTCCGTAAGGTATTATGATGTGGAATACTTTTCCTTTCAAGTTATTAAAAGGCTATGTTACCAATGTAAAACGTATGCCTAAATCTCTCCGAAATTTAAATTTACATTAAAAGACGATAAGAATTTTAAATACGAGATTATTATTGATTTATTTTACTTAAAAAACAAATCTGTTTTTTACGTCATTAACTTTGTAACCTCTTTTTACGAAATTAAGTTTTTAAAGTCCTGTTCGGTAAAGGACACGTGGGAAACGTTAAAAATACTGTAAATTAACACGTATCTGGGTTTACCTAACGTCTTCGTTCACGATACCAGTACCAATTTTACGGCGGTAAAGTTTTTAAAGGATGTCAAAATACTAGGTATTTAATCTAAACAGGTACCTGTAAAAGCCTATTGGAGTATTGGAAAGGTTAAGAAGTTATACGCCTTACTTCGCTGAATGTATAATATCCTTACGTTGGAAATTGGAAGCTTTACGGATCCGGAGGCACGTTTATAGATGGCAGTAAAATGCCTTAATGATACGGTGGGCTCTAACGTCTTAATGCCAAAGATCCTAGTCTTTAGAACGTACCTACGTTTAACAAGTAAATCTCCGCCTTCGGTGAGTACTTAGAAACTTGTTACGGCATATAATAAAGCCTCGAGGGAACTATGAAGGGAATTAACACACTGTTAGATTAATAACACCCTTAATACCAGGAATGGTCTTTGAACGATTAACGTACTTATTTTGCCATTACAAAGTAGAGTTCTCGTATAGCGGGAGCCAAACAAATAGGAAGGGCTATATAAGATATTAAGTATTATAAACTTTGAAGTAGTTATCAAAAATGTTAACGGCTCTGTATCCTTTCGAATCACTTAAGTCAAGCCTTATATTAGGGGTAATAAAGATGAAGACTCTTCAGCCTTTTAATCAAAGCGACCGAGTTAATACGAACCTTTTCTACCTATTGTCAGAAAGCCGATAGAACGCTGTCGGTGCGGGCGACCCCCGAGAAAAAAAGACAGCGTTAAAGAGGAGAAATATATAACGTATCGCATTTATAATACTGCTTGGGTAAGTAGAAATGAGAAGAATAACAAAAACTTGGTAGTAAAGCTTAGGGTACAACGAATTATACTATATATATTAGTTAAAATAGGTATTGACTAGTTCTTAACCTATTAGCTGCACTTTGAAACCCGTCTAATGATAAATTCGTTAATATATGATGTGTATTTGTTAGTAACGTAAGGAAATGACTTCGGTATAATGGGTATATCAATTAAAAATACTTTTTTCATTGGAACGGCTGGTTTTATAATACTAGAATAACAAGCAATCAAGGACTTTAAGTTGTGGAATTGAAAACCAGTAATAACTCTAACAAAAAACAATCAACTTAACTTTAATGGATTGTTAATCCGCATATTTAGTATTAATACCAGCCTAAACTTTCGCTAAAAGAGTCAGGGTACTGTTCTTGCCACAATCGACAAGACTGATGAGGCTAGAGTTAAAAGGTACTTGGAATAGCGTGTTCGAGACAGCTATATTGCTACCTTATGTTAACTGAAAGCTTTTTACGACCTATCCATCGCGATACAACAACAAACGTAAACGGATAAGGACTTTGACCGGCTAAATAAGAGGATCGAATGGCAAATGCGGAACTTGGATTGCAGGATCAATATAATCTCAATCGATCTGTCGAAGGCTAAATGAATAATCTTTACGGACGGATTATTTGAAAAAAAAACCGACTTATCTTTACAAATCGGCTTCCTAATCACTTTCGTTAATAAAAATAGATAGGAAAACCAATTTAATATCACCAGTAACCTAATTTATTAAACCTTCGTCAAATGTAAAAGAATTACTCGAAGTGTTTTAGTTTAGGAGGTTTACAGAAAAATAGCGGGCTTTGACGTAGGTATAGCATTATAGGCCACCTTTAACCACATTACCAGGCAGCTACAGATTGCTCATATCCTGGTAATGATCTATACCAATTTAAAAAGCCTCTTCGAATTCCTTTTAAAGCTCGGAATCACCAGTGAAAAGCACCTAATGATCGACATGATGGTACTCTGTAAAGCCTATAAATGGAGGGAGATCGAGAAATTCCATTGGATCGATAACAAAGATAATCCTGCTAACGCTATGATGAAAACATCGCCAAACAAAGCCCTAGAAAGGTTTGTAAACAGCAATAAACCAACTATACGTATCGAAGGCTACCTGGAGAGGTTACCCGGAAGACCACGTGACGATGGATAGGGATATGTTAGCAGATTGAAAGACTGTCAGGGGATTGATGATAGTGATCTATTTAAGTGACACAGTTAAAGTAAAGGCTTGTAAAGAGCCATGGCGAAAGATTTTTTTGTGGGAGTTATTAAACTCGGACCTCGAGGCAACGGAGCAATTGAGGTTAAATAGGGTCAATAAGCGTGTAATTGGGTACAACTCAATATAAAAGTCAACTGGAATTAACAGGGGTCTGGCCAGTTAACGAGAAAGCAATTTAATGGCAACCGGAAAAGATTAGTCAACCACACTAGTATGCACGTACAAACCAAAAAGCTGCTAGTGTTAGAATGATGCTACATGTAATACAATAGGTAAACTTTACTTACAGTAAAGTTGACTATACTATATATGTATTTCTTCGTAGAGACTTACCACATAGGGTGTAAGTTGAGTGCAGTACGCTGCACTTCACACTAGGGCATGTGCCAAGAAATTGGCTATACAAATTACAGTACAGACCGGCTAGCGGTCTGCCAAACCTAGAACAATTCATCCACCATCTGACTACTGCAATACACCTATTACTTCGACCAATCGAATCGACAACGTTGCAACATCTAAAGCCTACCAACCACCTGCGATATAAGCCAATAACTGAAGGCGCCCGTCCAAATATATTAACCCGTAAATTGTAAAATTAACCAGTAGTTGAAAAGTGTCGCGCGCTAGTTTTTTAACTTATTTTCATTGCTATATCGAATATGATAATAATAAACTAATATATTGTAAAATATATATTACGGCGGATTATATCGATAAATTTATTAAGATGGAGGTTTGGTTAATAAATCGCTATAACATATACCTTAAAGACGAGTCAAAGGCTTTCGAAGGGTCAACGGAAGCGGAATTGCCCTAGGCTTGGTCCGCGCCTGAACTATTACCTGGAATAACGTCGGAGGATGTTAGGGCGGGATTACCCCAGACCCGATTCGCGTTTGGGTCGTTATCCGAAATAACGCTGAAGGATTTCAGGACGCCGGTATTATTAGTACCGCCGTGGGCCCGGCTCGCGTTAAACTAGTTAACTTTGTTAACGCCGAGTAATTACCTTATTTTCGGGCCGGGTACCTCCGCGAAATTATAAAACTAAAGAGTAGCAAACGACCCGTTATACGAGATTCGCCTATTGGCGGTTTTAGAAAACGCTAGGCGTTTCCTGGCTAAAGCAAGATAATTGGTACAAATTACGGATTATAAAATTGATCCGTGGGGTGCATTACGTTATCGTAACGGATTATAACTATCGAGTTAAGTACTATTAATAACGAAAATCTTGTAACAAACCTATAATTCGTTTATTATAAGTGATCCGGGTAAAAAAGTTTTATTTCGAATCCTTTAAAGGAACTATTATTAAAAAGGGATAGTTATGGATATTGAACGTTTATATCGAATATATACGTAATGTAATAATACGAAACCTTGTCGTACCTTACGATAAAGCTTTTTTAACCCTTTCTTATTTTAAATCAGTATCAGGTATATATTTCCGTTGACTTTATAATCGATTTTCTCATTACCGATAATATCCCTTCATATTTATTAGGAATTACGATCCGCCTTTTTAAGTTTGTCCAACTTGAGCTAATATAAATCATTTAAACAGATTTATATACGGAACACTTTGGAAATATATAGTAGAAATTTCCTAAATTTCCGGCTTTTATTATTAGCAATCGCAATTCAAATTGAGTAGACGTATTTTAAACGCCCTTATATTCTTTAAAAAAGTCTAATAATTTTTGTCCACGGTGTACTACCTAAAAACAAATAACAATATTAAACGTAGAAACTAGAAAGTTTAAAAGTATTTGCGTATTATCATCGCTTTTTCGTAATATAATTATGACTTATATTTTCCTATTTATTAATTTGTATTCAATAACTGGGAGTCGATGGTTACTACGTTTAACGTGAACCGTTTGGTCAATTGGTATAAAATATGCCCTATCTTTGAGGGAAAAAAGGATACGAATTCGTCAATCAGCCCGGCGGGGCGAAATGTTACGCTTTTAGTATACTTAAGCATGAGTACGGAATTAGTTTAGGCGAGAACAATATATATTTAGTAATAGATCAAGATAGCGACGAATCGTCGGTAACGTTTGAAGGAGCGGTATCAGGTGTAGGACTAGGTTGAATCTAGCCTTCATAATATTTAAACGAATGGCCTGAATAAAAAGTTTAATTAAATTTATAATTAATATCTAGTCGTCGATATTTTAAACCCATTTAATACCGGGTTAAATATTTTTGGTAAATACCTTATATTTTATGTAAACTTAGTTCAACGAGTGGTTACTAACCCCTTTTTTTCGTGATTCTTATTAGATACTCGCCCGAAACCAATTTTTATCGTAAACAATGTAAAAAAAGGTATTCATAAAGAATTTAAAGTTTCAAAAAATCTTACGGTAAAAATGAGGTAAAACGACATTCGCTTTATATTAGTCAAAAAGAAATGACATAATAATCCGAAGTAAGAATTGCTATACAATTACCAATATATTATAGTTTTCGACAAATGTAAGGAGACGTAGAGAGATACCTAAGTTTATAATAACCCGATATCTCGACATTAGCATTAATTATATATTAAGTAACCTATGTATAGCGAACTTCCTTTATCTCGAAAATAGTGTAATATTTATAAAAAGAGTGGAAAATCTATTATTATTATAATACGATACGATAAATAGAGCTGGGTATATATTACTCGACTTTATAGAATAAATATCCAACCGCGACAAAACTCTTATTGCGACTTATTAATTATTTAACTGCTTGTTATTTTCGTTTTCATTAATATTTAGCAAGTAATAGAATTATTAAAGTTTTGGGTTTTATTAAAATTAGTTTCGAATATTAGAAAAAACCGGTAAATGCGAACGACGAGGGGTATAGCGGACGTTGATAAACGCTGAAAAAGGGGGTTTATAAAAGGCGAGGCGGGCACGGAGCGACGCCGAAGACAGTGGATATCGTTAAGTGGGATAAGCGTTAGGGGAAGCCAACCAAAGCGATTAACGAGGGGCGAGGCGGGGAAAATGACCCTTTAAACGAATTACTAAAGACTATAATATGTTAGTTTATTCCCGGGAAATACGGTTGGCCCAGATACGATCCTCTGCCTGTTTGCTGTTTACCCTATTAGCTTGTTTTTAGCTGTGCTTAGTAAATAAAATACGAATAAAAACGAGACTCATATGATTAAGCCCTAAATATTGTTCGTTACACTTTATAAGCCGTAGCATATATTAGTTATAAAGTATATAATTTACGTAGTTATATTTATTTAATTATGTAGGTTAGTTTCACGAAAGGATATACGGTAGGCGTTAAAAGGGGCTGACGTAAAAACGTTACACGTTAACGTACGATTAACCGAAGGCATTTTATTATGGTAAACAGGCGAAGCCATAAAAAGTAACGAAAAGGGTTTAAGAACAACGGACCCGGGAAAAGAAAGCGATAAAAACATATAGCAAAAGGGGTAATAACTTATATAGCTGCTAAGATAACAACTTAAACCCGAGTAATATCTTCAAGCCGGGCGAGGTTAATTAACTTAAAAAGGGCAGGGGTAAAAATAGGTCGGTAACTCGGAATATTTCCCTACTACTTACGAGTAAAAGCCAAAACATAGCCTTCGTTTTTAATAATAGTAATTAATGAGCTTTAAAGAGCGCATAAACCAAACGAAGCCGCAATTAGACTTATTTTATAAATATATTACAAAAAAGGGTTCAATTACAGTCGAGTTTCCTATAAAATTAATATGTTAGCTTACCTCATTATAAACCTTTCGATATATATAATAAAGTTACGTACGATAAACTCGGATATAGATAAAAGGTATGTTGAAATTGAAAAAGCGATTAATATACGATATATATGTGTTTTTCGCCTGTAAAAGGAGGAGTTCGTTTTTATCGTCATTATTATCGAGGATGAACAAGTCATTTATAACGCGCAAAAGTTAGAAATACAGTTAATAATAAGGTATTTGTATGCGATAGGGTAACATGATTTATGAAGTAGTTAATTATATTTACTCAAACCATTTTTCCGGCAATAGAATCTTTGTTGAGTGCATTAAAATATTGGTTATAAAAATGAAGAAAAAATAAAAGTGTTACAAAAAACCGATAAATGACTATAATTTAAATATAAAAGATAATGGTAAAAATATTACGAAAAGTTAGGGGATGATAGAAAATAACGAAATAAGGTCAGCGATATAAAATGAAAAAGAGGAAAGTTTTAGGGTTACGTTAAAGTCCGTATTTATAAGTATTAGCGAACCGAATTCAGCGGAGGTTATGTATTACACGAGGCGCATTATACGGTATCTACTATAAAATCGATATATTATATGATGCATTAAAGGGTAAGTTATATAACATCGAAGGTAAAAATGCTATATTATACGGTACATTAAAAATCCATTATATGATATTAATAGCTTAGGGTTGGATCGATTAATAATATGTTAAAAACGTATTATACCTCACCGGCAGTTTAGGGTTCAACCGGCTGATAATACGGTAAGGAAAACGTTATACGGTACTGGTGGCTTGGGGTTAAACCGGTTTATATATTAAAAGGTACATTATACAACATCGGTAGCTTAAGGTCAATCCGACCAATAATACGATAAGAGGTATATTATACGGTGTCGAAATCCTAAGGTTTAACCGGCTAATATTTTAAAAGTCGTATTATATAGCGTCGGCGACTCGGGCCTAAACCGGCTAATACGTTATATGGAAAGTTAAACGTTATGTTATAGATATGCGCTTGGTCCGCGTATTGGGTGGGTGAAGCCCGCGTTTTACGTTTAACTAACGAAATGCCGCAGCCCTTATAACGTTCGGAAAAGAAAAGGGTATGCTATAAACTTAGGCTATTGGCTATTAAGTTTATACATTATATAATTATATACGTAACGAGATATGTAATACTTGGTCTGGGCCTAATTTGAGCGCGGACCAGGCGCGGTCGGTATACGGCATATATAAGGGCATGTGATGGGCTAGGTATAGGTCATGCCTATAGGTCCTACACGATGGGCTATGGTAGCCTCTTCTAGTCTTTCGCTGCACCTTAATAGTAAACCTCATTTCGCACCTACTTGGCTTACTATCGTAGGTTAGACCATAAAACTAACGCCAAAATGAAGGAATCGTCGAATACGGACTTTAAAAGGTTTGTAGACAGCAATAGGCTGACTATACGTATTGAGAACTACGTAAATAGGCTGCCCGGTAAGGCCAAATTACGTAATAGTGGTTAGAAATATACTAGCAAATTGGAAGACTATCAGAGGACTAACGATAGCGACTTGTTTAAGTAGTACAGCTAAATTAAAGGTTTTTATAAGCTTGTAAGGGAAAAACTTTCTATAGGAGTTAATAATTCGGACCTTGGAGCCGTAGGATAATTAACGGTAATTGGGGTTAATTTAAGTGTAAATGTGTATAATTTGATATAAAAGTCAATTTTAATTGACAAGTATTTGGCTATTTATCTTGGCTACAGTTTTATACTTACCAGAAAAGATTAATTGACCATACTAGCGTATACGTACAAACTAGAAAGCCGCTAATATTAGAATAGTAGTAATTACAATGCAATTAGTCAACTTTACTTACAGTAAAGTTAACTATACTGACTACAAATTGAGTGTATTGTTTTGTATAAGCCTACTATATTGACTGTAATTTAAGTACAGTATGCGCCTATTTCACACTAGGGCACAGGCCAAGTAATTGGCCATACAAACTACTTTGCAAACCGGCTAGCGGTCTACCAAACCTAGGATAATACATCTACCACTTGACTACTGTAACACTACTGTTATTTCGACCAATCGAATCGATAACTTTACAACGTTTAAAGCCCTACCAACAAATATATGATGAAATATGTGGTGCTATTTGAAGTTCAAAGTATATAAGAAAACTTTAATATTGGTATGATAGTTTATCATAGTTTACAAACTATCAACAAATAACTGAACTTATTTTCGATTCCATTAATTGTTAATATTTACTTCTAGAGCTTTTACAAGTGCTTATCTATGATTGGAAAAACTAATCAAATACGTTTGAAGATAAACGTAATAACGTTAAAAGAGAAATATGAAGCTCAAGAGATATATAAAGTTAGGTAAATTAATGATAAAGATAGTCTTACCAACATTATAACTAAAATCATGCTCAACAACTTTTCAAAAAGATTTATAAACAATGATAAATTGACTATTAGTATGGGAAGATATTGTGACCAGTCGATACGTAATATAAACAGATTAACATATTTTAGTTAATTGAAAACTGCTGAGGTAATGACAATAAAAATAATTCACTCGTTTAAAACTACTGGCAAGATGTAAAGTGTTAGTTATATATAGGTTCGCGACGTCAATGCTTGTGAAAATAAACTTGCGTGCGAGAGTAAAAACCGTTAATATCTAAACCTAAGAAATAGAAACCTACAATGAGGGTAGAGTTTAGATATAAAACTAACTATTATTAATTGAGAAATAGAATGAAAATGTGAGAGGAACTTTTGCTATTACCGTGAATTGTTAATCGACTATATCCACGTGTATATACAAAAAAAAGACGCTTGTATTAAAACAATAGTAAATTACGAAAGAGTCCAATCGATTGTATAAACGAGTTAATTACAGTGTGGTATCTAATTAAAAAGTGGGTATAAGCTAAGAACTTACATATACAAACTAGTTTGCAGACTGGCTAGCGATTTACTAAACTTAGAAGAACATTATTTCCACCACTTCTAATGCAAAACTACTTACTTCGACCAGAGATTCGAATCGACTACATTGTAACAATAAAGGCCAACTAATAAAGCGAGTGATATAATTTTTTTTGTATTTGTTGAAGATCTGTCCCTTTTAGTTTCTTTCTAATTTTAATATAGAGTTTTCTGTAGTATTATTCTTGATTCACTTATCTATCTTATATTTTTCTTCTTTGCGCTTATTTTGCGGTTTTTTCCATAACTTTCAACTTTTTATCGCTTAGAATATCAATTCTTGTTTTGAATTTTTATGGAAGAATTCGAAGTTCATGCTTATACTATTTATAAAATCGATAACATATAGAGTATAGTAGAATAAAACAGTTTATGACTATATTTTATAATCCCTATGAAGCGTGGCAGTAATATTTCTATTATGATGTTAACTTGCTGCGCAATTGAATTTTGATATAGAGAATAGAGTACTTTGTAAATCTAACAATACATAAAATAACTATCTTGATGTTTGAACATTATTATAAATGTTAATTGGTATTTGAAAAAAAAATGCTCTAGAGGCTATCACGACATTCGAATACTATATTATTATTCATCTTGAATAACAAGTACGCATCTTGAATGATAAACGATAAAGTTTTACAACACAAAAATATCCAAAATCTTATAATAGAAACGAATATTTTTGAATATTTGTAAATTGATCACTTGAGTCAAGTAAAACTTCTGGGGAATAGTAATGGAGATATAGTTATAAATACTAATGAAACGCCTGAAACATTTCAATTGTGATGTTAAATTGGCGGACATGAATATTCATTCAAAACATACGAAATTATAACAAGGTCTCATAGGTTCTCACTGTCCGAGACTGGGTGTACTTGCCCACAAGTTCCATACAGAAAATCGCGATGATCGAAACCCAAATTAAAGGTTCATCTCTGGGTGGCAGAGTCTTTAAATTTACAGCAAGGCTGTACTTCAATATATTCCCCAGATCCGGCCTTTATATTTCTCTTCTTTTGTATCAACAAATATTGCGGTGTAACAAGGTAGCCAGCTTAGCTATGTTGCGCCCCGGTCAAGCCTTTTCGCCACGTGCCTTTTTCCTGATCCACCATTCTCTTTCTCGCTCCAAAGCAACCTGGATGTAAACATATGTAGAGATTGCCCACAGGATGATGAATGCAAAGAGCAGACCCAGAGAAAGCCCAAATGCCACACGGAAGGGATTGTGGAAGATTACAGCAGCGAGACATCCGAGGTATACCATAATTCCAGCAACCCACCATAGCGTGATTTCGAAGATCATCTTCCGGAACATGATGGATGCAGCATACCTCTTGCGGTACTTGACACGAAACTCGTTTTTAAGCCAGCCGTCCACGGCAAAAAAGTCCTCGGCAGCGTAGTAAACAAGAGGCTGCATGATGGTCCCCTTTTCATCCGAGTTCACTCGTATGGGTAGCTTGAACGGTATGAGACTCAACAGGGCCCAGAAGCCCAGAAAGGCCATGTAGATGCCCGGCGCGTACAGATACAGCTCCGGGATGACACGCACGGATCCAACCACAAAGGGAATCAGGCCCACAATAAGTGATGCCGCGTATATCCACGAGGTGGCGTCAAGTTCCCACCAGTGCTTTGATAGTAGGGGAGCACATTGATCCCTGTGTTTGATAAGTCGCCACACCCTCACCACAAGAATGTATGCTTCACCGATGCCGAAGCAGAGGACAGCGTAACCCAAAATCTCTTCCTCATACTCTGGTCCGTCGGGATGGGCTCCCAGCCAAGAGTAGTAGATGATGCAGGGAGCGATGAGATCGCAGAACAAGATGACGAAGGGCCCCAGCGTGATGGAAATCTGGTCTTTCGCACGCACTTCCGTGGTGAGTCTCTCCATCTCCGGTATGGTAATCGATGACAAGCCATCCGGGTCCTCGAAGAGATATGTCGCTGGCTGGACAACTGGCTGCGTGGTCTGCGGGGTGGCCATGGCTGTCATTCTGCAACGCCGTCTGCCTAATTATCAGGTCCCCTAGGAGGTGGGTGCTTCCAAGTCGGTTTTTCAGGAAGCAAGCGTTTGCTGGATTCGACAAGAGTTCCTAGCTCAGGATCTCCGCGAACAGGTCGCGTGCTGGACATACGGCGATCTGAGACGTTGGCATGCGCTTCGTCAGAGGCCAAGGCTATTATTGTTGTGCTGGAGGAGAAGGGTGAAGGTGGTCGGTCGACCACAGAAAGCTAATGAGCGCAGGCGAGCGCAGGTGCAGATGCCAGGCCGTTGTATAGTGAACCGGCGGCGCCAGATTCATGAGGTGTTCGAGGACTGGGAACTATGGCGAGCCCGAGAACTCGCATGAGACGCCCGATCTTTAAATCACCATTGCGGGCATGCACGTCCGATGCCAAAACGTCCCCTTATGCAGCTTGACCATCGTGGGACAGATCATCCTTGTCGTCCCAACAACTAAGTACACAATGGATATGGAGTACCTGTTTGGCTCGATATGGACGTTGCGGCCTCACAATACCGTAAGAGCATGTCTTGCCATGAGGATCATTACAGCTGGCTAACCGGGTCATCTCTTCAACCTGAACACTATAGCTTCTGGAGGATATATACAAACCGTACTTGTATGCAGGAATGTATTGAGAGCCGCACCAGGGAACAAGGCTTCATCTAGCAGCTCAAGCTCCCCAACTTGATCGACACAAGCGTCAGAAGAGATTTAAACATGTCAACGACGGGACAGGCAAAGACCCAGAACTCAGTCTACTCAGAAGAATGACTCCGGAGCTGCCCCATCTCCCGATTAGAGTAGCGCTATGTACTCCTGAGGGGTTCAAACGCTGGTGGCCAGGTGCAGACCCGGCGCTGCTGGATCGCCTGGGCGAGCATCAAACAGCCCGTGCAAATACTCCTATACCTGGGCATCTCTACAATTGATCAGTGCCGGCGTTTAGATGGAAATTGTGTCGGAAGTTGATGTTGGAGGGGGTGGCCAACGGTTGTTGTTGTGATTGTTTGAAAGTGTGCCAAAACAAGCCCAGCCGGAAGACTGCTATTGGCACCAGCAAGTTGTCAGCCGGGAGCGCTCAGCTATCTTCAGCCATGCCAATATTCTATTTATGTATTGAAACAGGTTCACAGAAGAGTCCGAAAGGGGCACCAAGGCACCCACGCAGCCATTGCTCCAGAGGCCCATTATCTCAATGCAACAAGCCGGTGGAAACTGTCAAAAGGTCAGAGAACAGAAAGGAAGGACCAAGACCTATCAGAACATAATCCAGTGATCATATTGAAATCAAATTGATAAAAAGAAAAAGATGATTCACAAGGACTAAGTACATAATCGTCAAAACTGGGTAACGAGTCACTGTCTAAGAATAAAGTGTACAAAATATATTGTAGTTGTTAATTGATATATTCTATCTCATCACAAGATTACGTTGTTTTGCTTTGCGCCAATTGAAAGTCTCATGAATTTGTTTACGTCAATTTTTACGAAAATACCAGATTATCATCAAAACTATTAGATATTCAAATTATCACGAAAACGAAAAAAAAAAAAAAAAAAAAAAAAGAATATGCTACTTATTAAAAACAATGAAAACATTAAACCCAATTTCAATGTCGATACAATTAATATTACATATTCTGTTTGCTTAGTATAATAATGTAAGTAGCACTAAGTGAATAAAAGTAGTATAATAGTATAATCTTTCATTCATTCATTCATTAATGGATTTTAACATATTACATTTGTACTTATTATTGGCATAAGAAATTGCGTTGCAAAAATAAATCATTCTTAATAGGTAGATTCTATTTTATTTTCCAATTGATGTTTCTAAACTTAGTAAACATGTACTTCTTCTTTTATATTCACTCATTGAATGAATTTTTTTATTCATAAGGTTTATTGTCTCTTAAAATGCTTTGTAAGTTTATTTGTTAGGTTTTTTATATGTTTTGCGCGTTCTTTAACCGTAATACGTTTGGTTATAAACATTAGAAATGTTGGTAGGCCTTTATCGTTGCAATGAAGTCGATTGAATTACTGTGGTCGAAGTAACTGGTGTTGTATTGAAATTGGTTGATACGTGAGTATTTAGTGTGATCATTACAACGATAAGGTCGTTTTCAATCCCTCCCTATTCCAAATCGTTATTAGACATATATTTCCGTCGACTTTATAGTCGACCTGCCAATTATTAATAGTGGCCTTCGATATTTGTTACTTATTACAGACAGTCTTTCTAAATTTATCTATCTCGAAGCTATATGATTTATAATTGCCAATACATATACGGAGCGCTTTAGGGATATATAGTAAATATTTTATAACTTTTCAGCTTTTATTATTAATAATTATGGTTTAAATTAGGTGAGAGTATTTTGAATAACTTTATATTTTCTTATAAGAGTCGAATAACTTTCATTTATAGCTTACTACCTATAAATAGATTACGGTATTAAACGTATAAATTAAAAGGTTGAAAAGTATTTGCGTATCGTCGTCGGTTTTTTATTGTACGAAAAAATCTTATTTTTACCCCTTGATTAATTTATATTAAATAATAGAAAGTCGATAGTTATTGGATTTAAAGCAAACTGTTTGGTAAATAGGTATTGGATATTATTTATTCCAAAGGTAAATAAGAATTTAAAGTCGTTAACGAATCCGGCGGGGCGAATCGTTACGTTTTTAATATATTTACGCGAAGGTAAGGAGTTGACGTAGGCAACAATAGTATATATTTAGTGATAAATTAAGATAACGGCAAATCGTCAGCGACGTCCGGAAAAACTGTTAAAGGTAAAGGATTAAGTTTAACTTAATCTTTGTAATATTGAAACTAATTATCTGAGTAAAAAGCTTAATGAGATTTATAATTAATACTGAGTCGTTGACGTTTCGAATCTGTTTAATATCGTTTTATATATTTTTAACAAATACCTTATATTTGACGTAAATATCGTCAAACGGGCGATTTTTGACATTTTTTTTCTCGTAAATTTCATTTAATTTTCGCCTGAAACCAGTTTTAATCGCTAACGACATAAGGGAGTGTATATTCAAGGAATGTAAAGTCTAAGAAATTCTTGTGGTAGAAATCAGGCGGGGCGGGGTTCCCTTTATATTAATCAAATGAAAAGATTATAATAAGCTATAGTCAAATTTGTAAAAACCCGCTTAGTATATCATGGCTTTAAATATATTTGAGGCGGAATAAGGGAATATCCTAGTGTATAATAACCCGATATCTTAACGACGGCATCAAAGATATATTAAGTAACTTATATGGGACGAATCGGTTATACCTCGGAAATAATATAGTACTTTTGAAAAGAGGGAAAATCTATTACTATGATAATACGATACGATAAGTACAGCCGGATATATATTACCCGAATTTTTTGAATAAATATCCGACTGCAAGACAACTTTTACTACGATCTATTAAAGATTTACTTACTTATTATTATTATCTTGATTAGAGTTTAATAAGTAATAACGTTATTAATGTTAGGGACCCTATTGTAATTAGTTTCAGATATTAGGAGAAGCCGGTAGGGGAAGACGGCGAAAGGTGTGGTGGGCGTTAGTAAGTGCCGACAAAGGGAGTTGATAAAAAGCGGGGCGGACGCAGGACAAAGCCAAAAATATCGAATAGCGTTAAAAGATACAAGCGTTAAGGGAGGCCTAAGATAATGGTTAGCGGAGGGCGGGGCGAAAAACGGGGCGAGAAAAGCGATCCTTCAGACGAGTTACCAAAGACTATAATATATTAGTTTAAGTCTGAACGATGCGGTCGACCCGGATATAATCCTTCGCTCGTTTATAATTAACCCGATTGACTTGTTTTTAACTTAGTTTAACAAATAGAATACGGGTAAAAATTGGGTTTGTATAGTTAAGCTTTACATATCTTTCGTTACAATTTGTAAGCTGTAACTTATATTAGTTATAAAAGATATAACTTATATAATCATATCGTTTTAGTCATTAAGGCTAAAACTAAGGGAGGATATACGGCGGACGTCAAAAGGGGCCGGCATAAAAACGTTACACATTAACGTACGGTTAGACTAGGGGGTCTTATTACAGTAAATAAGCGATACTATAAAGAATAACGGATTTTTTTAAAGGAAGACTAACCCGGAAGAAAGAAGCGACGGAAACGTATGACAAAAGAGGAAACGGCTTATACGACCGATACGGTAAGGATTATTTATATCGAGTAATATTTTAAAATCAGGCGAACTAGTTAACCAATTAAAAAAAGATGGGTGCAAACAAGGGTTAGTTAACCGGGATATGTCCTTGTTGATTACAAGAAAAAGACAAAATATAGCTTTTATTTGGAATAGCAATAACCAATTGGTATAAAAGGACGCATAAACTGGATAAAGCTGTAGGTAAAAAAATTTATAAATATATTACGAAAAGGGGTAAAATTATAGTCTGGGGTTTAAAAGTTTAATTTGTAAGCTGATTACATCATAAATCTTTAGGTACATATAATAACCTTACATTCGATAAACTCGGATAAAAATAAAAGGAATACTAGAAGTAAAAAGGCGATTGATATACGACATACACACGTTATTTACTTGTAGGAAAGGGAGCTTATTTTTATATTTACTATTATTAAGGACAAATAGGTCGCGTATAACACGAAAAGGAAATAAAAATCAATTAAAGGTAAGGTTTTAATATATAACAAAGTAACGTATTTTATAAGGCGGTTAATAATCTTCATTAAAAACACCGGCGACAGTATAACTTAAGTTAGGTTTATTGTAAACGTTAGCTATAAAAACGAGGAAGGGAGAGGAAACTATAAAATATAGGTAGGCAATTACAATTAGAATATAAAAAATAGTAGTAAAATCATTACGAAAATTTACGAAAAGGTATAATAACAAAGTAAAGTCTACCATATAAAAGCGGAAAAAAAGAAGTTTTAGGGGTTACAAAGGAATTCGTATTTATAAGTATTGGCGGATCGGATTCGGTAGAAGTTAAGTATTATACGGGGCGCGTTATACGGTACCGGTGGTAAAAGCAATATATTATACGGCTTGTTAAAGGGTATGTTATACAACTTCAGCGATAGGAAAAATATATTATACGACACGTTAAAAGGCGCGTTATACGATACTAGCAGCCTAGGTTTAAACCGATTAATACGTTATACCATATGCTAAGGGACGCGTTATACGGCACCGACGGCCTAGGATCAAACCGACTAATATATTATACGTTATGTTAAGGGACGCGTTATATAATATTGACAAGTCGGATTCGATAAGGTCTTCGTATTATACGGGGCGCGTTATATAGTACCGACGACAAAAGCGATGTATTATACGGCGCGTTAAAGGGTAAGTTATACGATGCCGACGGCGTAGGGTTAAACCGGCCGATACGTTATACGGTGCGTTAAACGTCACATTATTGGCTCGCACTCAGCTCGTATACTAAGTAGGCGAGGCTCATATCCTGCGTTTCACCAAAGAAACTTCGCGACCCTTATAGTATCTGGGTAAAAGGGTATTATATTATAAACTTAAGCCATAGGCCTTTAAGTTTATAGGTTACGTAGGTATATATGTAACGGGATAAGCAATACCCGATCCGAGCCCAGTTCGGATGCGGATCAGACGCAGCTCGTGTACGGCACGTATAATGGCACGTAACGGGCTGAGCACTAGCTATTCCTATAGGCTCTGCACCATAAGTCACAGCAGCCTCTTCTAGTATTCCGCTGTACCTTAATAGTAAACTCTATTTGGTACCTACTTGGCTTACCATTGTAAGTCGGACCATAATAATAACAATAATTATACTCAGATATTGATTGAGTTTCTGAATTCAAGAATATATCATCAAGATTTCAATATTTCTTTAATTTATTTCACTTCACAAAATTAAGCTAACTCTATTACAAAGTTCACTCGTTGTCTTATCTTTATGTTTTACGTTATCTTAGATATGTAATGAGTAACATTTACAGATTGAAAGTTACAGTATTATGAATAAAATTCTACTACATATAATAAATCTATGAATCTCAATATTATTTCTATTTCGACCGATGGATATGGATTGTTTACAATTCTATGCTTCCAAACTTTTTCAACTAACTTTTAATCATTTTTCTTTTCTTATATAATCCAAATTATCA